>VZRF01010396.1:790833-943382 GCA_013396875.1 Vireo altiloquus | reverse complement strand
TTGTTTGTTTGGTTTTTTTTTTTTTGTTGCCTTTTCTTAAAAGCATCTTCTTAATAGTGTCAATAATCTCAGGAGAAACATAAGCAAACCCAGAGAGGTAAAGACAAGAGCACAACATTGTGTTGGTTTTCTCTTGCATCAGATCTGTAAGAAAGCTGGGAGGAGGAGGAGGAGGGCAGGAATGAATACATTTCATGGAACAGCAACATCCTGGTAGCTCTGCAGCAGAATTCACCAGACTCAGAAGATAAACCAACAGGGCTATTTGCTCTTTGAAAGGCAGTAATTAAGGTCTGTGAACACAGGCTTAGGAACGTGTCACCCTGCAAACCCAGCAGCAGAGGAAGAAAATAGCATTAAGCCTGATCTTTTGCATACATTTATTTTGCTGGGAATGCTAATGCCACCGAGTGAGAAGGGAGGCCTGGCGGGGTGCAGGGAGGAGAGGCCGAGGTGCCGATGCCACTTACGGTAGCACTGCCGCCCGTCCGCCCCCAGCTCGAAGCCAGGGCTGCAGGCACAGCTGAAGGAGCCTGGGGTGTTCACACAGCGATGGGCACACCTGGCCCTGCCTTCTGCACACTCATCCACGTCTGCAAGCACAGAGAAAGGCAAAGTCACTCAGCTGGATGTCGAAATAAAAAATAGCGCTGCTCGACGTGGAGGTGGCTGCATTTCCAAGTATCTGCTGAAAGGATTATCCTGATGTCAGCCTACAAAGGACAGCACCCAACGAACCCGGGAACATTATACTCACATTATTCTCCAGAACAATCTTTTTTTTCTAAGCACCATTGACCTTGAACTTCTCAGTGTGAACATTTACAGTATCACACATTATATCTGCAGTATCAGCCAAAGCAACTTATTTATTATTCCTGTTAAAAGAGCGATGGTTAAAGACCTCATGTGAAGAACTCAGAAGAAAGCCCTAACTTCCAAAACTCTGAAATTATCACCATGTCCTCCATGCCATTATAGTTAAATTAATGGAGCAGGAAATAGCTGATTATTTTCTAAATGTCAAATGATCTGGATTAAGTGGTGGCTGGGTTTCAGCAGGGACAATGGAGACAGATCATCCCTGAATCCTGCAGCTGCTTCTGCAGCAGCACAGTGGGGAGGCACCTGCTGCAGCCAGAGCAGCTTCACCCCACCTGTGAGGAAAGGAAAAAGTGCAGAGCCCTGAGTAGGAAGGCTGCTCTTCCCCCAGTCCTCTGTCAAGCAGGCTGCTCCTCAGCCTCACGCTTGCTAGACTGTATTTGGGAGTTAAATGCCTCCAAAGGTGTCCATCTTCCTGAAATCTCAGTGGAACACCAAAGTACTTTTAAGGAGTAATTAGTTAAAAAAAAAATCAAAACCACAAAAATTTACACTAAATACAGCTGCACAAACCACCAACCTCAGTGCAAAGACTGGATTCTCACACAGCAAACCCCTGATCCATCTCCTGCTCCTTCTCATTCTGACATTTTTCTGGCAAAATACAGACTATTTACTGCACTGAACCTGGGCCAGTGCCTTGCACATGGCAGGGAGCAGTCTGATGTACGGTTCCTCGCTTTTTATCCCAGAAAACCACTTTTTAGCAGTTTTGTCCCTCCATATGTGCTGTGCCCAGCGCTGTGCTCGTGGCCCCTGCACTTGAGCACAAGGAGCGTGACGGATGCAATCAGGCTCCTTGCAAAGAGAGGCCCCAGGCAGTGCAAACACCACACACTGGCTCATGAAAATTTCAGGACAAATGACAGCTTCTCTGAGGCAGCCATGTGAACAGCTGCTGCTTAGAATAAAATGGGTTATTTCTCCTTTTTCTCTAATTGTCAGTTTGCGAGTACGCTGCGCTGGCCAATGCCGCAAATATTCTTTTCTCTTCTTCTTTTCAAATAGAAAAATAAAAAAAGTTGAACCACAGCCACCATCCTGCACAGGTTTCTTCCTGTCCTACAGATAATAGCTGAAGTATGACACTTCAGTTGCCCTCTGTCTCCTTCCAGCTCGGCTTCCAGAGAGTCGAACGGCAGCTTGAATTTTGCAAAAGACATTGAGCAACTTCTAGGAGAAAAAACCAATAATTGTATATCCATGGTAAGACACGCTGCTTAATGATTCAAAAGATTGTTGCCATGAGGCTGGGGAGAAAATTTGTTCCAATATATAACACTGCAAGTTAACTCAGTGATTCAGTGTGTACATAAATCAACGGAACTGTCAATGTGTATCTGAGATAAAACGAACAACAGGCTGACCCTACTGCTAAACCCACTGTTGTTTCCATCCACTCATCATCAGTGAAGTGTCTACACTACTTGAAAATACTTTTTATTTTCAGTAATTACTCGTGAGTAATTCCAGTAAGAGAGAACCACTAAAATCTGCCATTCTACTCACAGAAGGGCTTACAGGCGACTGTGTAAAATACTCAGGGTAGGAAGTAAATATTTTGAAAGGCACCCAGCATCCTTTATATGAGACAATAATTTAAATATTGGCAAGATTTCGGCCAAGTTTTCAAAAGAGGAGTTTAAAATTAGTGTCTGAACATATATATATATGTGTATACACACACCCAGATCCTGACTTGGCTGTTAAAAATCTGTGCACCATCAAGTCCACAAATGCTTTTTTACTTCATAAAACTGTTAAACTATCTTCCAAGAGTTTAACTGAAAGAGAAAAGCAGGTATTTTGATCTCTAATTCCCCCACATTTGGGGTCAAAAACGCTACACATCCTTTTGACAACCCCAGACTAAATACGGGACTTTAGAATCCAACTTTTTAAGCTCCTCTCTTTGGAAATCTTACACATCATGATTTCTTCCTTCACAGTAGTTTCTCCATTAATATGGAAACAGTTCTCCAGCTAAAAAGCCCTTTGAATTCTAAATAGGTTTTCAGTGACCTGGTTCAGAGTTTTACTTGAACCAATTTTCCAGGAGCTGTATCTGGGACATTATTTTAAAGGGATCCTACAAGAATAACACTACAGCATTGACAAATTCAGTTGCTAGAAAGCATGACTTAGGAGATCACAGAGGAATTTTCATCACTAAAAAGGCCCTTCAAGACCATGGGCTGATGTGAATATCACAGAGAGAAATGCTGCTACAAAATACATATATTTGTTACATATTCCTTTCCACTCACAGCTCAGTAAGCCACAGCGCTGATTAATAACTATCTTCACAATAAATAGTCCAGAGTTTCTTACCTAAACAGGACTTTTGGTCTGCAGAAAGAGAATGCCCTGGATGACACTCGCATTTTGCAATTCCTCTCTCATTCTGACAGATTTGTGAGCATCCTCCGTTCCCACTTGTGCAGGGGTCTATCACTGAAACCAATTAGAGCACACTGTCAACTGAAAGGTCACTTTTTTGCTTGAAAATGGTCTTACCTGCCATTGTTACAACTAACGACGAAGTACCTGTAAGAGATTAGACTGGGAAAAAATGTGACAGCTTTTGGTGTACAGTAAAGCTGCTGTTTTTCTGGATGCTCTTTGTTGCTGGACAACATTTTTCACAGAGCAGCAACGAGAGTTTAAACAGCAGGAAACCGGGCTCGTATTACATTGGAAGTAGGACAAAAAAACATTTTATTGTTATTTTGCTGTATCTGAACAGATTTTCAAGAGTTCTCTAAACAGCAGCAATTAGCACTCCAGTATGTGTGAATCCATAAACACACACAATGATGGAGTTCACCACAAAACAATGAATATTTAAAAGGCTCTAGAGGAAATAAACACTGAAGAGCCCCCAAAGACATCTTTCAGTCTATAAACATATGCCATTCATGTTGTACATCAAGGCTCTTTCCTTTTCTTGAACAATAACATACCTTTTCAAGGATAAGCTGATCTAACCAGCAAGTACTTGGAAAAACTTTTATAAAGTGCCTACAGAAGCCTCCACCTCGAAGACTTCACTGTGTTTTACAGGTTTATTTCTGGAACATGCACCTGCTGGAAGCATACTGCCCAAGTAGAGACTTGGCACACTGCAAAACAGACCCACCACGACTGTTCAGACAGGTCTGATTTGGGCTAAGATCTGACATTCTGCACCAAGGCCAAGGTTTTGCTCTGGAGCACTCATTACACCAAAATTCCGGCAAATAACATTCCACAGGTAAACTTGGAGGACACCTTGAAAATGTGTCCTCTGGACTTTTGCTTAGCTTCAAATAAAACATCTTAAAAGCTGTACTTGTTTCCTTACAGTTCCAGCTCTAAATCAGTTTTAGCATTTTACTAACTACTGTCAGATTTGAGACAAGATGGCCAATATCCCTCACTTGCCTCCAGCCCAATGTTTCCTTCCTCTTCTCTCAGAGCCCCAGGAGGATGAAGCATTCAGTTCAGCATCAGTTCAACAGCACTGGAGTCAGGGTTTCAGGAACCCTGGGGAAGGGCTGAAGGAGTTTTGCTCCAGACCTGGCTGCTTTGCTCTTCCAGTGGCTACGCAGGAGAAGGGAATAGGAGAGAAAAACCTCTACTTCCTGTGGATTCAAATATGGGGCAGGGCTTTTTATTTGTCACTTTCCGGTGCAGCCAAGTGGCATTTTGTGCCACCATTCGGCAAAGGAGGAAGCTGCCACAGAACACCCTCAAACTCCCTCATGTCACCTCCTGCCATCTCGAGAACCCACAACGCAAAACAGTTCCAGTCTGCAGGGCTCAGTTTGACTTGACAGCATTAAAAAAAAAAAAAATTGAAAAAAAAGAAATTAAATACAAGCACAGTTAGGGATGTAGAACTGAAATTGGACTTCTGACACGATAGGTTGCAAATAGGTTTCCAAGGAACAGCAGCACTTCATCGTGCATGACACTTCCAAGGCTGACAACTTGGCTCTGCAGCTCGACAATTTGCGGTCTACAAAGGATTTAGCTCCAAGCAAGAACTCACTCCTTGCTGATATGAAATATTGAGTTATTTGCCGATTCTTTTTCTATTTGGGTAAATTAAATGAAATCGCTATCAAACAGCATCTGTTAAACCTACATATTATGAAGGTTTTCAGAGCAGCTAAAGCTTTAATTTGAGAATGATTACAGCACGGAGTAAAGCTTGTAATGCTCTGTGACATGACAACAGGCAAACAACAAATTACACGGTAGATGTTAGTAAAACATAGTAATTCAAATAAAGATAGCAGCCTTGGAAATCCTTGGATGAGGTAAGTTTGTAAAGGAAAGATCTTCAGGACATAAGGCAATCAGTGATTGACTTGCTTTCCAGTGACATGTATGTTCCTGTCACAAGCAGGTTTCAAGAAAAGCCAAAAATAACTCATTAGTGTTCTTTTTTCACACATTTGCCTCCTAGTGGTTCATTTAATAACTTTAGTAGGTAACAGACTCCATCCTACAAAGCTCTACTCCAAGCTGTTAAACACTGTGGTGAAAAATTTACTGGCATGGTTTCATTTCCCAGGTGCCTCAGGACATAGAACCACAGAATGGTTTGGGCTGGAAGAGACCTTAAAGCTCATCCAGCTCCACCCTGTGCCATGGGCAGGGACTCCTTCCTCTATCCCCGGCTGCTCCAAGTGGCCTAGAACACTTTCAGGGATGGGGCAGACCTTCCAGTCCTTCACTGCAAGGCTGTAAAGAACAGGCCAATCTGCCATGACCTCTAGTGCGCCTAAAGAAAAGAGATTTGGGCCTTATCAATTTAATTTTCTTGTTGACAGCAACCATGACTTCACACTGGAGAAAATATAAAGGGGTAAAGAGCAAAATTGCCAGGCTTGAGTGTTTCTCTAAGGCTTTCCAGGGCTGCGGGTGCAGTATTAGCTCCCAAGGAGCCCGCAGGGATGAATCCACACCTGCACAACACCTCCACCTGTGTGGCAAATACTCTCATACACTGTGGTTTCTCCATCCAGACCATGACTCCAGCAGCCAAGGTTTGTGGAGGACAAATAAAACCAGCCAGGCTCACCTCCTCCCACCTCTTCTACTCAAAATACCTCTGACAATCCAAAATGCATTCATGACCACTTCACCCTCATTTGTTCCTGCAAAAATCTTGCCCATGGGCTTACCTAGCACTTTTCTCTCACAGACACTCATTCTCTAAGGTATTTATGGGGGGAAAAAGCATCCTACTCAGTCCCCATTTTGCAAGCTCTCACCTCCTTCATCCAAGCATCCTCAGCTTCCTCCTGAGGAAGCTGCACTTATTTATTTTGATTTAAACACCCTGAGGTAAGCAGGCACCCAGGTCAGGCCTCACCAGCAGACAAGGCTGAGCCTGCCCCTCTACACTAATTCAGTAACTCAGTTCAGTAATTACTGGCTGGTGACGAACCACTGCTTTTGGTGGGTGGCTGACCCTCCTCAGCCCCATCAGGGGGTGAACAGTGCTGGCACAACCTCTCCCTTCAGGGGTCCCAGCTGAGACAGAGCAACAAGTGGCCCAGGGAAGCTTGAACTGTGCCGTGACCACTCCGGGACAACTCCCACCCCACCTGGCACTGCCACAATCAGACCCCTCTGACACAACCACTGTCCCACCACACCAAAAAACCCACTCTTTAAGTCCTGGGCAGGCCCTGCACAGCCAGCTGACCATGGACACCACTTCGAGATGTTTAGAAACAGGATGGAGAACAGCGGAGGAAGGCTCTGACACACCCTTCTCCCTAAAGATCCCCTTTTCTGGCTCTTTCTGATAATCTCAGGGACAAAACGTGGCCACTCCATGAGAGACAGAGAGGCCACCAAGCTGTGGGTGCTCCCTGAGGTGCAGCCCCCATAGAGGACAGGATTTGGGGAGGTCCAAACTGGAGGGGAAGTGCTCTCTGCACCCAGCAGGAGCTGGGAGCCATCTCAACAGCAGGATTTACTTACACTTCATACACAGCATATAAAATCACCAAGCAGAAGAGGAGCCATATGGAAACGGTTTTGTGACAGGAATTTCAGCTCAATAAATCCATAAATTTGGCCCTATCTTTCTCTGGCATGTTCAAGGGTGTGTGTGTGTGCTTGTGTTGGGGAATGGGGGGGCTGCCTTCAAAACTGATGAATATGTTAAGATATACCAGAAAAGAAAAGCAACAATCAAACCCAAAGGTAGCATTGCTGTTCTGCATGAGAAAGTGCTTAGAAACCTGAAGGGCAGGATGAATGAATCAGACTGTGATAAGCCAAAAGGAGATCAAGAAAAGACTTTTTGTAGTATAAAACATGTAATACAAGCCAACTCTATATGCAACTTGATGAACAATAAAATGTTAGAATTAAATCACAATTACGTTCCTAACCTATGTGATCACCATCAGCGTGCAAGGAACAGCCAGGGGATCTACAAGGCCAAAACCTTGTTCAAAGTTGTGATTCGAAGTCAACTTCACGCCTCAAACGTGTCATTTTCAAATCCTGTTAATAAAGAAGTCCTAAAGCTGCTTTTGGCACGCAGAGGGAAATAGGAATGAAGACACCAACCTGGGGTCTTTTAAATTGCCTTTGTGTGTCTTCAGGCAGGTAGCACAGGACTCACCTTCACAGGATTTGGCATCTGTCTTCAGCTTGTAGCCTGGCTGGCACTGGCACTTGTAGTGGTCCTCACTGAGCTGAACACAGCCCTGCTCGCAGCCCCCGTTGTTAACGCTGCAGGAATTGACAGCTGGAGCCAAGGAAGCAGTGAAGGAATGCACGTCAACAACCTGGGAAACTTATTTCCTATTTTACATACATAAATGACAGCAAAACCAGGCAAACCTCGCTGAACAGCTTTCACAAATGAAGCTGTCCCCACCCCTGAGTGACTGCCCTCCCTTGTGCTCACGGGGCTTGGCTGACACAGTGTCCCACACCAGTGAAATCCTGATTCCAGGAGAGGCAGGTGAGATCTAAGGGCTGTAATGCTGACTGAAGCACAGCACCCTTTGATCTGACAGCACGAAAGCACTGACAATCCGCCGAAGAAAGGAGGGGGGAAAATAACAGCCCTGCTGGCACTTGCCCATTGATTATCTCTTCCTCAGCTTGCTTTCATTGATTAAAAATAGTAATTGTCTTTCAGGCTGGTTTCCTCAGCCTCATACACAAAAAAATGCAAATGACAGAAGCCACAGGCTCTGCAGGACAGACTCACACAGAAAACCACACGAACAGAGGGTCCTCTGTACATCTTTAAAGACCCTGCTTCTTTCATCCAGGCAAATTAATATTCTTTTTTGTTGAACACATATCCCTGGCCTCTGGAGAAACATTTCTCCTCCTGACAAAACATGTTAACACACACCCACACCTATTCACAGGCTGCATGTAGAAATAAGAGTGATGGTTTGATGCTGCTATTGTGCTGTACGGATGGAAGCGTGAGTGCATGGCTGCATCAAGATGTATTTCAACAGCAGGGACGTAGTATGGAGAGATTTAAACCAGATATTAGGACTAAATTCTTGACTCTGAGGGTGGTGAGGCTCTGGCACAGATTGCCCAGAGAAGCTGTGGCTGTGCCATCCCTGGCAGTGTCCAAGGCCAGGTTGGACAGGGCTTGGAGCAACCTGGGATAGTGGAAGGTTTCCCTGCCCATGGTAGTGGGGTGAAACTGGATGGGCTCTGAAGTCCCTTCCCACCCACACCATTCTGGGATTCTGTGTTCTCTGTGAGTAGCTGGAAAGACTATTTGATCCTTCAGGAAAAGCACCAAACTCTGAACCCAATGAAGTCAGCAAAGAGCTTTGATATTTATTTTAGCAATATTCATATTTATTCATTTATCTGCAATAGACATTAGCAAATGTTAGTTGCAGAACCTGCTACAGGATTCGTTTCACCCTATGCCACCAATTAGCAAACACTGAGTTTGTGCAGTCAAGTGTGTGCTAATAAGGTGAAAATAAAAGCAAATTTTTACATCCTCCTGGCTGCACACACAGCAGGAGGCAGGAGGCACCTCGCTGCACAGACCCTGGCTTCTGATCTCCACCTGTGCCCACGAACCTTCTGCCCTGTCAGACACGGAACTTGAAAGCAGCTTCATGTCTACACAGGAGACAGTAGACCCCGTACACTCTGAGCTTCCAGCTCCCTGCACATTTGTATCCAAAGACCTGTTTTTCAGTAAGAATATTCAAATAAGATGAAAATATTTCAGAAGACGAAAAACATCTTAAATCCAAGTGACAGAATATACATCTCGGCTTTTAAAAGTGCCATTTTCTCCCTCTGTTTCTGGGCACGAGCCAATTTGGATGCGAGAGGAGATAAGCAGCAACCTGTCGTGACGAGAATTTTGGAGGATTTGAAGGTGGGAGGGGACAGGTGTGAAATCCTGTGCCGGAGGGACTGTGCATCCCAGTTTGGTGTGTGGCTCTGCCAGCGGCCAGGGAGCCTGGGGTGCCTCTGGAGCAGCCAGGGCAGGTTTGTCACGGCTGCTGCTGAAGCATCACGCTGGATCCCTGAGAGGAGGTGCCAGACTGAAGGAGAGGAGCCTCCAGGGACAGCACAGGATGGATGGTGCTCGTGCTGCCAGGTGCCAGCAGCACAGCTCTGATCAGAGAAAGGGAGAGGCTTGGCACCTGATGGGTCTGATTCCATCTGTCACAAAGGGGCTTGTGGCTGGAGGTCTGAGCACCTCCATAGGCAGAAATGTGGCCTGACATTCACTTTCCAAGACTTACTCTCAAAATTTGGTAGAAACCCAGCCCTGATGTGGATTCCACGTGATGTCAGGTGATGCTGAGTGAGGGAGTTGGCATCTGGGGAGGGGGACACTGGTGGGAGACACCATGTGAGAAACACAAGGATCATAGAATCACAGAATGGTTTGGGCTCATCTTAAAGACTATCTCATTATTCCAAACCCTGCTGTGGGCAGGGACACCTCCCACTATCCCAGGCTGCTCCAAGCCCCAATGCCCACCCTGGCCTTGGGCACTGCCAGGGATCCAGGGGCAGCCACAGCTGCTCTGGGCACCCTGTGCCAGGGCCTGCTCACTCTCACAGGGAACAACAATTCCTTCCCAATATCCAATCTAACCCTGCTCTCTGTCAATTCAAAGCCATTCTGCCTTGCCCTGTCACAACATGTCCTCGTGAAAAGTCCTTCTCCAGCTCTCTTGCAGGCCCCTGATCTGGTGACAGCTCACAAATACTCATTTCTCAACCCATTATTTTTTATAATAATGGTCATATTTTTACAAAGAGCTGGGTCTGAAGGCGTAGTTAGATACGTGCATAGCAACCATGGGGCTAGAACATGCAACCTTTCCCAACCTCTGTTTTCCATCACCTTAAATCCAACCTTGGCACTGACAAGAAATGTAACTTCAGACATAAGGGGCTTATATTTATGTTGGGAAACACAGATTATAGAGTTGTAAAGATATTTTCTTTGTTACTTTCTCTGTTAAGAGCCTTAGTGTGCTAAAATCTCCATAAAATCCCTGCATCTCAACAGCTTCTCCACATAAAGCAGACATCAAACGTAACAGCTGGCACCAGAGATGAATCAGGGTCTAATGGCTGCACCCTGTTTCCACTTCTAGGAGTTCAAACAGGAATAAATTCCACTGAAGACAATGAATCTACAACAATCCAAACCCACAGCCCGATACTACAATAAACATGTTCTTTCTGAGTTTCAGCTTTTCAGATACCAGCTGGTGAAACTCCAGTGAAGTCAAATTCATTGCATTAACATAATCAAGGCATTACAAACAAAGCAAACAAAAAAGTTGGACAGTGTTGCAGTGAATATTTGGTCTGGCACGTGTATCTAAAAATGAATTCAATATTGAGCAAAATTTGTGGGACCAAAAAGCTGAAGAAAGAGAAGGATCATTGAAAAAGATGGGATTTTATCACGGCACAAAGTATTGGATGACATCAAAGGATTCAGGAATGAGGTTGTTTATTTTCAAGCACTGGTCATCCCTGGACAAGGCAACCCACTTTGGAGATTCTTTGCCTTAGAAGTTTCCAAAGAGAGCAGGAAGAACGACAAAAGCAGATTTCCTCTATCCATGTATTTTGGGGCTCATAGTGGCAGTGGAGAGATGGACCAACAGCAACTAGTCAGGATCCCAAACACCCAGTGATGAGGTGGCAGGAGAACCAGAATTACTGGAAAGAACTTGTGACAGAAGTTCAGCAATATTCCTTGAATCACACGAGAAAGTATCTTATCCCAGGTTTTTGACCTTTCAGATGTAGGCTGAATATCTTTTAAGATGACAGATCCACTTCCTCATGTATGGGAGATTTACAAACCAGCCAGGCTGCAAAACCTGCTTCCCCTCAAATGATTTTGGCACTTTTGTTCCCACAAACACAGGGCTGCCAAAAAAGAGAAGGAAGTCGTGGAAAGAATGAACGTAACAGCAATCTGGGCTGGGCTCCTCTGAAAAGCCTGTCTAGAGGGACGTTTGTTTCTTATTTCTGCAGCTGAGATAATCACCTTCCATAAACAGCTCAGTGCCAGAACGTGGTCCCTTTTTATGCTCAGCATGCAGGAAAGAGTGTTACATCCTCAGAAGCATCCATGGAAGAAATGCCATTGCTAATCCAAGCCCTGTTTGAAATGCTGGATGCTCTGCTCAGCTGCACCAGGTGGAAGGAGAGGTGCACCAGTGGTTTGCCTCTCGATCAGATGAACGATGAAGGCTGAATGCACAACCTGGTGCAGCACACGGGGCAAAGTCTCCATCCCCAACACGCAGCTACTGCCCAAATCCCAGTCCCAGGCACTCCTGATTACTGGTTTGTATGAAATGCCTCTCCCTGCCCTCATCAATTAGTAACTGCCTTGTTCTCCAATGCATGAGAGCTTATTATATCCATATATTTTGGTGTCTTGTCTAAACAGCTGGAACAGGACTCAATATCCTCCCTCAGCATCGTGCATATCCATTATCACGACAGCAGAGCTCTCTGAAACTCCTGTCGCTCATCTCAGGATTTATTTTTGCTTCTCCTTGATAATTTTTTGAGATATTGCAAACAAAGCTGATCACTCTATGAAGTATTTTGAATAACTTCTTGAGAATATTTACATTTATGAAATGAAAACTTGCTCTCTGATATTGTTTACACCTCAGACAAAGATAAACAAGAGATTCCTGATTATCTGAGGCAAGAGGAAACTTTACTGTTGTACACCCACAGAAAGTTTTACGTATTACACAGGTAAATTCATTTAAATGCCATTAACACCTACTTTTTGCCTTTATCACACAGTTCTCTTTCTCTTTTCCCCCCCAAAATCCCTTTAGTCTCCTTTTCATATAAAATTCCCTCTCCACCACAAACGAGACTATTGAGAGGGAGTGATGTAGCTCAAAAATTACATCTTTCACTTCTGGGTCTTCCCTGGTCAGATCTGTTCAGAGAGAGATTAATTTCTCTTTTAATTCACAGAAAACCACTATTGTTTCTAGTTAATTATGAACCACTCTGCTTTTACTTTTTTTTTCCTCTCACTACAGTGTTTCCTGTCTAGTCCTTTACCAACTAAGATAATCAAGAAAAGACTGAGACTTCATCATATTTTTAATTGCAGTTAATTACCAAAACACAAGTCTCTGTATGTGATAAACCCAAAAAAACCTAAAGGGGTAAGTTTTTAAATAAAAAACTCCATTATTCCCACAGCTTGAGCACTGGTACCTCCTATGTTCTGGTTGCATCAGTGAATGTATTGCTGTGATAATACCAGGAATGACTGATGACATCTCTGGTTGAAGTTAAGCACAACCAAGGGACTTTGTGCAGGAACTGAGACAATGCCCAGACCATGAGTGAACTTATTCTGCAGATGTGGTCTGACCACACTTGACTGTTCTTCCCATATTACCTCAAATCAGGCTTAAAAATTTAAACAAATGGTGCCCTTTTCTTCTTCCCAGATGAAAGAACATTTTAATCCTTTCTGCCGAATTCAATAATTTGACTTTTGTGCTGACTTAAATGCAATATGAGGACTGTGTATTTTATATTATTGTTTTTAACAACATGCAGAATTAACTCTTATGCCTTGTTCCAGGCTTTAGAGCCCAACCTAAGAAACACAGTGTTTATTTCTAACGGCAGAGCTGTTAATCCTCTCCACATAAACAGGAAATGTGTCAAGCTGAGTTCCATGGTGCTCTCATTGACACGAGCATACACGGGGTAACTCCATCCTGTAAATCACAATCATTTAGCTTGGAAACAACCTCTAAAATCAGCAAGTCCCAGGACAGTGCTGGAACACGCAAGGAGATGTGCCACAAAGGAAAAGGATTGTGTTCAAAAAATGCTGTCATTTGAAATGAAGACCCCCCACTAAGCCCTTTAATGACTGCTGCAAAAAAAAAATTTCACAAACATGAGGCACCATCAAAAAAAAAAACAAACCCAAAATAAAATAAAGAGTAAGTCTGGCAACACCTGAATTCTCACAGGCTGCTCGAACCAGAATGGGTAATGATATTTAGTCAAAACTCAGACTGGAGAAGGCTAGAAAGCCTTGCAGTCAGGCACAGAGAGGAAGAGCAGCGCTGGAGGGATGCAGATCCTTACCGATGCAGGTGCGCCCGTCGGCGTGCAGCCGGAACCCCGCCCGGCACTGGCACTGGAAGGAGCCCTGCGTGTTGACACAGCCCTGCTGGCAGCCTCCATTCAGCACCTCGCACTCATCCACGTCTGCAGAAGGAAGGGAGATGGTGAGGGAGGATTGCAAAGGGAGCCCAGCACAGACAGAGCCTGGCTCTCCTGCGTGGCTCATCCGTAACGCAGTGCTCGGGCCAGGGTGTTGTTTACTGCACTTCAGCAACAGAGCAGAGAAAAGCATAATTTTATGGTGTTTTTCCAAGTTCCTGCAGGCACTGCCTCTGTAATCTCTGCTTTCTGAAGTCCTTGTTAATTAGAGTGATTTGTGACATGGCTCTTTCATTGAGGCCAGGAGAAAAGTACAGGGAAAGAATCAGAGGTTAGATAACACATCTGAGCCGAGAGAAACTGCTGCTCAAACCTTGAGCTTTTACAAAAACTTGCTGCGTGAAGATTCCCTTTTGCATCAGGACTTTAATCCTATTTGTTCTTGGGGGTACAAGCAGGTAAAACTGACATAAATGGAAAACAGACACTTTCTCCATCACCATTAGATTTTCAACCATGGAAAGCACAGAGAGCTTAAAGAGAAAATTTTAAAAGAATGAGGATTTTGTGCCACATTTTCTATGACTCTTGTCTTAGAATCATATAGAATGGTTTGGGTTAGAAAGGACCCTAAAGGTCATCTCCTTCCGACCCCCTGGCCATGAGAAGGGACACCTTCCACCAGACCAGGGTGCTCCAAGCTTCATCCAGCCTGGCCTTGGACACTTCCAGGGAGAAGGGGAAAACACTGTCCCTTGCTCTTCCTGGTGTTCACCTGAATTCTCCATAGCATCTTCTCAGATGACCTCCCAGAAAAACGATGTGAGCTCCTGCTGATACCTTTTCCAAAGCTAGGCAGGTATCATTCCGTATTTCAGGGGATTTTAGAGGATTACATTCAGTCAAATGGAGAGGGAAACAAGCATTAAACCAGCTTGAGAACACTGCTGTAAAATTTCACCTGAAAATGATGGACAATGATGGACAAAAGATCAAGAACAGTTTAAGTAAACAGGTGAAGGTCTAAGACAGACCCATAAAACTGAATTTCCAGAAGTACCACATAAGCAGTTTTTGCACCTCTTCAGCAATGCCGGGCTACTGTAAATAGCATTTGATTGACATGTTGACACCATTACCTTAAAAATCAACACAGGAGTCATTGGAAGCAAGGGTCAATTAGTCCATTCCCTAAAACAAAATTCACCTGTCAGATGTTTGCCTAGATTTAGTCTGTCCTTTCCTCAGCAGTCCCCAGGGATGGCAATTCCATCTCCCACCATCTCCCCCAGGAGCGATGCTGGTACCAAATCATCCCAAATGCCAAAGATATTTTCCTCCCCAAGTCAAGCCTCCCTCCTGCAACAGACATCTATAAAGAACCCCACCTTTCAACACTGAAGCCTCCTGCTGATTTAATTGCTCTTTAGATCACGTTCTGAAATAATCTAATGGGAGGCAAGTCCACAACTGCTCCTGTGGGGAGAGGAGTCGACAGCGAAGGAATTTCCCTCCCATATTGCACTTGAGGAGCAGGAGGTCTGGCTTTCATATTTTTGCTGTGGTTGTATCTGTTTTGCATTTAACTTTCATGGTTTACATATTTTTTTAATGCTTTTATGTTTATTCCATCTTAAAAAATCTAATCAAAATTTACTGAAAGAGGAAGTTTTAAAGAAGACTTGGAAATGCACAACATCCAGCTTCTGAGGAAATGTATTTATGAAGTTAAATTTTAATACTTCACATGTGAATTTCCCTCACCTAAAATCAAGTCCTGGTGTTGACTGGTGTTTAAATTCAGACCATTTGCTAACATGCACAGCTTTTTGATCCTTCTGCTGTATTTGTTGTTTTATTGGACTGTATACTACATACACATCCTACTGCCCAGAGACATCTGGAATACGCTTTTTTTTAAACAGAAATTTTGCTTTTTAAAATGTAAACAGAAAATGTTATTCACCTTGTTGAATTCCATACTGCTAAGAACCAGATCGCTGAAAAATGCCAGGACAGAATCAAGCCCAGGAAACTCTTTCTATGGAGTGTCAGAGAAATAAAACAAGCAAAAAGACTCAGAAAAACAGAACAAGGAAGCAGCTGAACCACATAGTACACCACGTTCTAGTATTTATACCTCAATAAACTCAAACACTGGGAGCTTCAATATTTTAATTTTATAGGCTACAAACATCTGGAGAATTTCTCTCATATACCAAACGCAGTTTTAAGTTCAGATATTGGCACTTACAAAGGAGAAAAAATAGTCCAGCTAATAAAAAAGAGCTCGGAGTTAGTGATATTTGTTAGTCTCCATTTGGAGATTTAAAGGAGAGACTTGTTTTACGGGGGAGCTCTGCACTCAGCAGCAGCTCTTCCCTCAGCGGCATTTCCCTCGTGCTGGCACATCCCAGAGGGCCACAAAGCAGTGATATTGCTGAGAGGCAGCATAATTCAAGGCAAAATAAAAGATCTTAAACCACTTGTGTACATGAGCCCTAGCCTGAGACTCCCTGCAGCAAGTGGAGGCGAGACCCAGGAGCCGAAAATGCAGCTCCACGACGCCACATGAACAGCAAATTTGATGACAGACGATCCCTTCCAGCCCCAGACTTCCTCTGCAAGATCAATATTTTAAGGATTATATGCTGAAAGATTCCTTCACATCCTACAGATAAAATCAAGAGAAATGCAAGGCGCAGTTGCCTTTCCACGTCTCCTCCATCTCGAGGCCAGGAAACAGCTTCGCCCCCAGTTACAGCAGAAAAATTCCCTAATTACTTTGTCTGGGGAGCAGTCTGCAAAGGAGACACTGATATAAATGCTTGTACTGCGTTCTAAAGTTTTAAAAGTCTAAACTATTTGGACTTTTACAAATTGCTGTACTAGTAAAGGACATACGGCAGGAAAGCAACAGCTTCTGCTGCTGCAGGTACACAAGTGGCAATTTCTCCTTCTGCACAGGAATAGCTACAGAAAGATGGAATTATTCTAGGATAGCAGATGCATAAAAATATTTAAAAGTATTCATGACATATAAAGCCCTTCCATTGCAACTCAGGAATATTACAGGATTATGGGAGATTGTATCTGTGATTAAATTTGGATTAGTTTCCACCGCAGATCCAACTGAAACACCTTCCCGCTCGACTTTCTATAGTTACAACTTAGGATGCTTATCTGAATAACCTGAATTTCAAGCCACTTATGGCTTGCTTATCACAAGTCAGACTGTGATGAAAGCAACTGCATCCCCACAAGACAGAGGGAGAGCAATCCACGGAGACAAGAGGGAAAACGAGAGCTGTGTGCTGTCCCCAGACTGTCTTGCCAAGGGGATTATGCTGCTGGGTGAACAAAGCAGAGGTGGTGCGTGGATATTATCCTTCTCACCTTCAAAACATTTCAGAGATGCTTTACAGGGGCATTCCCCACTGAAGGTACCTTCCTGTGTCCTTCCTGTTTATTCGCCTTTCATCAGGAATAACCTAATACTTACTTAGTCATACAAACCACAGTCTGTGTGCTTCCAAGATGTAAAATATTTTAGCAGCTGTGTTGTACATCTTTTTTAGCTCTTCATGCTCCTGAGGGCTGTGCCCTTGGACTGACCCTTCCTCCACCCCGACATCTCAAGTTCCAAACACACCAGAAGAGGATGTGATGTACAAATGCCCAACCCACTGCCAGCACCGTGCCCTTTCCAAGGGCAGATCCTACAGGTGAAGTTACAGACTCTGAAATCCTCCGTAACCTGGACTGAGGGCCCTGCTAATATCCAAGGAGGCTTGTCCCTAATTGATTTGATGAACCACATTGACAACAGTCCATTTTCCCTGCCCAAAACCTGGTTCAATACAGAGCTGTGTGACTGCTTGCTTGGAATTCACGCTCAACACATCATTGGCTTTTTTCATATCATTATTAAAACACTCAGGAACAGCCATGATCAATCCGTTCCTCAAAAATACACAGAGAGCAGTGTTAAACATGGATAATTAGTGAACCTGCAATCATGGTTTTTATAAAGGAACAAAAAAAGCAAGATGCTGCCAGATCAATTCGCTACTAACAGAAAGCTTTACTTTTTAGACCACCAAGAAATGCAAACAAGATACAGAACCAAACCCCAAAAGAAGGAAGGATCACAAGCCTCCATTCTGAGAATGCTGAATGGAGGAGAGATGATGTGCCAAAGGTATCCCAGGGATGATATTCCCACCGAGGAGGACACTGCCCAAGAGCACTGTGTGACACAGGGTGACAGCAAGGTTTGCCTTCACCCATCCAGCAGAATTCCTTCAGGGTGACAAATACCCAGGCCTTCTCTCCCTTCACTACAAAAACTTGCACAGATAGAGAACTGTTCAGAGTCAGTATTTTCTGAGAGAGTATTTCTGAGAGATAAGAGGAGAAAAAACGTCCTCTTCCCAGTGCCCAGGCACTGATGGAGAAAGAAACCAGAACTGGACAGTAGCAACCTCACCATTTAGATAAGATATTAGGAAAAATTTCTTCCTGGAAAGGGTTGTAAAGCATTGGAACTGTAAAGCCTGGGGCAGTGGTGGAAAGGTCAGCATCCCTGAAGTGAGGCTATGGCACTTGAGGACATGGTTTAATGGTGAACGTGGTGGTGCTGCTGGGCTGAGTGCTGGACTTAATCCTGCAAGTCTTTTCCAACCTGAATGGTTGTATGACTTCAGGAGTATTTATTTGTTAATTAGTTTGTAGTGAAATCTCTTCGCTTTGTCTAGCAAAGAACAACATGGAGAGGCAGAGACCAAACAGTTGTGAGCATCAGCCACCCCACAGAGACTTCATAGGGATGAAAGGATTTCAGTCCAGCTGGGAGCTGATGTGTGAACCCCTTCTGGGTCCACGCTGGCACAGCCACCTGCATGCAGAGACACCAACCACCACCACCACACCATCTGCAGGTGTGGCCCAACCAACCTTCACAGAAGCATAACTACACCCTTTTTACCAAGTGCCTAAGAAATACTACACAAAATTGGAATGAATGACACACAAACGTTTCCATTTTCCAGCCACCACATCCCCCAGCTTGCTGCAGAAAGGATGAGAGCAGTAGAAGCAGGGAAACACAAACCCCTCCTTGTATTTACTTAGAGAATGGTTTATGCTGATGGTTTTAAAGTCAGATTATAACTAAAAAGAGTTACAGTGATTATTTATGAAAAAATAATCATGGCCAGAAAGAAGAAACGTGGTCTAGCCTTTGCAGCATTATCTTAAAATTCAGTAAAATCAGGGTTTGTTCCCTCTTTACCCTGGGAGCCCTGTGGGTCACTGCTCCCCACACAATATTGTGAGGAGCAGTCAGGAACGATGGTGATAGAGGAAAGATTGGATCTTAAGTAAAGCACCACAGCAAGAAGCCTTAAGTGGCTCTATTTAAAATTATCACAAGTGGATAAAACTGTTCAACAAAAGCTTGGAAATAAGTTCCAACAATCTGGCTCACCTCTCCCTCTCCCTCGCCTGCTCCCCCAGTCTCTTCAGCTGCAGATCATATTGTACATCTGACAGGAAAACTCTGATTGTTTGCTATTTAATGTGATATTTTAAATCAACAAAGATGCATGACAGTGCTTTGCCTTCTGTTATTTGTAACTACACTGCTACTACTCTCTCTTCTATATTCCAAAGGGTGTTTAAACCTTGTAAAAGTTATGAAGAGAAAATATCATATGGTCTTTCCCCACTAATTACATGGTGAATTTTACACATTAATTTAGTGTGTTTTTCAATTAAATAATTTATATACTCATGGGAAAGAAGGGAAACACGCTTGGTTCCCAGACATTCTCAAGCTGATAACAAAAGTCAAAAATTATTCTATAAAACTTAAAAGAAGCCCCTGTTATTGCTGTAAGGAGGTAAATTTATAACAGATTCAACTCACAGCTTCCTTTTTGCATCTCAGAGTAGCTCAAGTCTCAAGCTTGAAAATGTCTAAAACTTGACAACCAGTGTGAATCCCCTCACAAATGCACTCACTACGAAGCATGACGTAATTTTCTCTTGCAGCAGAAGTTTTGAAAAGGATCTCTCCTGTTTTACTTAAACTAAAATGATTTTCAGGGTTTGAAACTTTGATTGGAGGGGGTGGGAAACTCCTACTGCTAGAAAAATATTTGGCCATCTTTTCCACAATGAAAGAAGTTTTACACTGGAATTGACTCTAGGAAGGAAAATACAAATTTAAAGTCTGGTCCAAAACAAAGCCTATAATTAAAAAAAAAACCCAAAACCAACCAGTTCATATTAATAAAAAATGTATTTCTTTTTCATTGAACCAAACTAAGCAGTAAAGATTGACAAGATCAGTTTTGGATGTCTGGGAGTTTTAAAATTGCAAAATTCCTGATCTAGGGCTTTTTTTTAATGCTTCACAAAACCCCACAAATACACTACAAGCTCTTTTGAGTGGTTTTCTAGAACCTGGTGTTAAAACACCTCCACGAAGCAGCTTTCAGCATAGATAAAATGTGCTCCTGCAGAGCCAGCTGGGTCATTTTGAACTGTTAATGCTCCCAGGCTTTTATTTTTGCTCCTCAGCTATTTGTTCTGCCCTTTGCTGGCCCCCCTGCCACGGATTAGATGAGCATCCATTGTCAGCCCCAGCTCCAAGCCAGCCAGGTCAGCCCCGATCGCCGCAGCTTCCTCACATTCCTCACTCACAGGTGTCACAGGCAAGGCTGCTCCAGCAGGATTAATTCATGGAATGGCTACAGCAAACCGTACCAAAAGGAGCACGTCAAGGCTGGTAAGAGACTGGTTAGAGGCAAGGCTAATGATTCTTCACCCAATTTAGCCCCCACAAACTGATTGCACAAAGGAGGAGGACCCTTGATGGAGCACAACCAGTTTTCTGCTGTGTTTCTTCATCCCGGATTAAGGACAAAGCAGCTTTTACCAGCACCCATCCTGCAGGCCCAGAAAGAGGCTTTACAAAGTTATCTGGTTATCTACCTCCCCCTGAAAAAGGGGAAGGTAAATAATGGCATTAAATTTCCACAGCTTTTTGTACCATGCTCACTATCTTTCAGTCCTTCCTCCAGACCTCCCTGGCGATTTGGTCACATCGTGGAGAGGCATCTTCTACCCTGCAGCTGGTACCCTGCCCTACACCTCAGATGTCTCCCCAGGCAGTTTTAAGGACTTTAAACTGTGACTAGGCCAGGTTTCACTTCTTTCCTTCTGGTTTCTCTCTACACAGAAAAAACCAAAGCATGGAAATCACGGTGCTGTGAAACGTTGAACAGCAGAGTCATCAGGTTGACTGTGTGTTAGGTAATAAATATTTATGTCCAGATCTGAAAGGAGATCAATCTCCAGGTGCCTGTTTTCAAGGGAAAAGGAGAGAGGCATCTCCAAGGTATGGCATTTTTGACAGATCCATGGTGCCAGGAATGGCAGGAGCTGCACCACAACCTGCTTTTGGGGAGAAGACTTCTATGAGCACTGCAAGGACAATACACTTCATCAAGTCTAGAAGACCTGGATTTCATTTCCTCGTCTGTCACTGGCCTCACTGGAGAATAAATTAATAAACTGCCATGAGGTATCATGCAACCCTGTTAGTGGGGGCCACAGGTGATTGGAAAGAATGACATTGACCTGACAAAGATCCTGATAATTTGAATTCATTGAGTTTGAATTCAGGATGGGGAAGGAATATACCAAAGATGCTCTAAGACTTTTTTCTTTCTTTCTTACTTTTTTGTTTTTAATATTGCTTTCAAGGTAAGACTGGCACAAGGCAACCACTGAAAGTGGTGACTTGTTCCTCACCAAAGCCTGGACCCTGCCACCACAGTTCATTTCTCAGCTGTCCCCCAGGAGATCTCCTGGACAGAGTGATGTGAAAAGAGAAAATTGGCCAATATTTGTACTGCCCATTTCTGCTTACTCTCAGTGCCTGACATGCCATTCTCTCACGAGATATTTAAGAGTGGTTTAGCTCAATAAACATCCAAGAGCCCCTCATCCACAGCTCTAAATGCAAACCATATGTTGCAGATGAAAACCCTGAAGATTATAATTAGAACTGTCCATTCAATTTAAACAAAGTCAAGAATGAAAACTATTTCAAATTCAATAAACAGGCCATTTCAGAGTGTAGACACTGTGGAGGACAAGCTTAACAACTTAATTGACAGGTAAAGCTTCATTTCTAATCCTCATTTTGATATCATCTGTAGCCTCAGGAGTCAAAACACATCACTGCTCAGTGCTCAAAATATGCAGAGAAAATGAAAATGTCAGCTGAATGAAAAAAAGGAGAAGCATCTGTTTGATAGCTGTGTAAGTCTGTGATATGTAAACTGCTTTGGAGTCAAGCAGCCCTAATTAGAGTTTCAAGGAATTCTTCATTAAATATACACACACACAGATATACATATATATATACACACACATATATATACACATTTTAAGCAATTATTGAAACCAGACAATTTGCAAAAATAGGCTATAGAATTAAAGCAAGGAACATGACAATTTCACGGACAGACCTCAGACAACGCTGTGATGTTTTCACACAGCCGTGAAGAAATAAATTTTTCCGTCTTCTCACAAAGCAGTTCTGAATGTTTTTCTCCACTTTTAAGTATTTAAAACAAAAAAGAATGATCCATTTTGGGATCTCGGTGTAGTACACGGCGTCTCAGCAAAGGAAAAGCCAAAAAGGAAGAGTGATAGGGTTACCAGCCTCCACCATGGGGTTAGACTAATAGATATTTTGGCAACTGCACCCCCTTTGACAACTCCAACTCCCATCAATATGAAACCCACACAGATGGACACAAACTCTCAGTGGAGAACTGTGCCAGGATAAGTGAATGACCACATGAAATAACAAGGAAGTACAAGCTAAGAATGACAAACCAGATAAAAAGGTAACTTAGGCTCCTGAAAAAACATTTACTTATTGAAAAAACCAGCTTCGTTAATGTCACTGTTTCCAGCAGAAAAGAGGTGAATGTACAGACTGTAAACAGGGAAGTTGGAAGGGGACAGTTTTTATTAAAGACAACAATCAAAGTTTTATGTGATTTCTGCTTAGGAGAAAGACTTTGAGATCATCACTATCAGCAGCTACTGCAAGGCTCCTGCAAGATTTTCTGATGCGGGGCGGAACAGCAGAGAGAATATTTGTTATGGGGCTATCAATTTTTAAATACAGCTCCTCAGCACAACCCAGCTGGGCCCTGCTGTGAGGTGGGAGGGTGGCAAAGGAGGAGAGGTTCTCTACAAGGAGGTGTACTTAATAAATGACAGCACGATACAGCCCAAACTCCTTGTGTGGACTCAGATCTGAGCTGTATTAAAGGGGTTTATATGTTAGGCCATCAGCATCTTCTCTCTGCAGGATATGGCAGTTTGCAAGAGTAGTTGTGGAATAAAAGGAGAAATGCCTGATGTGATGAGAACACCTGGATTTTGCTAGCAGCAATATTAATGCACACTTGCTGAGCTCCGTGTCTCTACTACAGCAGAATGCAGAGAAACGTGTTTTCCACACACAGCAGGTGAAATATGCACAAGAAAATTATAATCAAGCAAACACCTCCATAATCTGATGTTTCCAGCTTACAATACATATGCTGTGCTGGCTGGAAATACAAGATGTGACTTGTGACAAGGCTGTGCAGGACCAGGAGAACAGGAGGGCACAGGCACCATTCAGCCACCAAGCTCCACCTCTGCCACTCTAAAACTGAGACCACAGCACAACCTCCTCCCCCTGTCACAGCTGGCTCCTGGCACTGCTCTACAGCCATCAGTTCTTGGGGGGCCTCTTCAGGTGCCACCACAAGCATTGATTCCCCCACTGGAGCCATCCCAGCTCCAGGACAATCTACTGCATAAACTGCCAGCCAGCAAAGGACAGCCTTTTAAACAGATTTTTCTTGCTCTGCTTCCTTTATGGCACACATCACGTGAGGCTCTGCACAGGTTCTACCAGAAGAAGACAGAAGTGACATTAACACATCCAAAACCTGTCCAAGCCAACTTCCAGAGCCGGGTCCCAATCATGAATCTCAGCATGTTTTGGGTGGGAAGTTGAAGTTCAACCAGTTCTAATGCCCCTGCCATGGGCAGGGACACCTTCCACTAGCCCAGGTAGCTCCAAGCCCTGTCCAACCTGGCCTGGGACACTTCCAGGGATAGGGCAGCTACAAATTCTCTGGGAAAGCTGTGCCAGTGCCTTGCAATCCTCACAGGGAATAATTTCTTCTGAATACCTGATCTAAACCTGTCCTCTGTCAGTTTGAAGCCATTTTCCTCTCTCTTATCACTCCAAGCCTTTGTTGAAAGTCCCTCTCCAGCTCTCTTGGAGCCCTTCTGGGCACTGGAAGGAGCTCTGAGGTCTCCCCAGACACTTCTCTTCTCCAGGCTGAACCACCCCAGCTCTCTCACCCTGTCTCTGTAGGAATAACGTCACCAGGAAAGAAAGAATTTATTTTACTGCCTTTTTTCCTTCCTCTTCCTGAGATTAAAATTCACATCAAATTAATCAGTTGATTGCTCAATTTTTATTAGCTGTTTTTGAACTCCTTGGCTGACACTGAATCCCTTTTGGGACAGGAACTGTTAACAAGGTTCTCAGGTGGGCCCTTCACAGAGCTGGCGTGCAACAACAGCAGGTTTACTTCAAGTTGGTCTTCTAATATATCCCAGCTAAAGCCCTCAGGTACTCCTGTAATTGAAGTTTGAGTAATCCAATATGATGCTGATCAAACTGCTGATCTTTTAATAACGCAGTGTAGCTCTCCCAGCAGTTGCTATCTCGCTGACAGTCATGTCTGGATCGCTTCCTTTGGGCCAAGGCTTTGAACAGAGAAGATGACGGATTTCTGTTTGCCTTAGATTTTATCACAAATTGTTTTAAAGCTTTTTAAGGTTATATCAGATGGCTCATAAAATCCACAGGCATTTCAATAATTTAAAAAAAAAGAAGGAAAAAAAGAAGGAGTTCTGTTAGCTGTCCTGGTGAAGAACAGTATGAAATGCTGCCAAAGAGGAACATAAACACCACTCAGGAGCTGTGCTCCTTCCCATCTCCGTGTCTGCCATTAGTCCTTGTTTACAGAGCCTGTAGGCAAACCTATAGAAAAAAGCTGTAGTCACCCTGCACAATAACCTCCTCTGAAAGGCAAATGTGCACATTCTTCCTCTCATAATTTCCATTTAAAGTACGAATTTAAGGTTTTTCTAAGCCTCGCCTCTCTACACAAGAATAATTCAGCTGCAATTTGCATTTTCGATGTGCTCGAAATGAACACCAAGATGACTCATGTGCTGTTTATAAGATGCCTGTATTTGCTGGTAAATACCTTGCTACAAACAAGCTATAATTTAAGTATTCAAAAGTCTTGCTTCTGCATAAAATTACTACTATGTGTAATTTTGGAGACCATGACCAGAGCTTCAATTTCAGGCTTGCAAAGCTCTTCCTACACAATGATTCTTAAAAGTACGAGCAGATTTTCTTCTCTGACAACAGCAATCACGGTATCTCTGTAATTGCAGAAATGATTACCTGGCTTTTAATTCACATTAGTCAGCTCCAACAATACCATACTTCTTTCCTTTCCTTTAAAATAAACTAATTATTGTCAATCAGCCCACTAGAATGTTAGCATTCTCCATAACCTGCCTTTCAGAGGTAGTCATAAATGCAAAAAACTAGCTAATATAAACTAATCAGAGGCCTAGAAATATCTCAAAACATATTTGTACTGCAGTCTATCATTTTTTGTCACATTATTTCCAAATATTATCTTTCATCTGGACAGTAGCAGTCTTTTCACATAGTTCTAAAATGCTTTTCATCTAACTATTTGCAGCTCCCGTGTTAATTAAAAGCATTAAGTCCCTGAGTAATGTGATGAATACCACAGTATTCCTGAACTTTAAATGCTTTCACTATCAAAAGCTGATCAACACAGCTTTCTGCATCAAGTGGTTTGGACAAAGAAAACTTTCCAGGGTGGTTCATTCTGCCCGTGCCCAGCTTTGTGCACAAACTCAGGACTGCAGGACCTGGAGAAGGCAGGGAGGAACTACGGTGTGGATGACAGTCACTGTCCTTGCTCCTTTCCCAGGAAAACGCCAAGTTACAGCTCCTGCTCTGTATTTCCTTCCAGCTGGTGGAGCTGGAGGAAGACAAGGGAGCTGGAAGCCTTGGGAAGCAATCCATGTGCCGAGTCTATAATCAGCTGTGACGCACGGGGAGCTGCGAGCGCCATATGGACAGCACCGAGATGGGACTCTGTGCTTGCTGCTACCTGCGACGCCCAGAAACAACCTTTCCCCTTCAGATCAGCCATCAATAGCTCATCTGATAGCCAAAATGCAAAAGGGAAAAGGTGCCAGTTTTCCGTGGGGTTTGAGCAACAGTGCGCTTTTTAAAAGCTGCTGCCTTGGAACATGGCAGAAGTTGGGCTGCAGGAAATGTACGACACGGTGACAAGCTGCACTACACCTAACCCTGTGTAATCCTGACAAAACCTGAAAATTAAACTGCCAGTTCCACGGTTTGTTTGTGCAAAGGGCTGTTATTAAAACGTTGCAGCTGAATTAAGCATTCAAAGGGAAAAATCTAGGCAGCAAAAAACAAGCTCCATGGAAAAAAAAAGAGATTTACCAAGATTATCTGGAAATAATCATTGAATCCTTGAAATGTAAGTGGTCCCAGTCTTCCCCAAGAGTCAAGGATTGCAAATACAGGTAGGACTCATTCAGCTGCTGCTTTAGAGCCTTGGATTAGGAAAATAATACTCCTGACCCAACTGGCGTGCATAAAACTTGTACTTAAAAAGTGACTGAAAACTGACTCAGCCTGTTCTCAGCTCCGATCGATGAAAACATGTATCCAGGATAAACGAGATCAGCCTTCAATGGCAATATTCACTTTGGAGGGAGCTGTCACAACTGTGAGCCTGTCTACCCCGAGGGATGGCTGATGTGAGAAATTGGGTGGTTCAGCTCACAGCCGCCTTTGTTCGGCGCGTGAGGGAGGAGCAGAGAGACTTCAGCAACAGTCAAGCAGGAATCAGGGAGAAACTAAACAAGGGCAATTAAAATTCAACAATAAATCAATTATCAGAGCATCAGATGCTCTTCTCGACCCAGACCGAGACAGAAATACTCTGAGCCACGTGGGAAGTGTCTGTTCTGGCCCCAGCAATGAGTCCTTTCCCTGACTGAAGAGAAACAGACACAAAATGCTGGGATTTGCTGAGTTTTGCATTTGATATGTTTTAATAAGATTGAAAAGGTCTGTGTGCTCCCAGTGTGTAGCTGAGTGTTTTATGTTCTGGAGGGCTCACCAAGAGCAAGGGGACTGCCCAGACCAAGCCAAGGCATTGCTGTGCTGACAGCCACTGCCAGCCTGGAATGAGCCCCCGAAATTCCGCTCAGGTTCCTGCCTGCTCGGGCTTGCCAGCAATCAGCACTCAGGTAATTCATTTAAAAAGTCCAATAAGCTGCAGTCACTGTCACCCTTACTATGAATCTGTTGTCATTTTTGCTACTTATTTGGAGCACATTTTTTGCTGTAGAACTACCAGGAATAGACAAATGCGGACAGATGACACAATTTGCCTAGGAGAGTGTAACAGCTCCATGCAGCTATTGATCCCAGCCGGATCCAACACGGCATGGGAGAGCTCGAGGGAGGTCAGAGGAACAACCTCCAGCCATCATTTCTGCTCAAGAGCCAGAGAGAAATGCTTGAAATTGAGAATTCCAAAAGAATGACTTGGCAGTAGAAGTAAAATTAGATTCCCCATCAAGTTTGGAAAGGCAAGATATGAACATCTCCAGCAGTTTCTGCCTGGAGCTTCTCCGCAGCCATGCACAAAAATCACACAGTCCTCCTGCCTAAATCCAACAGTCTCCAGAAAACCACAGAAGTCTGAGTGCACAATGCCAAATAGTGTTTCTAATGCACAATTAATCCTTAATCTCAGTTAATGCAGTTCCCTCTGTAAGAGAAGTAGGGGAACCCTTCCTGTTTCTTTATTACCAACAGAGATCTGAAATCAAAAGCAGTTATTATGCTTTTTACTCATGACTAAAAGCAGTGATTTGACAGGTAGGAGCAATCATAAATAATATTTAAATGTAAAAACAGGTATTGCTTCTTGCTGAATTCACTTTAAATATCAGACATTTACCAGTATTCTGGATGTACAAACTAATGGAGAAGAAAATATTTATTCTTCACCCCCTGGCAGATTACTGTGGGTTTTTTATACTTTGAAACTTAAATGCTTGAAATTATCTGACTTAGCTCTAAAAACCCAGGCTGGAGTCCCAGGATACTCGAGAGCAACAAACAACAGCATTGGAAAAATCAGAAATTAGGTTTTACATTCTCTCCTCTCACAAGTCTTTTTCTTTTGCTTATTCTTTTTCTCTTCTTTTTAGAATTGCTGTAAAATCCCAATACCCTGAAATACCTCAGTTACCACAATTGTTCACCCAAGGTCTGCTAAGGTGATGAGGTGGAGTTGTCTGTTCCCCTCACTCTATGAGGCAGACATTAGGTGGGCAGAGTAATTCAGTCACAAATAATTAGATAATTGTGATACAATTCCTGCAACTGGATTTATTTCCTCGTCTCGAGACAAGGTCTTGAAACAGAGAAAGATGAAGAGGGCTGGGTGGCTTCACCTCATCTAGGGGTGCCTTCACTTGAGTGCTGTAAGATTTGAGATCAGTTGGTGTGGTACTTGTTGCACCTGGAATAAGAGCTGATACTTTTTGATTTTTGTAAAATATGTTCTCCTTGTTCTCCTTCTGTTGAAGTGCTCCTGGAAATAAGTACCTTGGCGTCATGGCCTGCCAACAGTGCGTGCTGAAACAAATGCAGCTTTTAGAGTTAAGGCTATGCAAAAGCATCCTGAATCGTTCTAGGAGACTCATTTCTCCTGTCCTAATAAAAAGTTATATAAATACAATTAAAAATGCCTTGGAGTGCACTTCCCTTTCCTAATTTCCCTTGAAGTGCATTGTATTATGTCCTTCAGGCTCTAACACAGGACATGGCAGACACCTGTACATTGATTTGCTGGGCAGGGAAAACAGCCCAAATGCAGAATTAACATTTGTTCTCTTCAACAAAACCAGAATTTGACAAGAATAAGTCATATCTCAGACCATGTTAACTTAATAAATGCTGTCACCGTATTAATAAACACTTTATTGCTCTCAGACATGTCCCTCAGTATTCCTTTTAGCCCACTATTAACTCTTCCAAAGCAACAAAGAGCGTTTGGAGAGTTCCTACCCGCCCTGGGATCAGGCTCCAGCAGTGACACCGGTGACTCTTCCATTACTGGGGTAACCACTGGTGGCCCTGCACAGTCACACTCCAGCTCTGGAGGCAGCTGTTGCTCCCAAAGTCCCCTGGCAAAGGTCAGGAAAGCTGCCAGAGCTCCGAGGTTTGACCGAAACCCCCGGGGATGGGGTTACAGTGACTGCAGTATCACTCTAATCAACAAAATAGGGGCTTTTTTCATCAACAGTTAATCATAGGACTTCACTTGTCTCTGAGTTCCTTCAGTTGCCTTGACAGATGAGAGCACAATAATATAAATAAGAAATGACAGTTTACCAAAGAAGGTTAACATAAGGTTACGACCTTTTTCTACTTGACTTCTGCAGCTTATTCATGTGTGAAAACACACTTTTGTAGCTGTAGCCTCAGCATCCCTTACAGATCTGGACTTGTGCCAACAACTGAGCTTTAAAATTACCATTTAAAATACCATTTAAAATGGTATTTATGTTCAGAAAATACCATTTCTGCATTTTGCGATGCTTGAGTAGAACTGTTTCGCATTAGAATAAAATATGAAATGAGGATATCTCTGCATTTCACAGCCTATCTCGCTGACATGGGCTGTCAGTGGCACCCTCTGCTCCACAAACAAGGAGGTATTGGACACACATCCATTTCCTTCTCCCTTCCTCAGACAAGGTTACACCTTTGTGAGCAAACCCACCCACGGCCCTGCCCAGGCTGCCCCTGGAACACCACAGGATGCACAGGGCACAGCATCAGCCTGACAGTCCTACACTAGTAAATGTCAAATATTAATTTGTCACATTATTTGTGCAGTGATTTAAAGCCAAATCCTGTCTCATCATTCATTTCCATCAGGCACACGAGGAGCGGGAGGGAAGCAGGAGCTTTCTGTCACAATCTGTAATGCCTACGCACGGAGCTGCCAGAAAATATTTCTCTGTCACAGAAGCAAACTGAAGTTCTGAGCATGAAGGCTGGAGAGTGAAAGCTGCAGTGCAACAGGGAGATAATTAGTTTTGAAAGGCTAATCAGGTCACTGCTCTGGCTGGCATTTCTATGGAGATGCACATGCCCTCCCCTCACCACATCTTGCCTCTTGATATGAGTATCCCTCACCAAAGTGAAGTAAAGACTTTACAAACTACGTAACTCTGAATGACATATCCTGCCAAGAGAACTCCCAAAGAGCCAGGAAAGATCCCTACAAGTAGCCAGGAAAGATCTCTACAGCCCCTGGAAGTAGGACAGACCCCACAGCACAGGGCCGTGCTGTTTGATCCCCTGCCCCATGTGGGTCCAACCAACCCCAGAACCACCCATGAAGGGGAAGGTTTAATCAAAGCTGATAGCAATAACTATTTTAAGATTATCTCACCTATTTTATGCTGTTGTCTTGTGCATATTCATGGAGCCTCGTGTCTTGCACGCACCTTTGACACCCTAGAAGGCGGAGATGTTGAGCACTGTCAGCTCATTCAAGCTGTGAAATTAGGCCTTCAGGTCTCCAAAAAAATTGTTCACAAACCCCCAGCAATGACTGATCAAAACAGCAGTGCACTTCAGCACGTTGTTGGTTAGTGAATTTTTATCCGCTTTCCCTTCTTTAGCATTAAACAGCTACAAATGTCAAAAAAAAAAAAAATTTAAAAAATCCAACAGTTATTTCCTGACAGCTTTCCCTTTTGTCAGAAGGATGCTCTATTTTGTTTCTGAAAAACACAATCAATCTTTCCAGCAATAATGACTCGCTGAATAAAACCTGTGCTACTTCCATGCTGCTTTTCTAACAATACACCTTATTTGTACCTTGGCTTATAAAAAAACCCATACACCGATCGATCATTGCAGGCACCAGTGAAATAAAACCAACCATGAGACAAATAATGGGAGCAGAACAATACTGCACATCTATTTAACACCAGAGTTTAGACTAAGGGGTAACATAAAGCACAATGATGCTATAAAGACAGAAAGAATAGAACAATCCAGAACAACAATAAGCTTTATTCCTCCAAAACCACTGGTTAACCCGAATGAGGAGCTGTTTTACTCACATCTGCAAAATGACTCCTCTGAGCAATGCAGAGGCATCAATAAAACCCCAGTTCAGTGTCACGTCCTGGAAGAGCTTCCAGCAGCACACAGAATATTTTGTTTGGGAGCTCACTTTTCCCTCACGTAGTTACCAACCACTAAGTTACTGATAATGATGGCCAAAAGTTGGCTGAAATTGGCCCCCTTGCAGTCAGTACAGCCAAATGCTCACTGCCATTGCAACCTTTGCAAAAGTTCAGGTGTATTTAGTGACACCACCACGTTCACTTTGTTCTATGACTCGAGCGTTTCCAGTTCATTGTGTTTTTCCAGTTTTGCCTGAAGATTTTAAGAAACAGCTTCAAAACAGCTAATAATATATTCCCCTGCAATCCCTGGTCAGATAAAATACAGTACAAAAATCAAATACCTTAAGCTCTGTTTGAGTTTTTAAAGACTGTCCAAATGCTAGAATTGTGTGTTTTAAGCACAGAATTGTGCACGAGGAACACTAATGTGACTAACCTATGAACACAAAACTATTCTAATGGAAAAATTACTCTTGCATGCTAAGGATTATGATGAGTAGGGTTCCTGCTTTCAAAACCCTTGGGGTTTGGACGATTTTTATGCACTGAAAGCATTCAGTAGTTATCAAAACACAGACCTGTGCACTGGCTCATGGGCATATTGCCAGTCAGTCCCCAAAAGAGGTAAGAGGGGTGAAGTAGCAGGGATCTGAATCATCCATGATATTCCTGGGTGGAGCTCTCCAAAGGCCAAAATGAAAACACGGAGGACTGCAATGAAATACTTCAATCAAAATAAAATAACCATCTACAGCTTATTTACCCTGTCAAGGTGGATCTCAACTGATTGGTTGCCATAGAAAATAATTCCATCGTCTTTTAGTGAAAAAAGGAGTGCAGCCAAATAAATTATAAAGTCAGGATAAAGCATATGACTACAGGCAAGAAATACAGTGCTTTGTACAAACCTTAAAAAGAAGCCAGACAATGGTAAAATGAAATCTTGGAAGAAAGGAATGTGTGAGATACTGTGCAATGGGAAAAGGCAGAGAACAGAGTTTCTTGTGAGAAGATGATAATACAGTTCATGAAAAGCTGCCCTGAGATTAAAAAAAAATGTCATCACTGATGCATTTAGTGCAGCACTGAAATGCAGGGGAGGAGCACTCCAGGCACACAGCAGAGCACAGCAGAGCATGAGGCAGCACATCCCCGTTACCTGTGTCAGGGGAACTGCTCTGGCCTGCAATGCAGCACACCTTGGGTACCCAACATCTGGCCTCCTCCACCTTCTGTAGCATCTGATGACGCACAAAAAGTAGGTGAACACATCATCTGGGCTTGTTTACACCCACTCTATTTACCACTGCACCTTTAGGAAGTCTGACCATAATTCATTATGTGTTCTAACGCAAGTTTTTGCATAAGAACAAATTTTACCCAATAATGCACTAACTAGACTTAAACTTCCCTTAGGAAAAAGACAAATGGGTTTACATACCATGTGGTTTTAAATCCTTTTTTATTCAGTTAATCTCTAGCTGTGGAATTGTGATTGAAATGTGAAAATGTATGTGTATCTTCTGATAAGAACCATTTTGCTTTAGAGACAGATGAAATATTATCAAGCGTATACACTTTCTTCAAGTTTTTAAATTGATGATGGAAATCCCATAATCAGAACATGGCACAGCCAATCCAGGTTAAGTGATAACATTTTTTTCAACAAAATAAAACAAAACCCCAACCCTTTGAAGTGTTCTTACAGTTACATCTTCATAATCCAGACATGAGAAGATCTGCACTCTCGACAACTCTGAGCACACGCTCTTCAGCTGGCTCCACATAACAGCCAGCGTTTCCTTCTCCTTCCTAAGTCTGCTGATTCCTTAATAGCAGTGAGACATGGCACAAAGCATTACCTCCACAGGATTTTCCATCTTCCCCCAGCTTCTGGCCAGCCGGACACTTGCAGTGGTAGCTGCCGATGGTGTTGCAGCAGCGGTCGTGGCAGCCCCCGTTCTCCGTGGTGCACTCATTGACATCTGCCACAAGAAAGCACAAGCAACCAGTGAAGAGTGGCCACTGACCACACTGCCTCAAGATCTGAGGTCAGTCGTGTCTGATGGATGTGAAAAAAATGAGAAAGTTTCTCAGACCAACAGCTCAGGACCTTGAAGCAACCCCAGGAGCAGCGACTTACAGCCACGCTGCCGAGCCCCTCCACCCAACCAAGTTGTGCCAGCAGGGTTTAGATTGGGTATCACAAAACATTTCTTCATTGAAAGGATTGCCAAGCACATCACAGGGTGCCCAGGGAAGTGGAGTCACCATCCCTAGAGGGATTTAAGAGACAAATATAGAATCATTGCAGCTGGAAAACACCTCTGAGATCCTCAAGCCTCACCATTAGTGGACGTGGTGCTTGGGGACATGGTTTAGTGGTGGGGTGGGCTTGGCAGTGCTCAGTTAATGGTTGGACTCCATGGTCTTAAAGGTCTTTTCAACTTAAACGATTCTGTGATTCTGAGTTGCAAGGGTGGGGTTTTCCTCCTCCCCTTCTACACAAGGTGAGCGCAGAGCCCACCTGGCTCTGGCTGCAGGCTCTACCCAGCTCACCAACTTCCACCTCTGGGCAGCAACACCAGGAACAACCTCTATACAGCCATTCCAGCAGCCTCACTTGGGTGTGAAGTTGCTTCTAGAAGCAGTGGCAGAGATGAAAAATCTCTGAAAGACAGTAGGATTTCATATCAATTATGGTTCTGCTTTCTGTCAGGGGCTGGTATCTACACACCTGACTTATTCACCTTGTAGGTTGGTGTTTTCCTGCATGCAAAATAGAATTTTACACATTACAAATGAAGAACATTAAAGAACTGAACGAAAAAAGTAAATAAGTAAATAGACAGCCAGTGGCAGAGAAAAATCAATAGCAAAGACATTCACTTCTATATTTACTTAAATATCCTACATAAGAAATTTCGAAGAAAAAGGATAGAAACCATCAGAGCAGCAGTACTGCTCTGCTGAGCAGGAGCAGAGACAACAAACAGTGTGGATGTGATTTCTAAAATAGAAAATTTCTTCAAAGGGGATGGTGAATGTACCAAACCCAGCAGGTACTTGCTGCACTGACTCCATGCACACTGGAACTCAGGAAATGCCTTCTCCCTTCCTTTGCTCTCCCAAGTGTTAATGTCCCACACAGGCCCAATCCAGCAGCGCCAGGGCAAGCAGGGATGGACCTGTGTGACAATAATGGGCTCTGGGGGGCTTCCTGGGCAAATGTCTTGATGCACCTTGGTGGTAAAGCCAGGGCTGAGGGCACACCCCACCTCCTCAAAGGCCAGGCTGAGGGTGCAGGTGACAGATCTGACAGACCTCTGGCACTGGGAAGAGGAATCTCACACTGCTTTCAGGTGAGACAGCAGGCAAGCCAGGAGGAGGAGGATTAAGCAGCAGAAGATAAGCATCATCATGGCTGTAAAAACCACAGGCAGTTACTCTGTATTAGTGGCACTGCCCATTCCCGAGGGGGAAATGAGGCTTTTAAGAAAACCATTTAATTCGTTTGTAAAGAAAATTCAAAAAAAAAGAATTTCACATTCAGGCAGGAGAAGTGAGAGCCTTTCAACTGCAACCCTTCGCTGTTAAAGACTACGATTTACCAAGGTTTGTTAGTTCTTTGATGAGCTCGAGCTTCGCTTGACTGGTTCATTTCTGATCCTGGCTAAAAGCCACAGGTTAAAAGAAATTTTTGAGGCGGTTTCAGACTATTAAAAAGCTAAAAGGAAAGCGTATCATAAAACACCATCTTTTGCTAAAGTGGCACAAACCCACTAAAACCATCTCGTTTCTCTACAGCTTTAGATTCAATGCAATGATCAACAAAATGCTAATTTCTTTGTCCTCAGTGATTCTGGAAAACACTGGCAGGCTATAAAAAAAATAAAATTCAGTTATCACAGAGCTGCACAACAAACCAAATCCTAACTCGAGTGAAGCCAACGAGGCTCTTCTGGATTTCACGGGAACGCAACTTAAACCGAAACTTCTCCCTGAGAAAAACACTCCCCCCTCCCCTTCCTCCTCCTCCCCACAAACAAGCAGTACCAAAATAAGAACGTGCGTCTGCTCGCTGCGCCTCGGCTGAGGCGGGGAGAACAGATGACAGATTTTGGATGCGTTGCTGCCAGCGCTGGGAGGAGGCACAGGAGCGCTGGGCACCGCGCGGGGAGCGGCACAGGGACCCTTCCGAGACTCACAGACATCCTCGTGGTAATAAACAGCAATGAGCCACATAACAACCCAGCTTCCACTTCTGTTTATGCTAGCAGGATTGAAAACTAATAAAATCTCCTTGCTCTTTTTACCTAATTTTTTTTTTTTTTAAACTAAAGTAAAGGGAAGGACTATGTTCTTTAGAACCCACCATGCTGCTGTTATAAGTGCAGATTGTATTGTTGGCTTTTCGCAAATATTAAAATGAATGTCATATGTGTAATGGAAGAAAACAAAGTGGCATGGAAATGGTTTGTTTTAAAAAGTAGTGTGATTTCTTAGGATTATATCATATGTAGAATGGTTTTTTTTGTAGTTAACTCAGGACAGCAAAGATAAGCAAGGAAATTCCCCAGATTCCTAGACCATCTAGTTGAAGATAACAATGACAGGCCTCAGACTCTGGAATGAAGAATCAATCGATCAGAAGTGGAACACAGGATAACCGGATAGGGGGGGACTTGAAACCCAAGAGATACCAAAAAACGAATATTTGAATGATGCATAGAAATCTATGAATATGTCTGAGACTCGGGCATTTAACAGAAGAGGTTTGTTAGCTAAGGTGTGCCTCTGGCATTGTGCCAAGCACCAGGCCCTATTAACTCTTTGCTTTATTTCTGTCTCCTATTGTCCCTTTTATTAAACCCCTTATTAAACCTTTTAAAATTTTACCAGCAGTGAACCTCGTTTTTCAGACTACGTGACCTCCTGGCATGAAATACTGACTGGGTGAGGTGGTCTAGGATTTACTGCCCAATTTATTAACATCAGTGTCTATATTTTGTTCCGAAATATTGGAACAAAACCTTTCAAAGCTGAGGAGCTCATCACTACCCTCTTGATTTCACCAGGGTATAATCCATTCGGAAGTGTATAGTGCTGTTGCATGCTAATATATAGGAAATTTCTCCTTTGATTGCAGAGTGTTCCTGTTAGCAATTAGAAATCTTTTCCTTCCTTGTTCAGCATAAAATGCCCTTGTCCAGCTATGAAAGTATTGGTGCTGTATGACTGAGAACCTAACTGTCTCCTTCTTCTAACTCTACCTTCTCAATGTTCTGTCCAGGATTTCCTTGTCTCTGCCTTAATACTCATTTTCATCTTTTGATGAAATGTTTTCATGCATTTCTTTGGTGCTTTTTACACCAGAAACCCACCATTTCTTCTATTATACTCACAAAACCTGACTTTCCATCTCCATGTGTCTTTAAAACAAATACCTTATTTCAAGCTAATCATCACAAAATAAACTATGATTTAATTTCTGAGTTAAGACACCAAAACAAGCTTTTTTGATACAGTTTTATTAGAAAGCAATCACATTTGAAGGAATACACTGACTAGGTATAAATCTCACCAGTTTTAGCCTAAATGCTAGGAAAATTTGCTCTCTGAGGATCTGCATCCTTCGCTGTCTTGTCCCCTGTTCAAGACCTTCTCCACTGCCTGCTCCCTGCCAAGTTGTTTTCTGCAACTCCATAATAAAGATCAGATGTTGCCTCAGTCCAAAGAAGCACCAAAATAAATGATCTGAATGTGAAGTAATAAAGAATGTGTTTTACATTTGTAAAAGGCCGGGCCATAGAGCTTTTACAAGCTGCCATCAGCTGTTCCATATTCCTAAAACAGAGTCGTCAGGATTTAAAAATCCAATTACAGCTTTGCCACTGAAAAAAGAAAGGAAGAAAAAAAGAGAAGTAAAATAAACCCAACAACAACAATTCTGTCAAATGATAAATTGCTGTCTGCTTTCCATATTCAATGTCACTCAAGGTTGCAAATATATTTTGCCTTTTGAATAGTGAGAAAAATGACAGAAAATTTCTGACACGTAACAAGTCTGCCACGTTAGGTCTGACAAAAGTTCAATGTTATCAAGCCTATCAATCCATCTGTAATGACATGCTGTAGGCACTTGAAAAAAAAATAAATGTGATATTTGCTGCTTCAATGTTTCACATTTATTTATAGAGCCAATGTTGCAACACAAAAACATTATCCATGGGACATACTGGATGTGAGCCTTCAATCTTGCCATGGGAAAAATAACTGAAAACACCTTTCCTCTAGATTAACTTGATATTAACTTTATATATGATCTGTCAAGCATACATGTGGGGAAAATAATTCCACAATGTATTTTAAATTCAGTAGTATGTTAAAATATGGATTGTTGACATGTGCCCACGCCCCACACTCCCTGCACACGTGGTATTACAGAACAGAACTACGTAAAAAGGTGTCTTTGCTCCACAAATCTCATAAAACATTTGATATGGATGGGAGCATGCCTTTTATCATGAAGCAGACCTTTGCCCAATTAACCACGCTGAGGAGCTAAATGGAGAAGGACAATTCCAATCCCTTCACTTCTCTTCTTGTTTAATGCTACTCCTGGTCTGAAAACATCACCCACCCTCAGCTCCAGGGAAAACAACCCTTTACTGAGGTTTCATGAAACTGTAGGTGATTTCAGATTTCCTACAAGTAAATGAAAGCTTTATATAAAAGCAGGCACTGGACAAAGTGGTTTTCATTGGTAATTCCACTTTGAAATCTACCAGCAGTGACCTGCTCTATCACCACTCTCAAACGTAGAAAGCATATGAAGAAAAATTAATGTGAAAAGCAGAAATATATATTGGCATTGGGGCAGAAGTTTCCTCTCCACACCTCTCCTCCACCTGAGCTGTTGGTGAGAGCTGCAGCTCTGCAGGGTCTCCACCTGGAGCTCAATTAGGCATCTTTAAAATCCAGTGAGGGATTAAGCCTGCCCTGAGCACAGGACTGGGCAGACCTGGGGAAGGAGAAACACCTGCACCACGCAGGGGTTCAGCTCTGCAGCAGGAAAACCATATAGTGAAACACCACCTAATTATGGTAATGGTTTGTATGTTTAGATCAGTGGAACACAGCAGTTAACTCACTGCCTGCAGATAGAGTTATTTTTATTTTCCCCATACAACAAGTTGACGCAATATTCATTAATATGCATCTAATTTTTAAGATAACAAAAAGGAATCTCGTAACTGCCACCCAGTATTTAAAACCTGTTTTCCAAGGTTTCTGTATTTATCAGCTGTATACGAGCAATGAATTTATTTACTTAAGGCAGCCACACGCAAAGCTGCCATTTGGGTGCCCAGCTTTGGGGCTAACCCACGCTCTGACCCATGAGCCACCGACTCCAGTGTGTGTCAGAGCTCCCTGGACTTGTAATAAATCACTCAAGTGGAATAAAATCTGTAAAATCATTCCCATTGTTATTGCAGTCCTGCCCAAACAAAGCCCACCAGCACGGAGTGAGGAGATGATTTTGATTAGTTTAAAAGCGTTAGGGTAACACAACCTGCTTCAATCAGGGGTCACAGGAACCACAACACATTTATTTAGAGGGAAGACACCATTTCCTTAATAACACTTGGAACCTTCTCCTGAAGACCATGATGAAGATAGGCTTGATTTCAGGAATCTAAATGTTAAATATCTTTAAGAAAGTAGTTTAATTCCTCTCTCTAACAGGCACTGGCAGCTTATATTGACTTTTATAGCAATTTAGAGATGTAAATTCCTAACTCAGAAAACATAAATGCTGTTGGGTAAAAAAAACCCAAACCAAACCCTCATAATGGTTAGGATCAAAGTCTAAATATAGTTTATCATGTGCACTTATATGTGTACTTTAATAAATCTGAGTGCCTGGCACACAAAGGTGTAGAACTGCAACTATCTTACAATTTGCTTTTATAAGGAGGTATTATAGACAAGTGTCTGCAAATCAAAATGCACATTTGACAATTTCTCATATATTGATCTAAATAATTTGATTCAATTTTTTTAAAGTGCTGGAGATCCAAAAAAATAAGCACCTCCTGAAGTTTTACACAGTGGGGTTTTTTTTTAATTTAGCTTGGACGGTCTGCAACCAAAACCATATGCCTAAAAAACTCTTGAAACCTGAGAAAGTTGATTTGAACTTTAAAGGCCACTCATTGCCACAGTGCAACACAGTTCACACAACCACACATGCACATACACCACATCAACACTACACACAAATATAATGTAACGATCAAATACACTGGACAGGCTGCCAGGCACAACACTCACACCCCAAAGACTGCATTTGTCTTTTTCTTGGTTCCCTGCAAAAAGCTTTGCAGCAGTTGTCTTTGAGCGGTAATTGTCTCTAAAACATAAATTACATACATCACTTCCAGCACTAACCATAAATTATCCGCCTGAATAGCAAACAAAGCTGCTCGTTCTGATAGTCAGCGCAGCCCTGCCCGGCTATTGATTAAGCACTCTCAATGCTTTATTAGGTTTTCTTCCCCCACAAAGTCAATACCAGGATGAATATTTCTTCTTGGGCTGTTATGAAGTATCGTAAATCTGAGTCATTATTAACAAGCGCCTGATTAGTGGAGCAAACTTATCGGAGAGTTTGGCACAGGCTCCTGGAGCATCGCCGCCCAGCAAACACCCATCACTGCCCCTGTCTCTGCTGGCAGCTGTGCTCCTTGTGCTTCCACAAGTTATCACCTCCTTTTTCCAAATTTTTTTTTTTTTTTAATTAAAGAAATTACTGCTGCACTCATTCCTCTTTACCCCCATGTCACATTTCTATGTGCAGAGAACATTTGTCATGTAACAAGTACGTGCACGGCCCCTGTTCCCCAGGGATGTGGGGCTCTGCCACGCTTTGCTTTCTTTTCTTACTGTGCCACTAAAAAATTTCATTTAATTCAACTTAGATCCAAAAGCAAACAGAGCTCCTTGTTAAACATACTTAGCTAGCATTCATTTCTCCTTATTAAAATCATCATCTGAAGAAAAAAAAAAACAAACACATTCATCAATCATTTGCACTTGCTCGCATTAAGAACTCCTTTGAAGTCAGAATAAAATCCTGTAGGGGGAAAATACAGGCTCGAAGTTTAAATAAGTGAAACCACAAGCTCTTAAAGCCCAAGATTGTGGCACACACTGCTGTGTTAGACCTGTAGCTCATCTTGTGTCCCTGCAGAGAACACTCTGTACCTGCTGAAGGTACAGAGATGGCCCCTTCCACCCTAAGCTCTCCTACACCACAGACCAGACTCAGTTCTGAAACTGGCATTTATAAGTCCTTTTAAAGTCTCTGCCCCTGCTTATGGCAGTCCTCCATAACCATATACATGTCTGCTCACTTTTTAAATTTTTTCTTCCTCTTTTTATTGCTAATGTCCTGCTTATCGATGACATTTTTTGCAACAACGACTTCCAAAATCAAACTGTTACCTGAAAAAACACCAGCTTTGATTTCCTTTGATCTCTCTTTAAAATTTTCTATCAAGCAGGAACTATTTCCTAGAAGTGAAATGCAGGACCTAAATCATGCCCAAAGTTTTCCTCTTTTCACTAACTAGAACAACGAAACCCAGAGGTGGAGAGAAGAGAAGGTCTATCACAGTACAATGAAATCCTGTAATGGCACTCATTTTTAAACTATGTTTTCCCAGAGAAGGTATGAATAATGCAACCAAACACCCCAGAACATCTGAATAAAGCAACACCAGCCTAGCAGATGCTAATTGGCAGCAATTGGCACTGATTGTGGAGTGCGGCTGGAGCTGTGATTACAAACAGAGCTGATGCAGCCAGCCCAAACCTCAAGTACTGCTGCTGCAATTAAAGATATTTTATCAAATTAGACAAGTGTTTGCCTTTCCCTGCTACGATGGTTATGAGCAAAACATAAAGGAAAGCCTGGCTGGCTGTACAGCATCTTCCCCACATCAGAGCTCTGCCGAGATGGGTTTATTTCTGCTTTGACTTTTTATGCCACAAAATGGAACCCTTTTACAAAGAATTCAGGGCTCTGCAGTGACATCCTTAAAAGCCCTTGCTTTTGTCTACAAGTGCTTTTGCCCTAAAAATGCAGTCTCTTTGCAGCGTATCTGACTTCCAGCACCGACAAGTGCTGGTTATGCACACTCAAAACACAGAAAGGCTTTGAACTTTTCAAGTCTGATTTCACAATATAAGCCCTCAGTATTTTTTCAGACGGGTAAACATTCTTCAAACATCATTTCCAAGGCAGTGACTATCAGTGAGGCTTCTTAGCAACTGGATTGATGTTTTGAGTGCTAAGCCCCACGGTTGTCTCCAGCCAAGCCGAGTCCTGGTGCCCATAGGGGAGTTCACAAAATGCACCCTAAACTCCAGACATCCTTGCACCCTGCTGCCTTCTGCCTTCCTGGGGCAGGAAGTCAGCAAAACACTTGGTCATGAACTGGCTCTTTGCTAGTATTTTCTATTATGCCCAACTCTCCTCTCTTGCTTCTAGAGCTGAAGAAAATTTACATGAACTTCTGCCTTTTCTCCAGCTTCCTGTAAACACCTATAAATCAAGTCAGCAGAATTGAACTGAAAAAGGATATAGAAAAAATCCCCCAGTGAGCTGGGTCATTTTTAAAAGCTTAGCATTTATAGTCATTAAGTTTTACAGATCTCCATGAGAACAAAAATAACCAAGGCTATGCAAATCCATGGAAGTTCTCACGCTGGGACAGCTGGAGAGTGACAGCCAGTGTCATATAAAAGTGTAAATAACCTGAAGATATCCACGGGTCAGCCAGTGCCAACATCTTCAGGACCAAACACAAGCTCAGAGACCACAGCACTGGCATCAGAAAGGAACAGCAAGGAAGCAAAGGCAGCACTTTTTGTGTTCTGCTCAACCTGTACTTTTAAGGGATTTATGATGTCAGGTCTTATGAAGAGCACTGCAGTGATCCAACACAGCAATAACAAAACCAGAGACAAAGACAGATGTGTACGTTGGTGATGCCTTTGAGGCTCCCCAGGATGAAAGGTGAATGAACAATTTCAAGCAGAAATAAATGCTTGTTCCAGGTAAAACCTGTAAAGATGGGTCAGATTGTACCAATTTAGTGGTGGCATACCACGTACAACATGGGGTGTTTAGAAGCTCTGCTATAATATTACTCAAAAATCTGTGTACAGCAGCAATCTGAGCCGGTGACAGCAGGAGTGAGAGGATGAGCTCGAGCCAGCAGGATGCAGGAAGAGAGAACCGAGCGCTGCAAGAACAGCTTCTCTGGAAATCAGCTTCCAAACACCCAGGGAAAGGACACCAATCACAGCTTTAGCTTCTAGCTGAAGAAAAGACAACAGAGCAAAGTCCTGTTGTAAGCGTAGAATAAAGCAAGTATTTATTCCATCTTTTTCTCTGTCTTCATTGTGTCCTCAGAAAAACTCATCGATCTGAGCCAGCGAACTTTTGTCTACCCTGTAGAATAAATGTCTCAGATCCAGGAGTGTCCTTGTGTGCACTGCAACGCTGTGGAAGAAGAACACCCAAAGCACCCCACAGCCAATTCTGGTACTTCAATCCACACCAGGGCAGCTCTCCCCTGGCCCTGCAAAGTCCCTGAAGCACCAGGTGACCAGGGCTGCAGGTGCTGAGTGACAGTGCTGCCACGGGGGAACCCTCAGAAGAGAAAATGTCAAACTCCTCTCCTGCCCACAGGCCCCAATTCAGGACACCAAAGCCCCAAGCCCAGAAGTTGCTGCTTAACCCACAAACAGGCTGAGTGTTACAACAGCATGCTCTGAACAAGCTGACAAATTAGGCAGCTTAAATCTCAGGGCATTCCTATTGTAATAAGCCAGTTCCTTACAAACTGTGCTTTTTCATAATATAATTAACCCCAGCACTAAGTATGTGAGCAAATGAGTTCATTTTTCACATGAATAATGAAAACCCTTTTTTCTTTTTTCTCTTTTCTTTTCCCAAACCATTACGAACAGAAGTGAATACAAAAAATTTCTCAGCAGAAAAAGGATGATGTGAGCTGGCTTCTAGTTTAGAACAGGAATTCATTATGGACACTTAAATAGAAGCTCCTATTTTATTTTCTTTTCTTAGTAGTTGTCCTTACCAATCTAATCGAAACCTTTGCTCACTGTCAGATCTTGCCTGGGATTAGATTGAACAGCCTCTGCCATGGCCTGAAACGGGTTAAATATTTCTTACTTCCTATATCCTCCTGAATATTCTCTCCCATCTTTTGTTTTCCATTTCTAGAAGATCTTTCTAGTAGTTCTGTGGGCAGAATTACTCACTGCCCTGACAAAAATCCTGTGCTAACTTTAACTGTGAACTCACTCCACTTCCTGCTACAGAAAATAATGTTTCTGTCATCATTCCCTGCGTGGCTGAAACACAACCACACAACCAGGTCACTCGTTTACAAAAGACACAAATGGGAGCTGGTTATTCAGTTTACACAGAGGTGTAAGGCACAGTCACTGATCTTGTGTGTCAAGGGCAAAGCAACCCATGGGAAGAAAAAAAAGAAAGATTAAATCTTCATCAGTTTAATTTGTAAAGAAACCCAAGGGAAGTCATTATTCCCAGAGACTCCATTGCCTAATTTGTCTTATGAATTCTTCCAGCTTACCTGACACCAATGGGTGCTTGTTAACTATTGCTGACTGTGATTGCTGCTTACCATCCTTGCTGAAAGTGAGCCCTTTGAAAAGGCAGTGAGATGGCATTCAGTGCTGAACAGGAGCTAAATATTGCAGAAAGGTCTGAATCCTCCTCACCAGAAATGGCAGCCAGGTGAGCATCCTCTAACTGAAAGGGAATTCCCACTAAGGAATTCAACCAGGGCACTTAAAACCTGAATACAGAGTCAGATCAAGCTAGAGAAAAGAGGGAAGTACAAACCATTAACTTTCATGCAGAGATCACCAGTGACAAGCTCGAAGCACAGGACTGAAGAAATAGGATTTTCTCTTTCCAGTTAAATTAACAATGAGTGGCAGAGCGCAGCTGTGATTTCTCAGGGCCCTTCCCAGCAGAGCAGCACAGAACCCTCCTTTAAAACAAATAAATCAGGCCCAGCGTGGTGGGACAAGGCAGGCACTCTGCAGAGGAACAATTTGGCAGCCAGCTCCCTGAGCCTGACACCAGCATCTGAACCTGGGACCTTCCCTGCTCGCTCCTGCTCACACATGTGCTCGCCACCTGCAGCTGCTGCCTGAGCACAGGGACCAGGCTCAGCTTCCCAGCCTGGGAATTCTGCTCATAAAAATATGGGATCCCAAGGCTTTTCCAGTGGACCAGTGTCAAAGGTGATCACAGGCAGGAATTAGAGGGCTGAAATTGTTAATCTTGCATGGCTGAAATTAATTCATACCAGAGCAGGAAGAGTGAGCTTCATGTAACCCAAATTTCACATTCTGGTTCCCAATACAAACTAAATTTGCCTTTTAAATCTCTCTGGATGTCAGCATCTGGTCTTGATGGAGAGCCATACCCTATTTTTTCAGGGGGTATAACCAAAGAGAAATTTGCATGTGCGTTTTCAGCGAGACATCGGCGTCTCGTCAGTTTAAATAATTTAAAACTTCAAAGTTACTACATAATTTGGTCTTTTTATAAATGATCATTTTACACCTTAAGACATGCGTTCCTCTACCTCTCTCCCTGCAAACAGCTGACATGTATTTTCATGTTCTTCACTATTAACCACGTAAAATATGTACCATAGTAAAATATTACATCACACCACACTCCTCTAAGATTGTTTGGTTTAGGATAACAAACTCTCTTTTTTTGAGCAACAGTAAGGTCAAAGTATTAAATTTAAACCTCTTAAACAGAACCTGCGTTAGAAATGAACTTGACGTTTTAAAGATCTATTGAAAATGTTCAAAAAATTAAAAACAGACAGCAAAGGGCAAACACTATAAGGGGTAGAAAAATTCAAACAGGGTCAGAAGGCTTTGTAAAAATAAATACATATCCAGCACACACTTGTGTGCAGCACACGTAACGTGGGCAAAGACAAGTATATTCCACAGATGTGTGTGTTGTTTGGAGTCTGAGTCCTGTTTTCAGAAGAGTGAGGAAGTAAATCAATAAATATGTTTGCCTTGATCTTTAGCTCACTCTTACAGACCGCTCAGAGTATCTCATTTAACCAAAGCTCTTCAAACCCAGCGCTGCCTGCTCTTCAGCTGGTGGAAAAACAGTCGTACAACACACGTCAGAGGAATCCAAGGCTGAACAGCCCAGCCTGAGAACATCCCAGCCTCGCCCGAGCACTGATTAAAACCAAGATCTTTCTTGCTATACACACAAAACCCCCCTAAACCTGAGCGACAAGGCAGGACAGCAGCCGCAGGTTGATGCTGGTTCACAGCTCAGGTTTCCACACGCGGAATTTCACCCTTCGGTTCCAATCAAAAACTAAATTCCTCACATTCGAGCCAGGCTAATTACTTTTTTTGCATGGAAGAGACAGCCAAATTCTGTGTGACGCACAAAGGGAAAAGCGTGGCCTCTGAGCAGAGCACATCCAGCACAGCGTTACGGACGGCTCTGGAAGCGCAGCCAGCAGCAGACGTCGCTCCCAACATCGCCGCTGTTGCCAACAGCTACCACCTAATGCTGTCTGAGAGAGACTGCAGCGATTCCGTGCTCAAAGGGAAAGGCAAAGCCTCTGCTATCTCAGACCCCACGCCGCTGTTTCCGCTGGCAACGGGGAGATTTTAACAACCGGAGGATATTCCTGGAGGAGGCAGCCATGGCCTCCCCCACGAGGGATGCCCCCTCCGTGTGGGCCCCTGGGTTACTCCAAAACAACACAGCACCCCAAAACCCTGAGAGCTGGCCTCAAGTTTTCTGCTGAAGGAATGAATGCAGCAAGGCCATAAGCTGTTCTTCAATTACAGGATACTTTAGTTATTAATTTCTCTTTTTCTGTCCACACTGCGCCGTCTCTTTGGCCCACCTAGGAGCTTAAAAGGATTCATTTTACTAGATATTTATACCTCCTAATTTTACTAATTGTATCTCTTCTCCAGGATACCTGCATTAAGACCATTAACAAACAGTAAAATGTGCTGATAATGTGTGAATATTTCTCTGTATTTATTTTTTTAAACACAGAAAGGTGTGAATGGTGGCCAACATAGGTAATGCTAAAATCTGGTTATTATACCACTAGAGCAAAAGACCAGAGGTTCAAAGATAGGAGAGAAGGAAATGAATAATTTAACTTAACAGGCAAACTTCTACAGAACATAAAGCTAAGAAGCGTAATTTGTTAATATTAGAAAACCTAAAGTTATTAAGGGAAATTGTTAAGATTTTTGAGCATCCAGCCATGCCATACACCTCTGAAATACACATTTTAAAACACAGCTCCCGTTCCTTTACATCTTTGTCCTTTTAGGGATCACTTACTGAAATTCCTTTTGTGCATTATCAGAGGAACCAAGAGACAGCTTTTCCAAGAAGAAATTAGCTGGCTTGAGAGAAAACCAACAAATCTTCTTAGGCCAAGATCTAGGCTATGTTCTTAACTGCTCTCCTAAGCCTGCAACCCAGAGAGGTAACATTCCCCTCTAAAACAGACCTCAAGCTTAACTTACAACAATCTGCTTCATCTTCAGGTGAAAGTTCTTCACAAGGTGCAAAATACTTTTAAACAATTTTTTTTCCTTATTTCTTCCTTTCCCATCACCTTGACAGTCCCATGCTTCCAATTAAATTAAAAACTAGACCAGTGTAGTTTTGTGGGGTTTTCCCCTCCAATGATAAAGTATAATTATGAGATGGGGGGAATAAAATTACAAATTCCACCAAGGTCATTAATGTACAAAATGCAAATTGTCTCCCATTTGTCAAAGACCCTGGGGAAGTCTAGAGATAATTGAAATGATAGATGAACAGAGGAGACTAACTGCTAATGGTCTGTATATCAATGAATCAATGTCACATTTATGAAGGGCTTTGGGAAATTATTCTAAATACTTCATCTACAACAGCTGAAGTTTAGCCTACTTTTTCTTTTTAATGCTGAAAAATTAATGAAAAAGTTCCGTTTATAGTTACACAAGTAAACCTGGGGTAATTTAAGGTGGATGGCAAGAAATTGAAGCGCTACTTATGTTTGTGCCAGATGTGACCAAAATTCTCAGTTACCAGAGATTATGGGACAAATAAAAGCAATATATATTTCAAAGGTAATCAAATATAGGACCAGCCCTCACCGTCACAAAGCATTTAAACTGAGCTGTTTATCTTTGCAACTCATTTGCTTCAGATGGTGAATAAACTGAAAAATCAGAGAGTACACATATCACTGATTTAATTCTTTCCCATCTTCCTCGTATTTTCAATTGCAAACTGAACTGCTCAGAGCAGGGGCTGTTTATAGATGTCTTTATGGGGTACTGACCAAACAGGGGACAGACAAGAAAACATTAAATACTTCCTTTTCCAACTTTTTTCACTTTTTTCCAAAAAGTGAAGCAAATCCTGCAGGTAACTTTGGTACAGTTTCACAGAAAATAATATTTCCACTTCAAAAGAGGAAAAGCTCCAAACCAGTAAGTCCCTCTGCAGAGTCCTCTCCCAGTTGTGAACTGGCCAGGCTACATCAGTAAGGGATAGTGAGGAGAAGACATAAATAAAAAGAAAATTTAAACATTAAGATATCATTTTGGTTCAATCTGTAAATAGTTTGCGGAGGTGGGTCAGTTTAGAGGGTTTCTTCTATTATTATGATTAGCAATATGTTAATTATTCTTTTTTCCTGCTTTTCTCTCCACATACCAGCAAGTTTTGAATGAAGGGAAACCAGAAGGACAACTGCTTCTTTTTTGTGAAGAAAATATTTTTCTAGCAAAAAGAAATAAATCACCACACCCTGTTTAAGAGTCAGTTTACACTGCAACAGGTACATCACTACAAAATCACACAAATTAAACCCTTTTCAGTCCCAGTCTCACTGAACAAAATCTCATGGAGGGGACAGGGAAAAGAGGGGAGTTTTATGAAGTATCTGTAGGATTAAGAGAGATCTGTTTCATCTGGAAATAGCACCACGATTGCTTGGCTTGTGGAAACATGAACTAATCCGGAAACTAACATGAGCATCCAGAACATCTGATTTCACCAGAATCTGAATGAAATGGTCCTGTTTGAAACAAAGAACTGCTTCTCCTGTTACAGCATTTGGCATATGAAACAAGAAGCAAACAAGGCTCTCAGGAAAGCAGCACTGAGAGGAAACTTCGCTGCCGTCTGAGAAAAGGTAACACGTACACATTGCAGGTGAAATGATCACACTACTTTTTCTAGTCATTAAATATTCATAAAAATCATCCAAAAGTCCCATCAAGCTGCTGAGAAAACAAGGAAGGACATGCATGTGGTAGAACCAGCCTTCTCAGTTATAAAATATCACCAAGGATGATGGAGATCTGGAGTAGCTTCCAAACCAAGCAATGTAACAGCTCTAAATGAACGTGTATTTTTCTCCTTTTATCTGTCGTTGGGTATTTACCATCCGGAGGGAAGCAGGAGCATTCCCTCTCCAAGGTCTCAGAGCTGCCCTTTCCACCCCCCCAGCCTCCCCAAATCCTTCCCCTGAGAAAGAGGCACGAGAGCAGAGAAAAAAAGGTCCCCACCAAAGAGCAAAAGCGACACCAAGGTAATAAAGCTGAGCTTTACAGAAATCCCCAACGTGCCCGTGAAGGTGGATATTGAGGGCTTTCTCTGAGCATCTCAGTTTTGCTGCTGGGGTTTCCCAGCTGGGGTTTCATGGAGATGCTAAATGAGGAAACCCCTGGCCTTTATGGATTTCCAGGGGAGTGTTGGCTCTCCATCTCTGTGGATTCTGGTGCCAGGTAAGCCAAAAAGGGCTGTCAGCAATTTCACCTCACAGGTGTGCCAGGGGGCAAAGTGCAGCCCCTCTCTGTTGCTGCCATAGCTTCCTAAGCAGCCAATTAACAGAACATTCAATTCCTCCATTTGCTGAAGCACATTTGTTCTGCTAGATTTTAATTTTTTGAATGAGTGAAATAGGAGTTAAGACAATTTACGTGAGTTAATGATACGGTGCAAGTGAACTGATGGGTTGTTCTGCACCAGGAGCTGGCTCTTTGCAGGGAACAATTTGCACGCAGCCTTTCAGGGCCATAATTACTTGCAATAACAGAGTCTCAGCACACTCTCCCCATTTCATTTTTTGCTGTTTTACAGATGTGTCACTCTCACAGTACTAACTGAGAACAGATTACCTGCCACTGATTACCCAACACATCCACAGAGGAAGGTGGGGGAAGCGTCTCTCCAGTGACAAGTTTTGATTTGTGGATTAAATTCCCCTCTTAATTGAGCCATGCTTCTTCTGCTAACAAATTCTTGTGGAAACCCCAGGATAAATTTACCTCTTTGCAGAGTAACTTTTCCTCATGTCATATCCTCCCCTTTCTTTCTCCTTATTTCATTAAGATTTTGAGCTATACATACAAACCCTTCATCTCAAACACTCATTATGGAAATACCGCAAACCCCGAAGATGTCACAGTCGTTTCTTTTACAGCTTTTCTTTTTGTAGGCGACATTCATATTGCAGAATAATTTAGACAGTAATTTAATCACAGGGTTTAGAGGTCCAGCAAATGTTACATTTACATAATGTCAGTCTTTCAGCAGATAATTTGGTCCTTTGCATGTGTTAAAAGACGACATCGCTTGTTAAGTTCATGTTAGTACGTTTAACCCAGCAGATGAATGGCTGGTTCCTTAATCTGCCATATATTTCTAATTTTCCTAAGGATGATTGGAAAATTTTATTTAGAGTAAATTCATGAGCACTGTCATTCCACTGGAGTGACAAATCAAAAAGGTTATTAAATCTCAGAGTCCAGAAATCTCCATAAAATGGTCATAAAGTCCTTGCAACACAGTAAATGCCAATTTTTTCCTTATATAAGTACTTCACTAGTCAATATATTGCTTCTGCCTCCTTTGAGTACGTGACTGAAGTTATTGAAATGTGCCTCATTAGTTTCATAATGTTCTCCTAAGGACATATGGGTATTTTGTAGTTTGGAAATGTACTGTTCTTTGTCTTGTCAAATGCTGCTAAAGAGAATGAAATAGGACATAAGAAATGTGATTTAGTTTCGGTGTGCCAATGCTACTATCCTGGACATCCAAAAGATAAAATAAAAGGTGGTAAATCATCATTACTCAAAGAGAAATAGCATGTCTGTACAAGTGATTTTCCAAGAGCACTACTGTGTATTTAAACTTAGAAGAATAATAACCTAGGCAAACATCTCAGGAGCCTTAAAACTGAATACTTACATTTCATACTGTATTTCTGCCTTTTTATTTTGAAGTTACATATTATATCCTCACTACTTAACATGTAAATAGAACTCTTCCTTTTAATTTAAACTTGTAAAATGTCAGGATCTACAGCAGAAAAAAACCTGTTGCATCATCTGGTCAGCCCATGCCACTGTAGGATATTCCTTTATTTTCCACTGCCTGACCTGTCTGCTTTTAAATGCACTGTAGCCAACCACAGACCAAATCAAAAGGCCAAAATCTACACCAAGAGCTGGGAGCATTTTGATCATTTAGTTGTAACTTGGTACAATTTCTGCACCCTTTAAAATAGAAATGTGTTTACCTAGAGGACAAATTCATACAGCCTGCTATCAATGAAACAGGTAATAGACATCCACAGTGAGGGTCTGGGAGCAGCTGGAGAGCCCTGGTGTGAGGGGAGACACTCATTATTCTCCTTAATTCACTCCACTGACAATTGTCACCAGCCTGACTTCTCCAGCACAGAAAAACCCTCTTGCTCCTGGGCTTAAGAGCTTGAAAGAATCACATTTAATTTAAAAAAAAATAAAAAAAAATTTCTTCCCATCATATACTTAATGAAACTAGTTTTTGATCTGTATCCTTTATCAATTATTTTGACTTATTAAAATGGAGCTGAATGGGGTTTTCCATTCATTATTTGTTCTCAAAATTAAATCCAAACAGTATTACTCTTACGGCAAGTTTGGGCTGAGGACTCCAGAAAGATAAAGGAAACCCAACTTCTTCCAGATGTAAGACAACTGTGTCTCCTCTTAGCAATGAAAAAAATGAATTGGTTAATTTGCATTAATACTTAGATGATAAAGCTTTAAAACAATCAGAATTAAATCAGATAAAGATTTAATTACCACTAAGGTTAAAAAAAGGATTTGCTATTGCCACTTAAACAGAGCGAGTTCCAAATTTAGAGTTGACACAACTGACACAGGCAACTCAGCATGCACTGATAATTTTGTCATCAAAGTGATAAAATTCTAAGCTCAAGGCACTTTGATTATTCTCTAGCATGGTTTGTAGTATGGCACTGGGACTTGGTGATCCATCACCAAATATATTTCCTTACTCAGCTGCTAAGTTCTTAAGACAGTTTAAGGAAATACCTGACCAACACAAGGCTGGATCTTCTCGAGTCAGAAGCTCCCACCAGTTGACCCCTTTGTCAATCAGACTGGCACAGATACAACAACTTGGGGATCTGGACCAGAATACATCGGAGAAAACGTGCATGATCTCAAACTACCCCAAAAATCAATGTGAATATTGATGTACAATGAGATCTTTAATTGCAAAATCCTTAAAGTTCTTTACATCAACCAAATAATTAAATTAAGAAGAACTAAATGTTTTCCTAATTAAGCAGCAGGAAGTGCCAAATACTGATCTATTTTCATCTCCAACATGTTTCTATCATTTTTCTCCTTGCAGTCCCTGACGTTTCCCTGTTGAAAAAAAATCTCCTAAGAAAAAAGCTGTCTTACAAATTCAAACTAAACCTCCAAGTCTCATACAAGAAAGTAGAGAAAAGTTATAGAAGTAACTCCAAAATGTTCTCATTAGCACTTCTTCAGGTAAGAATGAGAATGAAAAAATGAGCTCTGAGAGGGCTGAATGTCACAGCTATTTGCTGAGGCTATTATCATCATATCAGTGGCTTATTGAATTTCATAACCATGGTTCCACATCCTTCACTGACAACTATCAGAGAGCCTAACTCCAAATAAAACTCCAAGTTAGAATGAAGGTGTAGACACAATATGCTTACACACTAAAGAAAATAAAATCGCAAAAGGTCAGATTTATTTTGTGGTCAAAGACAGCACACACAAAGCTCCAATTCCTATCTAACCCTAGTGAAGCCATAAAAAGGTAGGATGTGAAGCTCACATACTGTGCACATATTCCCTGTTGCAAATCAACACTTCACAATACAACTCGAGAGAGAACATTTCCCTGGTTTTATCCTGAATATGAAGCTCACTCAGCACCAGGAACGAGGCACTCCTTCCATTCCTGGTACTCAACTGCTACACACCTCACTGGGAGTCTACCCCAGCATCACCAGGATCAAACCTGGAATGGGCAACAACCACCCACTGGTACCAGGCACAGGGAAGCTCCCCAGGGAACCCAAAATCACGAGTAACTTGAAGCTGGCACGAAGCAAACCTTGCATGATTCTCACTAACACAGCTCTTCTTCCCCTGGCTGCACCAGTGAGTCACGCAGTGCAAAGGGAAGCAGGGCCTTTGTGATGTATAGGTTTTCCTTACACGCAGGCTACACATTTAATTTGCTATTTTCTGAAGCCTCCAAACTTGGCAGCAGAGGGAGACTGCATGATTGCCAAAATAATCGGAAAGAATTAGGACTAGACGGTGCAGTAATGACAAAAGCCTTGGGGGAGATCCCACAGATGTTTCCTGATGCAGAGCAGGAACTGCATGCAAACCCAACTAGTAAACAATAAACTGACTAATCCAAGTCCCCAGCCAAGGCAAAAGTGGAATATTCAGTGACTCTTGTAGAACATCCCACCTGCCTGCACTGGTCCTGCATGAGGGGCTGGTGCCATGGCAAAGCCTGGGAGGTGTCAGTCTCCAACGGGCGAGGAGGCAAACAAGATCTGTGACTTAATTAGGCCACAACTTTATTAACCTACTTCTTCGGGGAGCTCCCAGTGATCGCTCACACAGCATAGAACCATGATTCATTTTTTTTAATCATTTCTGTCTGGTAAAAGCTGTGTCAGTGTTTCCCTCCCTCCTCCTCTGAGTAACACCGAAGGATCCAGGTGTGTGTGGGTGCCTTTATTGTCATCACCTCCGTGCTGTACCCCGTGTTTTCTAAGGACAACTTCAGCCCCCAAGGGAAGCGCTTGCACAGGCAACACGAAGGTACAACACAGTCATTCGGCTCCTCCTTGGTACCAGCTGAGTGCAGAGACAATTAACAGTTCCCTCCACAGTATTTCCCACTGGGAAGGGAGACATTAATACCTTAAAAAGAAACCCTCACAACAAGAACACCATGTATTCAGAAGGCATTCAGATCATTCCTGCTGCCTTCTGGCCTTGTCACCACCTGAAAGGCAGTTCTGATAAACCCCAGTAAGTCCTCCATACGCAGTGCCTCGTATCAAATCCCAAATGGATCTTGCTCACATGCAGAACAAACACTTCACAGGGCTCTTCCTGGGGGGAATTAGCCCATCTGGTCCGGTGTTGGCTGATCAGGAACGCTTTTACCTTTGAGGTGCAGCTGCAAATTTCCCAGGGGATTGCCTGTCCATTTGAATGCCCAGTGAAGAGCAGAACCAAACATGAGCTCTCCTCAACATAATTTTTCATAGCAAGGCTACAGACCCAGATGAAGCCATGTCAATGGACTTTTATGGCACTTGCAAGTTTTGGGCCAAGTCCTCTGCAGGCAGAGCTCCAAAGACTCCAGAGTTACGCCACAAGAGAGTATGTCAATTGTCTGGCCAAGAGCACAAAAAACCTTCTTGTTATTGTTGTTAGAGACCAAATGACAAGCAATTCATTACTGCACTGCAATTCAGTGCAATTTATTGGTTGATTTGCTGTGAGGGATTGTAGCTATGTACTAATACACATACTATAAAAAGAATGCAAATTCAGTAATGCAAGTCTAAATGAATGAGACATAACATTTTCTCACAGTTTGCAAGAAATTAACCTTTAACGTCTTTTCTATGCTTTGGGAACAGCACTTGGCCAAAAGCTCTTACAGTAATAAAGCAGTGACCCATAGCAAAGAATAAATGTCAGAGTGAAATGATAACAGCAAGCCTATTTGCCAGAAAGTGGTAATTTATAAGATTTTAATTTGAGATCATCATGGGGGGTCAGCCTTATCAAATAATTCAAAATGTAGGTCACAATTATAGCCCTCGAAGTGTGGTTCTGCTCTGAAATGTGACTGCAAAAATGGCATGTTTATTATTTCTAAATGATTTTTTTATCAGAAGCACTCAGTTTACAAGTAAAATGCTAATGGGACAGACTTGCTTTTTGCTTTCTCCATTTTTTACATTGTGTAGCTCACTGATTTCAGTGCTTATTTCTGATTTACATTTCCCTAAAAGGAAAATCAAAGCCCTCAGTTTCTCACCTTCCTTCTTTAAAGTTCCACAGAGCCAAATTACGTCCTTGCTGTTCCCTGTGTCACCAAAAGCTTTCAACAAATTTACACATTTCTGGGCTAACTAGAATGTAAAGCCCTCCCAATTCTCTAAGTAATAAGGAAAAAAAAAAATCCAATCCACCTCTCACTTAAGGCAGATTCCTTGGGTGGTGTCAGTCACCGTGGCTCCATCAAAATCGATGGAGCTCTCCATCAAAATCAATGGAGTTCACTCACGCACAGCTTTCTCTACAGCACTGTCCTTGGATTTGCTGGCTCCTCAAGTCTAACGGCAGAAGGAGAAAAGGCATTTAACAGGTTTTTAAATCACCCTGCCCAAATCAGTAACTGTGAAATGCTAACACCTGTCTGGAGCAGAGCACCGGGCATGGCTGGAATCCAGCCTTTGTTTCAAAGTGAGCCAGACATAGGAGATGGTCCAGGAGGAAGGAAAGAACCATCAAACACATTTCCTACCTTTTCTCTCAACACTTTCCAGCCCTGCGATCACCCAGCTCCAGGTGGACCCCTGATGCACTGCAGTATAATTGTTCACTACTCCCAGCCCTTTCCCAGAGACACACTTGGGGCATTTCTCAGCCCATTTCCAGAGAACCTGAATTAATTCTAAAGCAACAGAATGAAACAAGATTTAGCGAGTGAGGCCTGGCTAAAGACGAGTGAGGGAGACAGGGATGTTGTTTATGTTATGTTAATGTGATGTTTATGTTGACCTTGCTGTCAACAGCACACACAGGGAGTCAATATTGCTGCTGCTAAGCAAGTTGTAAACATGGAGAACAAAACCCACCAAGAACAAGGTGAGAGTCAATTAGAGTTTGAATAAACATGATTTAATGCAAGTGAGAAGATGACATGAAACATCTCCATAGTCTTCATCCGAAATAGGGCCATGCTTTAGTTTTAGCACATCTCTAATTTTATTTAATAGTTTTATTCCATAATTAAATTTCTTCAGTAATTCTGTCTTTTGACATCCTTCTTCTGTCACAACTTTCTGTAAGACAGCATATGCACTCATAAAACTCAGTACTGACATGCCAATGGATGAGCAAAAGTCTGCATTCGCCTGTCATGGACTAAAAAACAAACCCAACCACAAGAGCAGAGATTTCATGAGATTGCTGGACTCAGAATCTCAACGAGCAAACCCTGCCACTATTCCAAAATACTTTAAAATCCACCTCCTTCGCCTTCTCCAAGGTATATTCCCAAGAGAGGGAATAGCTGGACAGTTACACAGACTGATGAGCTGGTGGCATTGTCTGGGGGTGACAACTGAACCCAGGGAAGCATAACATTAAATGTAATACCTTTCATTATAAAACAAGGTACAAGAAATGCAACAAATTATTTCTTACAGACAATTTGTTGCTTAATGGCCTGAAGCAACTCCAAGGGCTGTTAAAGCTGCTAAGACAGTCCTTAACCACAGTAACAATCTATACACTGGGATTAATGCCATCATAAAGTTTAAGCAATGGTTTATAACTCCAAATATTGGCAGAAGCAACCAATTTTCTGTCTCCTGGAAAGCAGAGTCTCTTACATTAAGTAAATCATAATTCAAAAGCAAGGAGGGGGGAGAAAAGAAAAACCCCTGCCCTCCAAATGAATAGGTTTCACTTATTATAGTGCATGTGTTCAAAAATACATAATTATGAGTCAGGAAACAGGACATGAAGTAATGCACTGAGAGCACCTTTCTGCTCCTTTCTCCCAGGCTCTTCAGGCAGCATTTTAAGGCTGATGCACAAGGCTTAGCAGACACAGAAGAATAAGCTGCTTTCAGGAGGCAAATGCCTGGCAGTGTGTGCTTGGTCACAAATGCACACAAAATGACTGGAGATCTTCCAGAAGCAGCTGATAATTTGTCTTATACCGTGCCAACAAAAACAGGCTGAAAACCACCTCCCCTTTAATGGTACCTAGCTCTTCAAAGCCTCAATGGACAGTCCAGAGCTCTTGAAAAGGAAGGATGAAAACCTGAAGGGTGACAAGGAGAGACAAAACAAACCCTAACCCAGTCCTAAGAAATGCTGTGCCCTGCTCAGAGCTTTTAAGAAACTCCATTAGGGTTCCACATATCACCACAGCAAGTTAGCTCGTTACATGTCCAGCATTTGACTTCTGATCCAGACCAGGAAAAAACTCAGTAAACATTTCTCTCCTCAAGTCATCCCCTGCATTTGAGTTTCCAGATGGGTCTAGAGCAGATGTAAGTTCCAGGCTGGATTCCTATCACAACAGCCTGCTTTTTGTCACAAAGGATCAAAAGCAGGTTAATTGATACTAGAGGTATCTTTTAAGAGCTCATGTGCAATAAGAGCTCTGAAATGAAGGCACAATATGTTTCAGTGGGCACATCTGAGTATTTTGTATCTTTGCTTGCACTGGAGAGCAACCTAGAGGGACCTGGTGGCGTGGCACCATTTGATTTATCCCTGCTGCTTGCTTGGACAGTGCCTGCACTGGGGTCTGTCCAGCACTGGGGCTTCTCTCTACTGCTGGGATACAAAAAAAACCACCAAAAAACAAAACGGCATTTTTTTTCCCCCCTCTTTGCTACTGTAACTTAAAACTCCAAACCAACAGATCCCACATTTTATGTTTTAAACTTTCAGAAAATACACTGGGTATTCTGACAATTCAACACCTTATGTATTATCTTGCCACTTTCTTCTAAGTGGCTACATTACCCTTGCAAACTAGCAAAGGGTGTGGAAATAGTTATTATCATCTATATTTTCTGTAGAGATCATCAAAGGACAGTGAAAAGCGTCTGTGTGCAGAGAGGGGGAAGGAGAAACGCAATTACTCCTGCTTGATCTGTTTATTCCACAAGTTGGACACAAGTCATTGCCGTGACATTTTCATTTTCCTGGATACACAACTGGGTTCTAATCTCATTTGTGCTGGTGTAAGCACAGGAGGATCAGCAAGCCCTCCCCCCATTTACATTTTGGGAAGTAACAGTGGGAATCAGGCCCCTAAACCTTGATCATTAATTCTGGTTCACCTCTTGCATGTAACAGTAGCTGTCAAAAACATTTTGGAAAACTGTCAATCTATGGTAAGAGATAAAATCTTGATTAATAAAAATAATTTAAAGCTGAGTTTGTTCATTGGAAAGAGAGGTCATTGGCACTATGGTGTCAAGAAGCCAATATTTTACAAACACATAGTATTCTTAGGGGAAATCAAAGCAAAGTCTGTGCAGAGCCTCCCGCCAAGTGAGCTAACAACTCCATTTAACAAAACAAAATCATCCTGATGCTTAGAAGAACTCTTTCCTTAACAAATAAAAATCAAAGCAAAATGCAGACCAAAGTGAAATTACTTCCATGATCAAATCAGAAGCTAAGGGCCAAGCTGTGCTGTTGGGGGAAGGGGAGGGGGATGGAGTTTTGCTATTAACAAGCAAGAAGACTAATGGAAATTACCAGCAGTGAAAATTCAGTTATCTGGGCTCCTGTTCCGCTGGCCCCTTATTTACCATGAACAGACTTGAGTTTCTAGCTCTGCTACACTGAGAAAGCCCAGAGATGGGCTGCAGAGGAGTTGGCATCACCTTGGCCTGGCTGCCCTTTAACCTGCACCCATCCCCAGGTGTGCACCTCCTCCAGCCCAGCTGTTTGGGGCACACTCCCGCGGGAGCAGCAGGAACCAGGGCACTGCACCTGCACAGGCAGAGCTGCAAACCAGCACTGGGCTGGGGCACTGCCATTCCTGACCCCTCTGAGAAACCAAACCACCCCACTGAGGGCATTCCCGGGCTGGTTGTGCTTTTGGGGATTAAAGTCTCCTTTCCGCCTCTGAGCGGTCATGCTTTTATACCAGCACAATGCACTGATAAAGTGTGGAATTATCCCACCAGTTAGCAGATATATACAAGCATGACAGTTTTTAGTGTTTAACTGGCGATGAATTTCCAGGGTACACAGAGATCTTTGCTCCAAATTTTAATTTGGATGAACTACCCCCAGGTGCAACGCAGATCAGCGAGGGGCACCTCCAGCTAAGCTCAGAGAGCAGCTCTAGCATTCGGAATCCTCAGATCAAAACCCAAAATGCCTTTGCATCAGGTTTTCCTCATTGCAGTTACAAGAGGCTACGCCTAAGAAGGGAAAAATAAAAGTCAAGCTTCATCCCGTGCCTCTCTGAACGGCACTCCTGCAGGTAGGAGTGTGTGTCTATGTTGCAGATAACTAACTAGCTACATGACAATATGCATCGGAGATGAAACCAAAGCAAATGCCAGCACGATATATTGTGTCAGTAACATCAAAGGAGAAGGGGAGGGGAAGTGAGTGTGAAAATCAAACACAGTGCTCGGGAAAGAAAGCTAATTTTGAGTTTGATGTGCACGAGTGACACTCATTAAAAATTGACGAGTGCATGTGAGAGGATGCCACCTGGGATTATGCAACTGCTAATTAACATTTAACACCATTTTCTAACCTTATAAAATATTCTTAGCCTGCTGAAGGCTTCTTCATAACAACCACAATGAAAAAAAAAAAAAATCCAGCACCTAGCAACAGCAAATGGAATGGGAAAACTTTAGGAACTTTATAAAGCAACACAGAAGGCACAAAAGGCTTAAAGGGAGAGTGACAAGGCAGCACCATCCACTGACAGGTGAAACACCTGAGGCTGTGCCCTGCTCCCTCTCCCCTGCACCAGAGGGACAAAGGAGCAAAAGGATGCGGCACTGGGCACAGGCACTGGTGGGTGAATGTGTGTCCTGACGCTCTGATGCTCCAGCCCATAGGATTCACTGGATTTCCACAGAAATCATCAATTTTTAGGTTTGGAAAGACCTCTCAGTTCATCAAGTCCGACCTTTAAGCCAGCACTGCCAAGCCCACCATTAAACCATGTCCCTACGTGCCAGGTCTGTACATCTTTTAAACACCTTCAGCACGTATTTATATTAAATTAATATAAAATCCAGCACATTTTAAGTATTTTTCCAGCACAGCACCCAATTTCACCCTAAATGACACCCTCCTACTTACTGTAAGCCACAACTGAGAGTATTACGTGAGGTCTCCCACCCTTGGAATTTAGCACGAGCCTTGCAGAAGCTGCTAATTTTCCCCAAAAAAATCCATCTCCTGGATTCATACCACTAGCCAGCAGGGAAATCCTGGGCTTTAGTCTTTTTTAGTCTTTTTCATAATAGTGGTCAGGGGAAATATGGACTCCAGAGCATGAGCATCTGTTCTAGCTGTAAGTTCACATAGATTTGGGGTCCTAAAATAGCAATTTTTTAGAAGCTGAGTAGGAAGCTCTCCAGAGAAAAAGGGAGAATAACTAAAAAGAACAAGAGAAAGTAAGGCAGAAAGTAAGGGAAAGGGGAGGGGAAGCAGATAAGGTGACAAGACGACCTGAGGCTGGTGGAACAGATCATTGGAGTGAGGGAGGAGACAGAGGCACATTTGCTGATTGAGCACAAAGTCCAAGGAGCCTGAGAACATGCACTTGAGAGCATTTTAAAGAACCAAAGCCCAAAGCAACAAAATTAACAGATTACATTTGGGTTTGGCTATTTTTGCCGTGTGTTTATATTGTGATGTTTCATAGTTTAAACAAAGAAGGGAGACCAAAGGGATAAACCCAAACAGACCTTGCCTTTCCAGGGGCATCCCAGCAGATCTTCCCTGCCGGAATGACAGTATGGTTCTTTGAAGTAATGAGACATTTCTATAAACCCAGGAGCCTTCCAGAATTTCACACACATATCCCAGAAACGAAGTGGTTTTTAAAAGATGAACACCTAACGCTGCCTGTGTACACGGGAACTTTATGATAAAAGATGGTCCCGTGCTATGGCTTCAACTGCACAATCCTGACACATTTAGGTAGATTTTAATTAATACATTGGTATTCATACAGCATGCCCAGGAGGATTCTTGTGTCTTTCTTCACATGCTTCCAGATGAACTTGCTAATTGAATGGTTAAATGCTTTCCACAGAGGCAAGACAGAGACTCTCCCCCTCCTCACTGGGAAAAGGGAATGGGATTAATTCTTACAAATAATTCTCCAGCACAGTCAAAATCTTTTAAAAGAGAGTAATACCTCTGCCACTTTTAGATGTGTCCCAGTTTAACCATGTTCCTTGGATTGCACAGATACCAGAAGCTGTAGAGGTAATGTCATTTACCCACACCCAAAAGTTGTGAGGTGTTGCCTTGTTACCATTAACAACTACTCTGGTCCTTCCATCCCGGGCAATGGGTAACAAATCCAGCACACATTCAGGGAGGGCAGAGCACACAGAAAATAAAAAAAAGAGAAGTGTAAAAGAGGGGGAAAAGGGGCTCAACAGATAAGCAAATAAATGTTCCAGCTAAAACAGAACACAGCAGCAAAGCTCAAGACAGCTGGGGGACAAGCCCCATTAGAAGCTGTCTCAGCGGTACTGAAGCAAAGCAGGGAAATGGAAGAAAACTGATTTTTCAGCAGAAGAAGAGTCATTGTCCCTTGCTGAATGTGAAGCAGTGAATTTCCAGATGTTCTGCTTGGGACTGTCCAAGCCTCCTGGGCTGTGGCTGTTTTGGGGCAGTGCTGGGTTTGGGGACAGCTCCGGAGTGACCAAAGCTGCCCCCAGAGCAGGACACTGCTGCAACCCACAGTGACACCTGCACAGTGCTACAGCAGGTACTGTGTGCTCCAAACAGAAAACACAGGGAGGTCAACAGACAAAAGAAGAATGAAACCTCTGGAAATAAAAGTATTTTCCTCTCTTATGAGCCCTCTTCATGACCAACAACAATTCACACTTGTGTGCCAAACCTCCTGTTTTGATTTACAAATCCCAGCTATCACACCAGCCTTCTCCTTATAAACTGTAAAAACCTGTGCTGAGAAAAAGGAGAGAATGAAGTTTAGGTTATTTTTTCTAGGGATTATTTTCATCATCTAACACCATTGTTTAAAAAATTTTTCAAATATGGCCTTTTCTGAAAAAGTCCCTGTTTAAAATGTGAAACTGTACTTTCACATAAAGAGATACTTATTTTGCAGAAAACCCAGAAAGATAAAGCTCACTGATTGCCATGAACTGTCATCTTCACAGGAAAGAAAAAAAAAAAGATCAAACACTTTTAAAATCTGTCCAAAGCTTCTAACCCTTAAGCTAATAAAAGAAAAACAGTAAATCAGCTTTAAAAATATACTATCCAAAAATTATATTTCTAGAAAAGCATGTCTCTGAAAACTATTACATCTCAAGTATGGGGTAAGAAAAAAGTCAATACCCTGTGTTACATGCCAGAAGGAAATAGAGCAATTAAAAAAAAAAACACCAAAAAAAACAAAACAAAAAAATACCAAAAAACCAGGCTGGAAAAGTCTATCCAGAGGATTGGGGAGCAGGTTAGCAGGTTGTTTTGATTGCCAGTATGCAAATGATGAAGGATGTGGATAAATGGCATGCAGGGATGTGATTTTATTTATTTATTTTTTAAAACTCTTGCTAGAGTCTTCCAATTTTTGAACTGTTTCTGTAGTGAAATATCAATTTCCTTATTTTTTTATTTTCTAAGTGTTTGAGATTGGAAAGCCACTGACAGTGAATTTTGGAGCGTATTTAGAGCAGGTGGCTTTTTTTGTTTAAGGCTATTGTCAACAATTGATCATATAAGAAATGCTTTTATTTGTCCATCCTTCCTTGATTTATATTTACCTGTCTGCACCCAGAGGCAAAACCTAAACTCAAACACATGGAGTGGATTTTCTGTAGCAAAGTGCTGATTCCTTGGTCCACCAGGTTTGTCACCTGTTTCAAGGGACACGAAATCCAAGATATATTGGAATAATTAGTGCAGAGAGCTACACCTGCACAGGCAATCTGATCTGTGGATCAGATCCACAACCAGGAGAAATGTTAACAAGGGTAAGAACCACATTCACTGGGAAAAATAACCCTTTTTAGTAACAGGCATCACAGACTCCTCCTGCCAGATTGTCCTTTGGTTTAGTTGCAGTTGGTAACTCAACAATAGTTTGTTGGAAATTTCCATTCTAATTTGGCAAATAGGAATGTGAGTAAATCTTCAGCTGTGCTGAATGAAAAATGGTTTGTCCAACAAACTTTAAAAATGAAGTTTTGGTACTCAAAGATTAAAAAAAAACCAGTCATGACTGCAAGACATTTCTTGTACAAAACCAACATTCTCAAAAAGAAAACTAATTTGAATTTTCTATTCTTCAAGAAGAAAAGTTAGAGAAAAGTAGATACAGCATAAAAAAAAGTGATCCCCTTCCACATCCTAACATTACAGTAATATAAATCATCACATTTTGATTTTAGTAAGTAGTAGATTATGTAAAATTGAGAAGAAAATAAAGAAGTTGTAGCCAATTACACCAAGGTGCTTTCCACAAAAAAAGCCCTACCATCTGTGAAGCATCAGGATAAATTTCGTTTTGTTTCCGGTCACTGTGCCTTAAACTCTCCCTCAAATTTTTGACTCATGTGACAAAAAGGACGGCGAGATTTCAAACCCTGCCTGCTTTCCCTCTCCACCAAAAAAAGGAAAGCTTGATGTCTCCCAATGCAGAAGAAGGCTCTTTACCACCCTCCATTGAACTTTTCCTGGTCCCAGATTCTGTTGGAAGCAGGGGAAGAGCAGAACTGCTGTCCTGAATTCCGTGTGAGCATCGAAACCCGGCGGAGATGAGCGCCCACAGCCCCTGAAACCAAGTATGGGTCGCCTTAGAGTTTGCTTACGAGGTCTTACCCACCCTTGATTTCTGGAGCCATGGGGCTGTGTGGGCAGTGTCTGCAGCCCTGTGGAACCCAGCGTGGGGTGAGGATGATGAGGGTGACGTCTGTCTGCTCCGAGGCCTGACAGACCCGTCATAAAACAAAGGGGTTTTGGCCAAGAAACACATATATGCCTGATCTTATGACTTATATTTCCTGCACAACGTTCCTCTTACATCATCTGTGCTGTCTCCACTGCACTTTACTGGGACTAATAAACATTCCACACTTACTCTGCAATGTATTTTCTCCCTGCAAGACAACCTACTTGCTATTAGCATGTAAACTGCACACTTGCCAGTCAGGCTAACCTCATCAATCTTGTCCAAGGCAGAGGAGCTTGTACCCTCTTACAAGATTTCTGGGACTGCACTTTTTAAGTTATTCATCCATTTATTTGAAAGGAAAAGACAAAAAACCTTACAAGATTTCATCTCCAGACTTCACAAATAGGACATATTAATGGTAAGAAAAAGGATCACTCGAGTTATTTTTACACTCAAATTTGAATTTTTTTCCCCCCAGAGGAATCCATTTTTGTGTTTCCCAGAAGAATATAGTACAATTCCATCCCTGCTTTGAATTAGGAAAGCAGAATGAAGGAATTGAGATTTTTAAAATAACTATCAAAACCATGCCTTGGATTTCTGTGTTTGTGCTCTTTCTCAGTAATGGCTCCCCACTCACCCCCTGAGGAGCAGAATAAATTAAGCATGTACCACATTAACAAGCTTTTTATTCGGGGGCTGACTCCAGCATCCCTGCCTGCCCCTGCACTGTCTGTGGAAGACGAGCCCCTCCAGGCCTTGGAGAATGTGGCTTTAACCTCAGACCACTGCCCTGCCCTGCAGGAGAGGCAATCCCTGCTGGGAAGGGCTCACAGGGGGAACCAGGGGAGGAAAGAGGGTCCTCAGCAAGATGATCACAGCCTGACCTGGGTCAGCATCCTGGCTGGTGCAAGGACTGGGCAATCATATATAATCATAAAACAGCCTGAGTTGGAAGGAACCTTAAAGCCCATCCAGTTCCCCCCCTGCCATGGACAGGGACACCTTCCACCATCCCAGGCTGTTACAAGCCCTGTCCAACCTGGACTCGGACACTTCCAGGGATCCAGGGGCAGCCACAGCTTCTCTGGGCCTCCCCACCCTCACAAAGAACAATTCCTTCCCAATATCCCCTCCAACTCTGCCCTGCTTCATTCTGAAGCCATTTCCCCTGTCCTGTCACTCCAGGCCCTTGTAAATAGTCTGTCTCCATCATTCCTGTAGCTCCCTTCAGGTACTGGAAGGTCACAGTTGGGTCACCCCAAAGTGTCTCTTTTGCAGGCTGAACAACCCCAATTCTCCCAGCCTTTCCTTGTAGGAGAGGTGCTCCATCCTTCTAAACTCCACTCCTATTGAGATCTGCCAGGACTAAACTTGCACCTCGGCCACAGCATCCAAGTGTTGCTGGATCCAAGAATTTGTCTAATTCTGCAGAACTCATTTTGTACTTTTTTGGGGCTCCACATACTGTAAAACTGAGTTCCCTCATTTTGTGTTGCTTGAAAAATGAATTTTTCACTTTCTCTTAAAAAAAAAAAAAAAAAAAGGGACATGTGGGCAACTTTGTTTTGCAGTAAAAAGAGAAAGGCAGAGAAAGATTATGAGCCTTGCTCAAGACTGTACAGGAAAACCACCAAAATAATAAAAAGACCTTTTTAAATTTCACCCCTGATATTTCACAGCCAACTGCTGGATTCCTCTGGAGGATTTGTGAAGGAAGAATTTCAATATGTTCCCTCTGCCTGAATTAACATGAGACTTCATTAGACAGAAGTGAACCCGAAACCTGAAAGATTAGACCTGTAAGTGCAAAACCATTGGGCATTTCAGAAGCTCCTTTCTTTAGCTGAGCTGCTCCCTTGCAAAGCTTTTCCAGATGATACTTCACAAACGGGGCACTGCTCAGAACGTGAACAAAAGCTTTCACCAGTAGGAGGGGGGGGAAAGTAGTTGCATTATTTCATTCTGAAGAGTGGTGTTGTACAGCAATTACTTTGCATAAAATCTTCCACAATGAATTAAGAACCCCGAGTTAGTGCAGCAGCCAGGCTGACAGAGCAGGCAATCCATCACAGAAATGATTCATAAATTAAACCATCCCCAACTAAGGCCTTCACATATCACTGTATAATAGCTCCTAAGGAGTCATTATGGGTATTCTGTCAATAACACATAAACTTCATGACCCTTTTAACTCCCACCTCCCCTCAGATCCCAACAGTAATGGCCCATCACTCCTTCCCCCGTCCCCAATTCCTGGGCACTGTTTTCTCACACCCCGTGGAAGTCAATGAAAGCTCTGCCATTCATCTTCAGCAACACAAACTCGCCTTCCCCTCACCTTAACTCTAACAAACAGAGAAATTCAAACTTAGAAGCGCTGCCAGGGCTGGAGGTGCACACAGAGGACAGGGGAAAAACTAAGGGAATTCAGGAATAAACACCCACTTTTTCCATATTGCCAAAGCCCTGTGCAAACCATCATTTGTGTGATACACAGCACGCAGGGAGATGGGCTTGTTCAATTTAACTGTCACCAGTTTCATTAACAACCCTCAATTTTCTGCTTTCACATCACACTTTCACTGATAAGAATTGAAAAAACCAGGAGAAAGCATCCCATTCAACATGGCCTACGAGACTTGGTGGTTTTTTTTTAAGTATCCCACCACAGCTCCACATTCACCAGGCTGAAACAAGGAACTGAACATCAGCTCTGCCAAGGTGAGCCTTGCTGCAAGGCACCTCCTGGAGCATCAGGGTCCTCAGAAGCACCTCAGTAGTGACTGCCAAGCAAAAGGTGCTTTTCAAGTCAAGTGTTTTATACCAAGAAGTGAGCAAAAGCATCATTTCAAATCTGAAATATGCTGACTAGGGAATAAAATAAGAGAATGTGAGTCTTCCATTTTGCAGCCCTCGTTCAAAGACAGCTATTTGCAAAGAGTTCTTTGAGTAGAAGAAATACTATGGCCAAATTCTTAAATAAGTGTATTAATACTAAATCATACATAATTGGTTATACTTTATTAGTTTAAGGACTATTTAGCAGAAGGAAACTCTTCTTTCCTTTAAACACCTGAATAAGTTAAGCAACCTGCAACCTTGTACATTTTGCTATGTACAAGAAATCATCCTGTCACTTGGTATGAAACAACACAAAAGCAACACTCCAAATACCACAGGGATTTTGCTTAGGAGGAAGATCTATGAAAAGAAAAAAAACCTCCATTTTTAGCACAATGTATATACAAGAGAATTTATACTGCCCATAAAATCTCTCAGTTTAGGGATTTGAAATGAAAGAAAACTAAAATTCTGGGGTGAGATGAGGATGCCCTTTACTGTGCAGCACAGAGTTAGTCTGTGCAACCTGCAGCTGGACACACCTAGAGGAGCAGAGTGAAACACAGCCTGGCTCATTACTGCAGCTCCTGCAAGTCATTGCTATTCTTCTTACACCGTGCAGGGTTCACTCGCAGATCAGTCACATCAATTACTGCTCTGTGCTACCAGGCTCTTGATATTACCTCAAGGAAAGCTCTGCACATCCAAATTCAAAGGCTGCCAAGGTGCAGTCGTGACTTAAACATCATCATTTAGTTTTCACAGGCAACAAGGAAACCTATCATTGTGAAAATGGGTAATCAGCCAAATAATCCTGCGTTCACTTCATTTACAGCTCTGCAGCTTGCAGCTCTAACAACAGAGTGAAAGTGTTGGGGTGTTTTAGCAGTAAATATTATTCATAGTTTACTGGAATTTTCCAGGTAACAAAAAGAAAACAATGAGAGTGACATGATGAATACGAACTGCAAGTATCCACACATCCTGGGTTTCTTTCCAGTATTACTCTTTGGGACGGTTCAGATATTTCTCTTTCAGGGATTTTATGCATGGTAAGCAGTAAAAGTAACCAGAAAGATTTTCATTGCACCAGCCTTCCGGATCCACCAGGATAAATCACCTCTTAGAATAGTGGCACCAAATACTTCATGTCAGTTCAAACCTCTGGATGCCTAAACCCATCCTTTACTTCACTAGTAATTACTTTTTTGGAAAAAAAGAAATATTACGTGCTTGACAACTTAAGCCAGCACTGACACATTAATCTTTCTCTTCAGGTGGTGTCTCGGACCGAGCACTGCTCCCAACAGCAAAGCCCTCACTTGGGGAGACACAGACGGGTGAGACATCCCCACTCTGGGGAAGGTCACAGAGACTCCTACTCACCCCCCTTCTGTCTAAGAATTGTTGGATTTGGTACAGTTAATAATTTTTTTCCCCTAAAATACAATCCAGATGGAATTTTATTTTCATTTTTTTTACTGTGTTGTTTCCATTACTGAACACCAGGAGCCCTGAACTCTCCCACAGCTCCCAGTTGTGTTTGTGCCGAGGGCAACCCTGACACTCACCCTCTTTAGCACAAACACAAACATCTTTTTCTCAGGGTATCCAATATCCTGAAAACCATCATTTCCACTAGTAAGGATTCTGAGAAGTCTGAGTTTTTCAACTGCTTGTGTTCCCACTAAAAACAAACCAGGATCTCTGTGCAGGTGCCAAGCAGAAGCTGCTGCTGAACCACAGGAGGCACAAATGGGACAGTCACACTGACACACAGGGACATGTCCTCAAGTGCTGTAAACAACAGTAAGTGAACCCTGACAAATGCAGCCAGGAGGATTTCCAGGAGCTGAGTCTCTTGCCCAGGTCAGGCAGGATGTGAAGGGCAAGGACACGGCGCTGGCTTACACTATCCTGCACGGTATTTACACCAGCACCGTGGTTCAGGTGAATTTGTGCACTCCCTGAGACCCTGATTTTACATCTGACACAGCTGCACAGGCGCTGCAGGCTCTTACCTGCTGCTCTGAGAGCACCAAGGTGGTGTCTACAAAGTACACCTATAACTTTTCTACAATAGTAAGTGGTGAGAGAGGCAGCCCAGAATATGCCAGTGCTGCAGGGGGAAGTCCTGAGTGGGGAGTTTTTATTGTTGTTCTCCTTGGGCTATTTAATATACAAACGTATGGACATGGAATGTGATTTGTATTTTATAGCCCAGAGCTCCATAATCCTGGCTGCTCTGTCCCTGTCACTCAGCAGTAACTGTTCAGGTTTAATGGTGGCACTGGCAACACATGAAAACTATCCCCGTGCACTGGGGTCTGCATGAGGAAAATCAGCTCACACACTCAAGAGATTTATAATTTCAAGTGTATCTGGTGAAAAGTGACATCCACAATTCAGCTGCAAACTTAGGTCTCAGGGGTTGCTCTGGATGTGAAACCCAAGGTAACCAAACTGCAGTGGAGACCACTCGACACAAACTCCCTACGTGGGCTCCTTAGAAGGAAGAAATAACTCACCCAGAATAAGAATTCTCCTTTCACTGAGTTTTTTATGTACCCACATGCACAACAAACCTTACTTGATCTCTCTGTAGCATTTGCACTGTTTCTTATTCAGATGAGAACACAAATGCAATCCAGTGGCTTCACATCTTTGCTTCTTGCATTGACTTTTTTATACCCTTACCTGGCCTAGTTCCATTTATTAGGAACATATAAAAAATGATTGCCTTCTATAACTCTTCTTCAAAAATGCCTCCAGCCTGAAGGCTTCATGAAGTTATAAGCAAAGATTTATATGTAATAAATTATTGAAAATGAAAAATATCTGTCTCCAACAAAAGTAATATATTTCAGGTAACAATGACTTTTCTAGTGAAGGGGAAGATAAAAGTGTATTTAGCAGGTATTCTGATACCATAAACTAGAATACAATATTTGCATGTTCAAATATATTACAGAAAAATATGCTAATTCAAATCTGACATTAAGAAATTACTTCCTATTGCAAATTGGAATTCCAAATGAAACAATAAGCTGCACTAGACTTAAGACAGCTACACAGGCCACTTGGCAAAGAGAATCCACCTACTGAATTAATAAAAAAACAAAACAAAAGCCACAAATACCCCTCAAAAAAGCATAATACTGTTAAAAACACAAATAAATACTGGAATGAGATTTGCTGCCTTTGCAGCACATACCTTCTCCAAAATATCCACTCATGAATTTCCCACAGGAGTCTTACATCCACACCCCATCACTCAGTGCATAAAACGGTTCACAGCTCTTGTACAGAGAACCTGCTAAGTGGATTAAAGCTTATTTTTCATGTGTGACTTCATGATTTACTGTGTTTGGCCAAGATTCTTCCTTGACTGAACTTGACCTAATCCATACATGACTTAAAGGGGATTTTACGTATACAAACACATTAATAGATAGTAAAGATGAAGTACTTCTAGATTTATTATACTGGAAAACAATTCGGAGATTCAAACTCCAAAGAGGGTTCTAAAAATTACTATCACGTGCTTTTTATGTTTTTATTTCAAATGAGAAGAAAATCATTTTTACTGTTGACTTTGACTCCACAGTTCAGGGTCAGATTCCACTAGTTTTAGATAGTTTAAACTATTTCTATATCTTAAGTTGCAGAATCTACAATGTCTATAAAACTGTCCAAATAGAATTTACATCCCCATTACACAAACAACAGATCAAGCATGGAAGCCAAAATGGGAATGGCACATTCCCAACAACAGGAATGAAATAATATTGAAATAATACAATACAAAAACCTCATAAGAAGTTTCTTCTAAACTGTAGTCTTAAAAATCTCTGCTATGGTCTTACTACAAAATGTTTCAGTTCATTATAAAGACAGAAAATCTTCACAGAAAGTTGTTTTCATTCGCAATACACAGAAAGAAAAGGATGGTTTAAGACAAAAGTTCTAAGATGGCTACAGGAGGATAATTCCAGTCTTGGAAACAATTAGCTAACAATCTCATTAGTGCTAAAGAGGAGGTCGCCACTCCTGTACCTGTCACAGGAGTGATTCTCTAACACAGGGTGACAATGAACTGTAAGTTCTGAACCCCAGCCGGCTCCAGGGATGTGAAACTTGCTGTGAAAGCTGATACTTTGCCTTCCTCTCACTGGAAAGTTCTCGGAGAATCACAAAAAACCATTTCAGAAATTCAGTGCAATAACTAATCACCACTCTGTGAACACCAACAGGCACCTAACCAGTAACTTAAACACGGGCAGAGGCTGAGGAAATCCCACGGTTCCAGGGGAGAACAGCAGCCACAAGCCATGTCCATGCACCTGGAGCTCAATTCAGCCTTCTGGGCTCCACTCCTTAATCCATTTAACCAGGGAGATGGAAGTTTGGCATGGTGCAGGACATCAGCCAGGTCTGTGGGAAATGGGAAACACTCTCCTGGCTGGGAGGAGTCTCAGTGAGCTGCAGAAGAGTGGAGCAGGGAACCGTGTGGTGGCCAGGCCAGGGGACTCCAAGCGTGGTCACTTGGCTCCAGAACAGGAAAGGGAAGAGCACAAAATGAAAAACACAACAGTAGTCTGCAAATAAAGTTCTGTAAGGGCTTATGTGGCACAGCTGGCCCACAGCAGCAGAAAATTGGAGCTGGTTACCCAGACTGATCCAACTGACCCAAACTCCCCCAAAATGGGCACTCCAGTTGGCCAGCATGGTCCTGAACAGTGCCATTGCATCTCACCTCAGCACAGTTCTAGGGATGCATCAAAAGAAGCAGTTTTTAGTTCTAGGCTTACCTCCCTTTCTAGCCTTGTATACTGCTGAGCAGGCTCTGCACAGAATTTAGATTTGCAGTTTGCATTTGAAAAAGAAAGATAAAAACACAAAACCTGCTGCATTTTTCCCCACAATGGTACATTTTTGCAGCAAAGGAATATGCTTCCCTCCTACCAGTACTTTTCTGAATGCTCTAGATGTCCAGGAGATTGTCCCATTCCCAGGAGGCCTTTAGGTTTATCTTGATCAGTTTACTGGCTTCCTCACACTGGTTTTCGACAGCACAGCAATTTCATTTTGAATCTAAAAGCCTTATCGTTTTTTTTTTTTAATGCTGAATATATTACTAGCCTTGAAAGATCCTGCTATCAGAGCTTTCCCAAGAAGGATGGGGTGGATTTGCTTAGCATTGAGAAAAGCTCCATTTCCAGGAGCTAGTCAGCAAACAGAACCTATTTTAGTGTCTTCCATCAGCAGGTTGGACCATAAATACCTGCAGGAAGTAGATCTGCAAGTCAGATGGTGTCATCACCACCTACTTATTCTGAGGAGAGTGCCTGGCTTTAATACCTTCATAATCACAATTTACCATTTAGAAGCTGCCCCAAGCTATTGCCAATTTATAGTGGACACCCACGATGAGCAATAATAGCTTGTACTGTGATAAAATAGATTTATTGTCAATATAAATATACTTACTGAAGCAGCTTTTCTTAAATCTTTATTTATAAGGCACACCAGATAGCCCAGTAAGGGAAAGGAAGTATTTTTATATACCAGACTTTTCACTTCATTTCCTAGAAAGATTACAGAACATCATGGACACAGAGATCACAGCAAAGGTTACATATTCTAATTTCAGAGAAAATAAAACACTGTGAACAAAAGTAACTCTACAGAAATCCATGCAAATATTAGTCTATATACCCAGGTTTTACTCTAAAATGAACCTCAGACTTCAAAAGGAATGGAGTTGAGTTGATGGACCCTCTGGAGATATATATCTGATAAAAGACTTTCAAATTATCCTCCCACCCCCTTAAGATATTATCTTCATAATGTACTGAAGAAAAAAAAATCCTGGCCTTTGGTATTCACCTAGCAGTCCTGGATGGTGCTGAAATTAATAAATAATAGAGCCACTAGCAACACCCTATTGATTTTCTGCCGGATTTGTCTGTCTCCTCAGAATTTTAAGAACTGTTTAAACAGATATATCCATTATGTGTTGGAAGGAATTTTAAAACTCCCCAGTAGGGCTGTAGTTGATGACATATTGACAGTATCTCAGCCTGAAATAATTTTGGACATTCCCCTTGTGTTGCCTGCAGATGCAGAGCCAAAACCACCCAACTGAAGGGCAAAGCGAAGGTCAAATGCCTGAAGCACTCGGAGAAAGCAGCTGTACCTGAACACTATTGCTTCAACCCTTGGACATCAGCTTGTGAAGACAGAAGCAATTCCTGTTATCAACTGTACAAATAAAATTATTAAAGCATCACACTGTTTTTCCATCGAAAAGAGTGCCCTAAGGACTGCGATTTTAACTCTGCTGCGAAAGAACTGAGGAGTTCTTATCTTCATTTGCTAATATAAACAGAATACCTTCACTAATTCCCCAAAGCAGCTCCCAGCTCCTTTGCAAAGCTTTCCTCAAGTTCCCTCCCCGTGCTCTGCTTCTACTGCGGCCCAATTTAAGAGACCATTTAGAACCTGAAGGCTTCGGATTTTCCATTTGCAATGTAGGGCACCAGAACGCTGTCACCTTGCTAATAAAATGGGATGATGTGGTTTCACAGCCATTTACCAATCCCTTGGAAACTTTTTCACATTTTAATGCGCTAGTTAAATAGAAGAGAGCGTTAAGAGTTTTGGTTCAACTTTGACAGGGGAGTAAAACAAGAACATGTTAATCAGCTGTGTTAATGCTCCTTTTTGCACTGATCCTATTTGTTGCTCCTTTGCTTGAGTATGAATGTTTTCCTCATTATGGCCCTGATTAAGAAGTTTGATGTGCTGACCTTGAATATCAAATTAAGCTCCACGCTGCAAGCAAAGCATCCTATCTTCTCTAGTGGCTTATAAATTCATTAGACACTTTAGACAGAGTTTTAAAATTTGCTGACACTAAATTCACTCAATATGGAACAGAACTGTTAAGATTTATGAGGCAAATCTGCAGTTAAGTGAAACATGCAATCTCCAGGTGATTTCCACCAGGAACCCTTTCCATCTAGGCCCTCGCCTTGTTTTTTAAACAATGCCCTATTAAATTTCAGACTCTTAATTATCTTCTCATTTTCCAGTCAAGCGATCAATAGCAGAGGACAGGCAGCAGTCTGACAGCTGCTGGGACGAGCCTGAGCCAGGAAGGCGACAGCACTGAGGACAGGGTTTGCTTGGTGCCAGTGGCTTGAGACACTTGTGATGCACACCCCTCACAAGTTGGAAAGGAATAACTTCAGTGTATAAAAAGTTCACTTGCTGCTATGGAGTGAAAATAATTTATCTCAGATGCCATGTTTCTGAAGCAGCCGGATCAGAATTTTAAATCTTTTTGCCATCTATATTCCCCAAGGGCACGGGGAGTGAATCAAGGCTCTTTTTTACTTTCATGGATTCCAGGAGTTCACAGCGGAAAAAAAAATAGCGTCTGAACATCAGGCAAGCCCTGTGTGCCTGGTCTTTGCTTAACAGGTTTTGTTTTCATTTTGGCAGAATATGTTTTGTTTGCATTTAAAAAGGGGCATTTGATATCAAATACAAGTGCTTAACTAGAAAGCAGCTCCACCAACAACAGCAGCCTTGTCTAACACACAGGATAAGGCTCGCAAAAGAAAGTTAATTCAGTCGTTTGTGAAGACACTTAAAGGGGATGTCAGGATGAAAAGCCTGCTCATAACAGGAAGAAGAGATGGAGATATAGGGTGAAATCAATCATTGTAGTAATATTCTCACAAGACTAGTTTATCCGATATTAAGGAAAAGTATGCGTTGCAAACCTTTGCGCTGACAAGATTTAACTAAGCAGACACACCGCACAGAAAGGGTCAAGATGAGGACACAGAGGCACCTAAAACACCCAGCAGCCTTCCCTAAATACTCAGCTGAAATTATTCTCTCTCATCTTCCACATGGTGTGCGACACAACAGTCTCAAGCCGTATGGCACCAAGGATGCTGATGTGCTCTTCTGCTGCCATCCTGGCCGGGAACCCAGAACAGCAGCAGCTGCCACAGGGATGTCTCTTCTTTCACATTGATCATTTTGTAAATACCGAGGATTGGCGCAGCTGTACAACTCACAGCTCCAGGGTGGAGGCAGCACGGCTCACACCAAGACTTTCTCGGAAGCCTGGTGTCAGTTTGCAAGTCAGGTCGAATAAAAGGATCCAAAATCCAAGTGGCAGACAAGATACTTAACCACCTGATAGCACAAAAATATTTTTTTTTTTTGGTGTAGAGTTATAGCAGATTCTGCCTCAAATAAATGTATCAAAATGGAATATGAATACAAGTAAAAAACACTACACACAAATAATTGGGATGGAAATGTTTATCTGGAGAGTGATTCAAAGTGGCCTGAAGAAAGAGTGGCATCAACAGAACTTGATATCAGTGCTCTGCTCTCACAGCTGTTGGAGGGGAAGCAGATATATCTGATGTCGACATTAACTGCTGGAGCTGCAATTCCAACCAGGATGGCAAGGTGGAAATAGGAGTCCTACCTTGACCTTGTGAGTAAGGAAAATAGCGTAATTACAGTCCCCACAAAACAAACATGCAAACACAGAAGGACAGCAAAAGGACTCTATCCCACATTCCAGCTGGCATTTCTGAAATTTATTAGAGAAATGAAGGTTTATAAGAAGTGTCACACACTTAATGACATCAGAGAGGAGTGTGACCTTCACCAACACAAGTAAAAATGAAATAATAGATAAAATGGCCAGTTAAAAGATGAGGTGAGAAATGAGATGAGACCAGCAGCCATTTCTGCTTCCTCTTGAACCACAAAGAGAAAAGGAGGGGAAAAAACTGCATTAAAGCCTGAACGGGGGGAAAAGATGTGACCTAAGGTCTTCTACCCCAGCTAATCTTTCCTCTTTCCATAGACAAATATGACTGGATTAAATATATAACAAAGTGATACAGTATCAAGGAGTATCTCATTAATGCCACAAATCTGCTTTCTGACTGGTGTGGTTTAGTTCCATGTAAACAGACAGCAAAACACCCCATGAAAAGTTGTATCTCATGTCCATGAATGTTGTGCAAGGAATCAAGAGCTTTGCCTGCATTTTTTTTAATATTCTGCATTTTACCTACAGCAGCACGTCCTTTAAGTGAAATGTCACAGCACCAAAAAATACCATCTTCAAACATAATTTCATCCTTTCTCTCCATCACTTTTTCTTCTTTCCTGTTTAATGTTGTAGTTGCTCACATTTGATATTCCTGTTAATTATCCCCACAGCATTTTGCCATGAAGCTTGGATCACATCATTCTTGAGGTCCCCTTCCAACCTGATATCCTGTGATTCACCTCTCCTATTGCTGCCCTTCCCAGATTTATTTATTAAGACTTTATTTGCTGAAAAGAAGGGAAAGACTTGACAAGTCCAAGATTTAAAAATATTTTTTTTGCTCTGAACTGTGTTTTAACTAAACACATATGAAAACGCAAAATTTCCATCTCGACAGGCAAAGTTCAGTCTATGGTTCAGATGAGTGTTCCCCACAGATGCGTCGTAAAATAAAAGCATTAATGGTGGTTTAGCCCCTCAACCCCTCATTTCTTTGGAGTTACATCTGATACTAAACCAGGAACCCACAAACCCAACAGAAAAATTGAAGAAAACCTTAGAAAAACTAGAGATCTGCATCCACTGCCAGATGGTTTAACAGCAACAGCAATGAAAAAAATATTTAATGACACTAAGATCTGAAAGAAAGACACAAACACTGGAACATAAGGTTTTTAAAGCAATTGCTTAGCAAGTTTATAGAGGGATTAATAAGACACATCTGCTCACTCTAGCTCGAAATCCTGTCCGTGGCCCAGGAGCTTTCTTCCAGTCCTAGGTCTACATTATTTCATGAGAATCTCTTAATTTACTATCATTGCTGTCCTGTGAGGTAAGGAAACACAAATCTTCCCATTTCAGCAGGAAAGGGGGAGTTTGAGGGCCTATCTGAGCTCTCAAGGAAAGGAGAGTTTGGCTGCCCAAGTGAGCACAAAAGCCTTGGCACCATCCCACGTTCCCTCATTTCAGTCTTTCCCGTGCTGCTGAATGTTTCCTTGTTGAAACACTTCCTTTATTGTTTTACCTACAGTGAAGTCTCAAATTCCACACCTTCCCTGGCTGCTGCCTGACACCTGCACACTGCATCCATTCAGAGCTCTCCATGCTCTCCCCAAGTGTCACAAACCTCAGTAAGAGTTTGTGCTTTCAGGCCCTACAACTTTATTTCTGTTACTATTTACTTTAGCAAATACCAGCTGCTTGTTTTCCCCTTCTCCCACTTAGCACGTTTTCAACCCCCTCCACCCTCCAGGAGGGATGCTGAGTTCCTCTATAACGTGATCCCATGAACGCTGCTCTCACCACACCAACCATTTCCCCTAAGTGGTTTCATCTTCCCTCTGATGAAATAATTACCAATTCTGCCTTTTCCGAGATCAGTGAATCTCACTCAGCCCTCATTATTGCAACTCCCTTATCACACCACACAATATGACTATCAAAATTACTTCCTGAATCCTTCCTACTCTTATTAACAAGTTAAAAACAGCATCTGGATGGAGGAGTTTTAAATATTGATATGTAATTTACAGTTTACTGCAAGAACCTCAGAACAACTTACATGAACTTAAGTACATCAGGCTCTGTGCTCAAATTCAGCTGCTCCTCCTCCACCCCAAAGGAAGACAATGTGTTAAAGGAACCAGCAGAGTGGCTTAAACTGAACTTTAATTCTAAGTTCTCTCTAAGGCAATCAATCAGGCACTAAAAACCTCAGAAAAATTAGCTGCAAAATTATCTAGTCCTCCAGCTGCTAGGGATTCATAACCACCTTCCTGTTTTGCAGCCTGATTCCAGCAGTGAGCTCCACATCCAGGAAATTCATCTTCTGCCAGCGAGGAATGTTAAAGGAAACCAGCCCCGCTCGCAGTGCCGAGGGACAGACTCCCTGCAGCTCCCACCTCCAGAGCCCTGCAAGCTGGGACACTGCACAAACACAGGGGATCTCTCAGATTCAGCCCAATTTTACTGCCACGTGAACCCAAATTTGCTGGAAAGGTTAAATCCCGCCCCCCCCTTCAGACCAGTACAAGTGCACAGGCTATTTTTATATTTTTTTTAATTAAGCAGGTCCTGCAAGGCAATGCCACATTTCCATGATCTCCTGACTGCCTGTGTCAGAGATCCTGTGCAGGTTAATGAGAACCAGGAGTCCAACATTCCTGCAGAGCACAGCCCCAGCTGTCTTCAATAGGTTTGTCCAGCACAGCCAGAGCAGACCCCTAAAAAGCCACCAAAATTTCAGCTGGCAAGTTCAGTTTTGATCAGAAATAAAACCTGTGTCCATCCCTAGTTCATTTTAATCCCCGGACTAGATTTCAAGGTACCTAGGCACACTTTAAATGCAACCAATATGATACTGGCTTTTTTTCTCCTGTAGGAAAGAAAAGTCTGATAAGGAGGAAAAAAAATCAATTTTTGTCATGAGGCAACTTTAAGTTAATTTAACAATATTTCAGGATGACTGCACATGGATTCTGAGACTGTCAGCTACACAAGTTACAATCCCCTTACAGTCTTGTGCTGCACCTTGGGATCTGCTCATTGTTTTAGTCTCCTAAAATTAGTTTGGAAGCCTTGCTTGCACTTGGCTTCTTTTCTCTGTTTGTTGTAATTTTACTTGAAAAATGATCCCATAAATGCTTCTAAGTATGATCGGTGTTTCCGATAAAATTAGAAGGTGCTTTGTGGTATGGTGGTTATGGTTTTAATTTGCTTTTATGACCTAAACTTCCCTTTCCTAGCAATTAATTAATTCAGCAACAGGATTTTATAGTTCTCCTGGAGGAAGGAGGATTCCTGGAAGCTTCTCTGCAGAAGATGTCTACATGCACCCTTTGTGCTGCTTCAGTGCATCTCCAGCTCAGGCCTGTGTTTTATTCAGAATGATGAGTAAATGCAAACCTCAGTCACCATTTCTGCCTTTCTCTTTTCTAGACTCACGTATGATGCCTTTAGGAGCTGAGGTACCACAAAGAAAATGAACTTGAAACACTGTGGTCCCATCTATGCAACAAAAAGAGTTTATGTTCGAGGACATTAATTTCTTCTTACATTAGTGACAAAAGGACAGAAGGAAAAATCCTCCAGCAATCAGCAACAGAGAGCTGGGAGAAGAGTCTAATTTGAATCCCCAAGGGAAATCTAGCCAGACGAATTAAACATCCCAGTCTTAGCTGGTTAACACAGCATAAAACAGCAACGAGAACCAAGTTTTGGGTTTAAAGGTGCCCAAAGTTCATCACCTACTACTATTCTTCCATGTTCAAGGTTTGGCCTTTATTCAATACTGAAAGACACAATCTCTGCTCACACTACCCTAAGAAGCAATTTCTGCCTCATAGTGAGCTTGAAGAAAGACTTGAGGACCTGGAAGCAACAGGACACGTACCAGGACAAGGGGAAAGCCACTAACATGCAGCAGAAATCCCAAAATATACTCTGGTTAGCAAAGATTTTTCCCAGTCGTCTTTAACTTCCTACTCCACTGTCCTGAGAACTTCCAAGCACTTGAGAGTCTCCCAGAAAAGATATTTCAGGACTGCTGGAACTGTACTTTATCAGGATGATCCTCTGTCAACAGCCCCCTCACATACTACTTAAAGGCTCAAGTTTCCTTGGAATTTGCTCTCAGATTGGTGGAAGAGGTGGAATGCACTTGTTTGTGGCCCTTCCCTAGGAAATGTTACTTAATTGGCTTAAGAACATGCAAACAGGCCTGAAACCTAAGAGAAAGCATGCACAAGAATGTCTGGTTTTAATTTTGGGACGGCAAAAAATTAAGCTGGGTTTTAAAGTTTAACTCCTGAAATAATTCATATTTTAAAATCTCTACTGTCTTGTTCAGAGGTTCCATCTAAGTACCCCCATAGCAAGGTATGAACTGTTTTACATATTGATACCACTTTAAAGCCTACTTATCACAAAATCCTCCATTCTCAGGGGGCAGCTGTAAGAGATGTTGTTCCCAAACTTTTGCCACTTTGTCCTGCAGCCCAGGCTCAGTGTACTGGTGTAACACCATCAAGTGAGGAGATTGTCAGGAGCCACTGCAGAACCAGAGGCTGGGCAGAAGGATTAGCCACAGCCTATTGAGCTAATTGAGCATGTTTCACTTATCCTAGCACTTAAGAGCCAGAGATTCTGAGTGTGCTGGTGAATAAAAGAACATCTGCCTGATAACATCCATTTCATGTGAGTTACAAGTTTCAGAGAGCAATTACACAGCGTTTTTGTTTCTAATCCAAATCAGATGTTTAAACCATTTTGTGATTGCACAATTATCTTGTTTTATGAGGCAACCCAAACATCATTTAACAAGATTTGAATGCCACTGTGTATTTTCAATTTATTAACAAAAATACAGAAGCCAAGCCCCCAAACATGACAGGGAGAAGCAATGGGAAAAGGATACCAAGGCAGTGGTGAAAACAACCTTGCTGGGAAAACACTGCTGCCCACCTGAAAAGGAGCAGAGAAGCTCCCAGCTCTCCTGCTTTGTTATTGCAGGATTATGAAGCAAGCAGGAGCTGCTGAGGAAGCACAGGCAGCTCATTCCTACCACCTTTCACAAAACTCTCACCTGGGAGGACACAGCAAGGGCCAGAAGAGCCTGGCCCCACAGCAGGACACAAATCCAAACACCAAGAGAAGCTGCAGCACTTAAAACTCTGCTGGATTTCCAAGATCCACAACCTCAAACTGGGATTTTGATCTGCGCCATCCGGTCAAGCTAAGCAGCAAACAGTAATTACATAAGGTTGGAATCAGTGATTTTCGGATGTCTTTTCAAACCTTAATTCTGCATATTCTCTCTCACTGAAAGTCAGGAAGATTAGAGAGACAAACACATCATCCCTCTATCTGTGTACTCTGAGACTTCCCATGACCTGTTCCAGCAGAGAGCTAGGGAAGGACTCAGCAGGACTGGGTTCCCTCAGTTACTTGGAGATCTGCAGTACAGCCCAGAGTTTTCTCACCCGGACTTTATCCAAATGCGAAATTGGGAAGGAGAATAAGCCAGATGCTGCCTTGGAGAGGAGAGACGCTGAGTAGACAAACATAATTCTGTTACTTGGGAATTAATTCTCACCAAAACATATTTCTGCCACATTGAAATTGTAATATTCCGCTTCCAAATCCAAAAAACTCATTCCAAGATTATTCAGTACAAATTATACCCCTAAAAAAATAAAAAAGCTTTGATTTATCACGTCTCATTTATATAACCTCCATTTACAGTCAAAAGCTAATTTAGTGTTTTCTAACAGAAGATTTCCAATGTTACTGTACTGAATTAAGCAGCAACACTGAAAAGTCAAGGCCAACTCTCAATCCTGAGCAGGGCCAACAACCAAGACTTTAAAAGCTCCCATGCACCTCCCAGTTTTCACTCCAGGAGCACAGACACACTCCATGCAGGAATGACCAGCCGTGACCTTCACCTGCAGAACGACAGGAACTCCAAACTTCACTTTTTAAGGTGAATCTCATCATATCCCTCTAGGCTTTGGCAAGGTATTTTAAGACTAGGCTTTTTCTTAAGAGGTCACGGAATACATCCTCCCTGCTGCACAACCTGCACTCTCAGCAGCCAATTGCTCAGTGCAGCTTTTAGTCTTCTGTCCCTGCCTGGACCTGTCTTTCCTTCTCGTGATTCCCAAGGGCTGGCAAAACAAAACTCTGCAAAACTCCACCAAAGCAGGACTCTCTTGCAGTGAAAGAGCAGGAGGAGCCAGGAGCAGGGACCAGCAGGCCAGGCTGAACAGTGCACTGCAAAAACCTTGGCAATGCAGAAGGATCGCCACAAAATCTGGCTGCATTCTGCCTAATTGCTTGACAGCACAAGGTGGGAGCCAAGCAGGGCTGCAGGCTGAAAACTGTGGCAGAAATTGAGGACTGCAGACATAAGGCATTTAGAGAACAATGAAAACCACAAACCCCATAGATAATTATAACTAAAACCAGCTTACCGATTTGTCTACCACTAATACTGTTAGTAAAGAGCCATTGCTATATTCAGTCTTACAAAGGAAAAAAAAAAGTTTATGGAAGCAAAATAATTTAATCATTCCTCCCCATTTAGGAGATCTGAGGTCCAAGGAACACAGAAAATAGTGAAATATGTACTGCTCTGATTTTTGTTTCACCACTGAGTAATTTTCATGAGCAGAGTGCTCAGACATTATCTCCCTTCTGTAATGTTTAAAAGATGTACAGCACAGAAAATAATCCAGCATCAGTACAGGCACGGACCAGACGACTGAAAGGTCTCCCAGAGCTCTAACTTTTTAACACTCTGATTTTCTGGACTTTCAGTAGAGCTTATATAAGTCTATATAATTTGCAAACACATTTCCTCCTGAGTCATCTTTTATTTACCTTTTTTCTCCTCGCTGACTTACAGAACTAGCTTTGTGACTAAACAATTTTGGTAAGCCTTGCAATCAACAGGATTAAACAGTGTGTGCTGGGTGAACTACAGACAGAATTCATTTGTCAGATCCCCAGTGCCCTGACTTTAATCAGGGGTAATAAAGCCAGCAGTATTGCTAATCCAATCAGCAAGACCAATGAAAAAATAAATTTGTTACTGCAGTTCAAAAACTGCCCTTTCACTGTGCAAAGCAGAAGTGGAATGAAAATCTCTCCCTTTTCCTCTCTCACTCCAAAGGTCCCTAATGAACAGAAGAGGGTGGAGGCAGAGGAGTTGCATATCAAAGCCCAGCTGTCCCTTGAAATCCAGCTTTAATTATTAATACATGTGATGTGCTGAGCAAAGACAACACCTTTGAGGTCTTGCAGGCTTACACTGCAGAATGTAGTGGTTGCAAAGCTGCATCACTCAAAGCCAAGGATATTGCCTTTTCAAGAAATTTCTCCCAATGAATTTTTGACCTGAATATTGCATTTTTCTACTGTGTGCTGGAAAAAAAAAAAAAAATTACACTTAAGATATTTCTTCTCCCAGGAAACAGTTCTCTGTGAACAGCTGCTTCCTTAACTCCATTTGCAGAGGGACAAGGTGCAGCTCAGAGCACTGGAAACCACAGAAGAGCTGCAAGGACTGAGCAGGTCACGATGATTAATGAGCACTTGCTGACTCTGCTGGCTCGGACTGGTGCCAGGAGCTTCTCCAGCTCACCTTCAGCAGATCCCTGTGGCAGCACTGCTTTGAAGCGAAGCAAAAACTATAGGAGTGTGTACCTCACAACTCTACCTTCCCTGTACTGCTCCAGGAATTATCATGGAATCACTGAATGGCTGGGGTTGGGAGGAATCACCCTCTGCCACAGGCAGGGACACCTTCCACTAGCTCCTGTTGGTAGTTGTCACTATTTTAGGATGGGATATGATGGATATTTCAGTTATTCATGATGTGTTTGTTCCAATCATTTATTACACAACAAATCCATGGGTTGAGGGACTGAAGAACTTCCCCCCTGGTGGGGACAGACTCCGAGTTTTTACAACATTCTGTGTTTTTCACCCTGAAGGATCCCCTGCCTTCTTAATGGCAAGATATCAGCTTCACAGGCAGACCTTAATGAGGGCAATGACTACAACAATAAGCATTTTATATGTCATAATTTTATGCCAGGTATTTTCAGAGAGAACTGCAGCAGTGAAAGAGCACCAGGGACCTCACCTCCCTCATGCCCCATGTTCCTCATCCTGAGCTGCCTACACCTCATACCTTTTGAAAGCCATACCAAAACATTACTGTGGCTTTTGAACGAGCAAAAAGAAAATCCAGTTAATGTCAGTCTCTGTCAAAGGGGGAACTTCCCTCAGAGCTGCTTCTAATTTTATGGCCACAGCAGCCTTACCTTTCTTTTTGGCTGATTTACTTCAATGGAAAACAGCTCCTTATAAGTGACATAATTCTGGCCAAAACTGAGATGCTGGAATATACTTGTGGGGACATTTCTCACTGTATTATTGGGCTTGGTTTTCTCCCCCACCAGGCCTCATATCTCCAAGCTTTTCAAGAAATGAAGTGGATGTTTGTCTTTCAGCATCACCTTCCACCTGTTGTTTGTGAGGGTTCCACAGATAGGGGAACTCCCATGGTCTCTGCATCAATTTTTAAAAGGATAGACTCTAAAAATCTGGCTGAGAATGTACAATTCTTAAAATAATTATTTAAGCCTCAATAACATTTCTCTCCAAAAAACAAATATTTCATTATTTTAAAAATAATTTCTAAAAAATACATGCCAAAAGTGGTACGGGTGAGGAGCAAACCCCCATCTCATTATTAAATGCTCTGCGATTGTGATAAGATTAATTTTCTGGACCAGATTTTGAAGAGATCCAGTAATTGTTATAAATCAGTAACGAGTGCACAGAAATGGTAGGATGAGTTGGCATTAATGACAAGATGGCAGTGCCTTTTGGAGGTTTTTTCATTAGAAGTTACATTCTCACCTATATCATTGTTACTTTAGCTGGAGAGGTTGTTCCAGACAACAAAGCAGCTGTTGTAAAATAACCACTGCTAATACTTTAATTATAGCCACATCATCATTAACTTGTGCTCGCTCAATCTGCTGCCTCCACCTGTTATTGTTAAGTTTATATTTATCTCATTATTGTATCTGGGAAATAAATTATCTTCCTGTTAGGTAGCTTTACACTGCTCAGCAAAACAGGAGCCCAAGCACGATCAGGACCTCCATTCACTACCAAAAAAGGACAATAATATTTTTTAAGTTCTCTTTCAGTTTTCTCTAAAGCTACTGGCATGTGATGCAATGACTGAGGAACTCCAGCCTGCAGGTTAATGCACTTTCACAAGGAGAGAAGCAAAGAAGTTCATAAACACTTCATGAAGCCCACAGGCACTGATGAAAAGCAGAATATACATCAAATATAAAACGTTGTTCAGGATGCCAACCTCTTAGCAGGTAGGCACTGCCTATTTGAACAGATATTTTTTTCACTGATGATGGTTTAATGAAGCAACTTCTGCTAGGTGTTCAAAGAAAAATCACAGTCTCTTCATTCTGCCTTATTATCAGAGCCTGTTGATCACTGAAGTGGAAGCTCTTTTGGTCCTCTGAGTCACAGCAGGAAGCCAACACACAGCCATGAGTCGATTGAAAGTCTGAGACACAGACTTTGGATCAGCTCCTGAACAAAGGTATAGTTTTAGAAACAGTGACAGACTGACTAGAGCTGAAAAAAAAAGCTGTCACACATGACAACCCCAACCCAAGTCCCTGACACCTCACCTGTGAGCTCTCTCACAAAACCAAGGAAAAATCGAGAAAACTTTCTGAAATTCTCTCTAGACAACCAAATTACTTCAAATTTTCCCCAGACAACAAAAAGACTTCAATTAATCTCTATTCTGATAGACTGTTTCTGGGCATATTTGTAAATGGCCTAGGGAACTACAATTAAGCAGTTAACTTGATGAACAGCTGCACTTTTTTGAAGGCAGTCATTAAAAGTAAGGACACAGTTACCTGCCTCATTGTTTAACAAGATCCATTAGAATAAAAACATGAAATAGCAACCCTGGAGGAAAAATAATTCTTCATAAAATATCAGATGGTTTCCCCACAGAGTTTCTTTCTAGGCTCCATATTTCTTTGGAAAGAAGGCAGCATTTCATTACTGCTCCTGTTCTTTTCAAAGAACAATGCTTGTGATTTAGCTAGAGAGAAGACATTCCAAGGAAAGGGGTGACCCCTAAATCCTCCTTGGGCATAAAAATTCAGAAAAGACATGTATTGGTCACAGCTTCCTGGAATTCTCAATGAAAACAATATTATTACCTAAAGTATTAAGATGTCACACAGTCACAATAAAGGTCTGTTACTCAAAAAACATTTCACCTTGAGTGTTTTTTCTAATGCTAACTTATAATTACTCAAAATTTTATTAATTTATAAAAACTATACATGCACTAATACAAAAGTTTTTTGTGCTGTCAGGGTTCAATTAAAAAAGCCCCAACAATTTAGGATGCTTCAGTTTTGGAAAAAAGTTGGCTGGAATAGATAAAAAAAATGTTTTAGTTTCTTTGTAGCTAATAGTTTTTTCAAGCTGCTATAGAACAGATAAAAGCATCTGAAGGTATAGCTCATCCTTATTAAGCTTCATGAAAAATTCTATTTATTTCTGATATATTCTATTGTATTTATTTTTTGTATGACCTTGGTTAAGGGTTAATGGAAAGATTCCACTTATTCCCACTCATGATGGTGCCAGAACACTCCTACAGGGGACATCAAAACCCAGTGCAAGAGAAACATCATCACTGATATTTTAAAATATCTGCGCCTTATTTAACAGAGTCAACTTCAGTGGCATCCAAAGTAACTTCTCTGTTCAAACACAAAAAAATTAATTCAGTAAAAGAAAAAGAATCAGTCAAGAGGTCAACTTTTCATTACAGGCACAATTAGAGGCTGATCTATTCCCAAAGCAGCAATGGAAAGACTTAAGAGCATTTGACTCTCACTGAAGACAGAAGGAATAAAGAAGCCCTGACCTGGATGCACATTGCAGGTTTGTTTCAATTTATGGTGCCATTAATCTGAAGAAAGAAGAACTGTATTTCAGCTTTTAGCTTCGGACAGGTTTGCTTTAAGGTCTCATTTATGCCCCACTGCACTCCAACCAAAGCACTGAACACTTGATTATTTACCACTGCCAGCACTAAACTAAGAACTACTTTTCTAGAACTGAGAAAAACAGTTTGCCTGGGCAGGGTGTGGAGTCTTCCTCACTGGAGATATTCCAGAGCCATGTGGACACAATCCTGTCCCATGTGCTCTGGGACAACCCTGCCTGAGCAGGGAGATGGGACCAGTGACCCACTGTGGTCCCTTCCAGCCTGACTCATCCTATGGCTGAACTTTGAAGGCTGGGAACAACATTTTACAACCTGAAAGTCTCATTTTCAAAGCTCAAATACCCCAAATGACTTCCCGGATGATTTGCGTGCTGGCATTTCTGAAAAGCCAAGCTCCAGGAGCTACCTGTCCTGCAGGAAGGGGAGCAAGTTACCCTTAACAATAGATACCCCTTGATGGCAAGGGTTAAACCCTGCATAAACCAGCACATAGGAGTTACAAAAATAACTTAAGATAGGGAAATCTGGCTTTATTATTGCTCTTTCCACCAAGTCATGCATCCGCAAACACTGAACAACAATGTGCCCCGGTTTCTCTCATTTTTGACCCAGTTTATACAACAGAGCTGCCACGTGCTTACAGATGAGAGGTGGTCAGGGTATGTCATTTACAAACCATGAGTGTACTGATGCCTGTAACTCAGCCCTGAGAGAAGAGGCAGACAAAAACAATTTGGCACCCGGCCCTGCAATTCCGGTGCCTCTGCGGCACTTTGGATTAACGGAGGAGCTGCAGCAGATGAAGCTGCATTCTGCACCTCCTTCATGCCGCAGCTTTTGTGGGGAACAGCAAAAAAAAAAAAAAAAAAAAAAAAAAAAAATCTTCGAAGCTCTAACCTTGTGTGAGCATGAAAGCTTAAACAGGCAAAAATCAGGCCACGTAATGAGAGACTGAACGAAGGGAAAAGAAACGTTCCTGGCCGAAGCATTCTCTGCTTCTGGAGGAGATAACCAGTCAAAGATCACACAATCTGCCCCCACAAGATAAAGTTTCTGGTGCCTGTTCAATGCAAAGGCTTCTGCTTGTTCAGCATGGTATTTTTTCTTGTATTTGTTTCCCTTAGACCTTGGTGATCTTTCCTGCATTCAATTGCTCGGCTCCATTTCTCATCATGCTGTGGGCTACAAAAGCAACTATTCAGGACTTGGAGGTGCTGAAACTCCTTATCTTGAATTTTAAGGACAGATTACACTAACCTTACTCACAGTGAGCAGTATTTTGTACAAAGTGTATGTACCACCAAAGTCCCCGAGAACACCAATGCTACAGAATATGGCACGACAGGAACAGAGATACCACAAAGGATGGAATTTCCTTGGCACCTCATGATGCCTGATAAATAAACCAGTGCAGTACAAAATTTAATACATACTGGAAGTCTCTGACATTTATTACCAAAAAAAATCTGCGTAATAAAACCCATACTTGCACCAGAAGACTAGGGCAAGCTGCAATTGTAAAAATCTGCTCGAATTAACTATTCTTAATATAATTCTCTCTGTCTGGATTGAAAGATCTTGTAATATTCTGACCAAACCCAAAGGGGAGAGTAAACCTTTCTTGCTTTGGAATAGATTCAGATGCCAAACCACAGGGATTGCTTTGGCTCTAGAAAACCAAGTCTTCTAAATTTCCGTTCCTGGCAAGAAATACATAAAGTAAATCAACCTCTAAGGAGGAAAAAAGAAATACGATGTAATTTCCAAGAAAAAAAAAAAAATGCAGGACCTCATCTGTCGTATATCAGCAAAGTGGGGATGAGCAGAGTAAGCATTTGTGGGCACAGAGAGAATTCCCAGGCCTTTCTCTCACAGATGGGGCCAGGTTTCTCTCACAGATGGGGCCAAGGTCAGGCTGGCAGCAGTGCTGGATGGCAGGGCCACAGCCCAGCCAAGCGCACCAGGAACAAGCTGCCAAGCAAAACTCACACCCTGACCTACAAATCGTGCCCATCAGTGGTCTGCAGGTGAAAAACAGAAGCGCAGAAATTTTCCAGTGAACCTCACTGGTTCGGCCTCCGTTCAAGTCTGTCTACAAATTGTTCCTTCTCTGCTCTGCACCGAATTGCAGAGCAGTTCCTCATGCGTAAGATGGATTTTTGGAAGTCTGTGCAGGTGCAGAGCACCTTACCTGCCCCAGAAATCCCAGCAGCTCCCTCGCAGATGTTCCTCTGAATGGCAACAGCAACCAGGGCCCTTATCAGCCCCACACTGAGAACAAAGCAAAGGCTGCAGCCGAGCAGAGCGAGCCAAGAGAGACCCCAGGATTCCTGGCACCCACAACACTGACAGAAAAGCTCTGTAGGCCACCCTTTAACTAAAGCCATCTGTGAAGGTGTATACTTTGTCACTGCATTTTCTCAACCCCCCCCACTGTTTTTTTGGTTTTCAACCTCACAAATTATCTTAACCAAGATTAGTGCATGTATGTGCCCCAATCAACAGGTTGTTTTTTTCCCTCATTATTGAATCTCATGAGAGAGCGCATCAGCTACCAGAGTTTGTCTGCTCGAGATGAACCTTTTTTATAAAATCCTTGAGGAGGTTAACATCAGTATTCCTTAAAATCATCTTTTATAAAGTTATTTTCTTCAAACCTTGGGCTGGGATTAGCTGTATCATTTATGCTTTTCAGTATACTCTGAGTAGGCTTGCTCACAACTTCACAATAACAAATTTTCTATTTTCCCTGAAGTATAATTTGTTTAATACCATATTCTCATGGCTTTACACATACCATTGATTTCAATCACTTTTTATTTCTTTGTATAAAATAAGTAATGATGAGAAGCAGGTCAAATTAGAGACCAAAGGGAAGTACAAAAAGATACAACCTGACTTTATCTTAATCAGCCTATACAAAACCACCAAAAATATGGTATCATTTAGAGGTTGCAGCTGTAAGAACCTGTACAAAAGCAAGCAAGGTGCCTACATGGCACAGCAAATTGCCATTTCCAGCACTTCCCACACACATTCTGTTACGTTAGCTCAGGTACCAGGAGCAGAGTTGTTAAATTAGCTAAAAAACAAAATAGCAACAGAGTCTGGGGGAAATTCCAAGCCAAGAGCACACAGCAGTGAGAAACTGTCCCCATTCTGGATTAGTTCAATCAAACCAGAAAGGAGCAGCAGTAGGAGGTGAAAAACGACGACACAGCAAAGCAAAAAGAACTCACCAACACAGAGCACACAAAGCAATCCTACAGCCACGCCTGACTCCCCTGGCTTGCCCCAGGTATCTGCCATACCACATGGTGAAACTCTGCAAGATTGCCAGCAAGTTATAAAAATTACCATGCCCGAAGCTGATGTATTTCTGCACTTTGCAAGGGGGGCTTTGTGCAGGCACCTTCTGCTGGGCAGCTCAAGGGAGGGTGACACTCCTCATCACAGCTCCCGAGCATCGCAGAGTCATTGCACTGATGTCGCCTTCGGATGAAAAACTGCTCTCCCCAATGCCTGTTCTCTCCCCCTTTCCAAAGCACGGGAGGTTTTGGCTTGCAGGATTAGCAAGGGCTCTTCCAGCTGCTTGGATCCATAAGCCATGAAAGCCCTTCTGGAGCTGCCCCTCTCTGCCTCCTTTCTGGCAGTGCCTGGGAGCTTTCCAGTGGACACAGCCCTTTTTCTGAGGGGTCTGCCCACAGGACAGGAGGCTGTTCTGTTCCCACTGCAAATATTATCCATTGTCTGTCACCCAAGGACAACAATATCTGGTGTCATGTAAACACAGAGATACTTTCCTGAACAGAGAATGTACAGTCATGGGCACTTTATGGATACAGATGAATAGATTTACTGAATATATGTGCTACTCTAAAGTAACCAAGCATTAATATAGTGAAATAAAGACAAAACAATAGTGAGCAATGGCCTATACAGTTTTTACCTATAATAAACAAGAAAAGAAGGCCTTTGATATACAAGAATCACTCTTACAGACTTGAACCCATTTAAAACGGGTTTTGTTTAGAGTCACTTTCAACTCCTACTGCCTTCTTACGAGCCTCAGGACTTCATTTTTAAACAAGGAACCCTTTGTATTCTGTCACACATCCACAGTAGTAAAAGCCAGATGTGAACTGCAAAGTCTCATTGAAAGCATCATTGCAAAGAGGTGATGGAAGCTTACAGGACTTATGACCAAGCAGGGAGGTCTGAGATTCCAGTAATGGTACAAGAATACATTTTCAGAGAACAAAGCTGTTCAATGTGAAACAGCCTTTGAACTTTCAAATATGTATAGTGCTGAGAGCACCACTGTTTGTAACACAGTGGCAAGAAGTAAAGATAACCAGCATTTGTTAGGTTTATTTTACTCTACAAATGCTGAAAATAACGACGGTTCCCAGTCAAATAAATCCTGTACTCCCAATACTGGTTACAAAGTTAAATGGCTTTTATCCAGATTACAGCTAATACCTCACCATGCTGAAAATAACCCCAATTTACAAAAATTGCCTTAGTGGAAGCCTGAAGTGGGAACAAAAGCAGCTCCCTGCCTGGAAACATTTCCACCAGGAACAGCACGATTGAGGCACATTTGGTGGTCCAGGAACCTGGAAGGCAGAGTCCCTGCTCCCATTCTGGGACAGATGGAAGGATCCAGAGCCAGTGATCCACATGGTTCTATTCCTCTTCTCACAACAATCATGCTTACAAGGAATACAAAATAAAAGGTGGAACCAGCAGAGTCAGGGCTTTAAATATCCCTGGGATTTGTACTGCGACTGTTCTGAATGTTGCTGATGGGGCTCTCTTGGTGGTAATTAGGAGGATGCACTCAGGATGATGGTAAGGTCTTGTGAGCACTTTCTTGATCCAAATGCTTAAAATAAACTCAAGACAACACTTAGGATAAAAACATACACAGGTTAAATTAACACTGTAAACTCAGTATTTAACTAGTTCAGTCTTCAAACTTTGTGCCCTGTAACAGCCAAGTTATTTCAGTAAAACAGCCTGCTCCTCTTCACATGAAAACTCCAAGCACCCCTGTTTTCCTAGATAGTAATTTTAATTCAAATGAAGCCACTTCTCCCCCTTTCCCTCTCTCTGAGGCATAAGAAGACATTGCACCAGGGAGAAACAGGGCAGATTTAGCAATTCAAACTTATCTTCTCTTTTAGGAATGATATAAGTGAATTTAATCCAGGAAAACTGTATCATTAATATGTGCTTACAGGCATTTCCTTGAACTTTCAGGTTTGTAGAGCAGTATGAGTTATCATATCAAAACCTAAAGCAGCAGACAGAGAAAATGGGAGCTGCAACATCTATGCTTAAACACTAAGATTAGATGAGGAAAAAAGTTTCGTTTTCACATATATAAGTTCATTTTTCTTCAAAAAATAAGTGCTAACTTTACCAGTCTTCTCAGCATCACCGTGTGACTCTCTTTGTATTAGTTCTACTGACCATGATTGAAAGGGATGAAGCCCAATTCTCCTCTTTGTGACTAACAGAAAAAAGGTATCAGTGATTAAATATTTCCATCTGGTAAACAAAGTGCCAGGGAAGTATCAGAACCACAGCAAGCACTGGCGGCAGCAGATTTCCATTCAACCTTTGCCTTTGCTCCAGCTATCTGAAGTACTTAACATTTTCTTCTACTTCAGAGGAGGCTGCTTGAAAGGAAAGATAATTCAGCATTGTCTACAGAGAAAGAACAAAACTGTATCTTATAGCAAAGATTTTTTTTTTTCATTAAAATGACTGTTTCCTAAGTTTCATAAATAAAAACTATCCTGCAAGTACCACTATCAGGAGTGACACAGATAAAAAAATTATAGGTATTTAACTAGTGATTCAAGTCTAAGGATGATAGGACACAGATAAATTTTTTAATGAAAATCCTTGAGCTTTTTTTGTGAGGAGTTATCTAGATCATCTTTTAAACAAAAAAGCAGTTTACTGGCAGCTGTGTATCAGACACTTCATCGTTATTGTTGTTTGTTATCTGCAGCTTGCAGAGGCAAAGTATATTAATAAACATCCCCCTTGTCTCCAGCACGCTACAGCTTCCAGATTGCAAGTGTTTGCATAATGTTGTGATAGCTGGATTGAAAATCCTGCCCAGGGAAGAGATTCCTGACCCAAATGGCTGGACAAATTCCTCCTCTGAGACTTCCCGCACTACCCAGGCTAATTCTGAAGCACCTGATAAAACAGAGACACATCCTTGGGTATGCAGAGCGAGGGAATGCTGCTGACAGAGACAAATTTCCTACCGATAGCACATGAAAGGGAAAGCTCCTGGTGCAGGGGGGATGATCACAGGGCAGAATAACAAAACACTGAGCTACTCATCTCACCTGAGCCAGAGAAAGGTGCATTTTTTCCTGAATAAACACGGTGTTAGACATGCAATCAAAGCTTGTAATTAGCTACTAATTATAGCAGCCAGGATCTAGTCATGGTGTAGTCACTCAACAAACCCAGATCACCATTTCAAACTAAAGTTCCTGTAGAAAAAATATTTCTGGAAAAAAAAACAGAGAATTGGCACTTTCCAGTGTCAAACAACAGCAGTTAAAAGCAATTATAACCAGAGGATTTGCTTGCCTGCATAATCATATTCACTCCAATCTGTCTGCTGGCTGTACGAGGGGAGGGTCAGGCAGGAGACAAACACACAGAGCTGCACAGGTCAACTCAATTTATTTGAAAGTCTCAGTGGACTTCCAAAATAAAGAATCCTTATGGAGGGGGAATGTGTCAGCCACACGGGTCTGAAGCTAAATATGTTTTAGCTTCAGAAAAGAAGATACAAAAAAAAAAAGTCAACGATGAAGAGCAAAAGATTAATCGTTCTGGTCATTGTCAGGCATTTGATTAATTTTCTCAAACTGACAAGGTGGGAAAAAAATGGAGATCAAAGTAATTGTTAGCAACTAAATAATAAAATATTAATAGGAGAAAATAATGTGAGGACAGACCCTCTGCAGGTAACAAAAGGGAGCACGGACTTGACAGTGAGGAAAACTAAGACCTATCCAGTCCCTGGGGTAATTTTTCCACTTAAATGAACTGCTTGAGAATTGGTTTATCAACTCCATCTGTATTTTCCTAGTTCTCAAATGGTTTTGCTCAAAACAGCAGCTAGTTTACCACTTGCTCTTACTGGGACATAAGATTCTAAATCTGCTTTTCCGCAGAAACTCAAATTTCAGGTATTATTTCCATGTATGCACTTTTGAATGGACACGCTAATTAACAAATTGTTTTGATGCTTTAAGGAGGACTCTAACTCCTTTGAGGATTGACTGCAGTGGGGAAAACAGGGTTGCCATGTTTTTTGTCTAGGTATTCTCTGGAGAGAATTAAAGCTACTGCTACATCTTCTTCTGCCTCCCAGGCACTCCCATCACTATCCTGGGAGGTGATCTCCTAATCTGCACATCACTTTTTTCCTTTTTATTTTTGAGTCCAAGTGTTGCAATTCCCCTTGCTCATATCCCTACAGACTTGGGAAGCCCTCAGTCTGGGTAAGTGGCATTTGCAGCCAGATCTCAGCATTCTTCTGCTGCTCCTTCATCTCTGCGACATCAAGTATTTATTTTCTTGCCTTTCCTTCCTTCCTTCCAAGGTCCCCAGCAGCTCTGCCCCATCAATCAAGATGTCAGGCTACATTACCCATATGATAAAAATAAAAGCAAACAACTCTCCTTGCATATTGTCTTACACTGTCTCTCACCTTGCAGGACCAGGGACTCAGCTCTCCCTGAACAAAGCTAAATCACTGCCCACCTCCAAAAACCTCGGTAACAACTTTGTTCCTATGAAGCTCTGCCAAGATTAGGTGGTGGATATGACAAAAAACTCAACCTAACCCAATAAATACCTTAAATTCTCATTGGTTTTCTACCTGTCTACCGTCTTTTACCTTTAAGGTGTAATTCTGAGCAGTGATAAGCAAAATTCTTTTGTATTTTCATCACTCTCAGGACCTCACCTATAACTGAACTCCACAGTAATGACGTTTAAGTTAAATACTGTAAAAAAAAAAATCATCTTTTATTCTTACAAGTTAAACAAGAAATAAATCTATGAAATCCCATCTTTCAATAGAGATTGATGACTCCTGTGCTTTTGTCACTTTTTCCCCCAAATCAAAAGGAACATCCTCCTCTTTCTCCTTCTGGCCCCCACCCAGCCTTTGTGATCTGACAGTTCTTTGCATCTTTAAACACCGAATATTGTATTTTCTAGTGAACCACCTCAAGCCTTTCCAATATCACAACAAGGGACAGTGCACTTACTTATGCTAAATTGGTTTTATTACCAATATTTTCTATTCTTGTGATGATTATTAACTGTGGAGTACACAGAGTGTGCTGGGCAGGCATTGTGCATTAATCCTACTGCCAGAAAAAGGAAGAATTTCTCGTTGGAAGCATCTGGTAAAAGCACACTAGAGGCCTTGAAATCATGACTGGTGCTCTTACTATTTGCAAAAAAATGAGTACAAATACACACTAATTTGATTTCCCTGACCCTGTTTGCCCAGTAGGAACCATCTGCTTCTATTCATTGACTCCTATCCATCCTAATCCAAGATCACGAATCCAGCAGCAATCATCCCTTCTCTGTCTGCAATGTCTTTGCATTAACCCAAAGCAGAAGATGAAATAAGGAATGTTAAAATGAGCTTTAACAATCTATAAAATCCTTCCATTATGCAGTTTATGGCGAGTGATTATCACTACACTTTGGAATCCCATAATGAGTTACTTTCTTAATAACCTCCTGAGGGCATCATAGAACAGAGTAAATGGTTGAAAATTGTAGGGCAAACAAGAGACGGCTCCAAGTCAGTGTTTTATATTCAACAGAGATGCAACTGGACCGAGTTGAAATCCTGAGCTGATTTCGGTAACAAGCCTGAATGAACTAAGAAAAGAATTAGCAGAGTTCCTCTCAACTTCACTCAGCAACGCCTGTCAATTTTTGTCCTCTGAAAGTAGAGATTTGAGACATTCAAATCACAGCAGATAGAGCTGGTGTGGAACAAGAGACTTCCACGAAGAGGAGGAGCTGTGAAAATCCCACGTTCTGGCCAGCACACCATTACTCATCCCGGACAGCCCGAATGGAAACAAGGACCATGTGAATCATCCAGGCTGCTCTCGAGGAACACACTGGGCTGGCTCTGCACGGGCCCTAATAATAACATTTGTTATTCCACAGTGGACTTTTAGATTAACTGTCTTATCTGGTTTTACGATGCTGCGCTCAGTGCATTTCAACGCCGTGGTGCTACGGAAAGTAAATCACTTCACCAGCCCTCCACCAAGAGAGCCACAGTACATCTTCCAGGAAATAAATATTGATCAAGCTTCTGTCATAATTGCAGGCTCTTCAGAACATTCCATTTGCACCAAGGAAGTTTGGCCATTACTGAGGAGGCCTGTGCACCTGCAAATGAGATCTACTATCTCAAAAATTAAATTGGAAGAATAACTTTAACTGAAAGTTGGGTTAGTATGAGCACTGGCCAATATTTATTAGAGCCCTAAATCAGGTCCTTCTCTAAGTGATAACCAGTGAACAAATGCAGCATTATTAAGTCAAAGCACAAACAAGGAGATGCTGCAACATGCATAAATTCTTCGAGCACTTAGCTTAATGATATTCTTCTGGGGAGCTTACAGATGGCAATGCAACAAATAAAACCTAGGAAAGTTTCCTACACGCTGGCTTTTTTTTTCTCCTAAGGATGGCAGTCACAGAGGTACAACCTTTGAAAGAAACCACAATATATTTATATTATGCATCAGGTTAGTAGAGTTTCTAAAGCTCTTTCTGTGACTACACTGTCTCATTCTCGTTAGCTATGTAACAGTTGTCAAACACCTCATTACAAGATAAGCTCAGTTTTATTTCAGAAACCAAGGAACAGACAAATTAACTGACAGCCCCAAGAACAAATTGGTTATAAGAAATGGGCTCAGAAGCTGTTTTTTATAATCCCATGAAATACGTATCTCAAAAAAGCATCATTAATGAATTTTCTCAGAAGCAATCTTTGAAAAATCCTAAGAGGTGAGCAATACAAAAATCTAAAAATAAAAATAAGTGGGCATAAACCTGCAAGATCTTCAGTTATTTTTGCATCTCCAGATACAAGAGAGGCGGAAAAATAACACAGGAAGGGAAAACATTACAAGAACAGTTCAACTGATAAATGTTTTCATATCTTAAAGGAGTTAATAATTTAAAGAATGTTAGAAATAATTACTTGTTTAAGCAAGCTACCCACTGGACAAATTTCAGAGCCATCAGGGATTTTTTAATTCAGTGTATCAGCTCAATTCTGATTCAAAAAGAAATATATTTTACTCTGAAAATAAACTGTAGACACGATGCTCTCTTTGAAATCCAGCACAAGCCCCCATTCTGCTGCAAGAAAGGCTTTGGGGGAGAAGCTGTGTTTCAAATTTATTAATGATTCCTCAAGTTGTTATAGAAACGCAATTGCAGCAAGGCAATGTCTAGAGACACGAGCCCCTTTCATGTTCACTGTCAGAGGAGCTGGTTGCTGAGGTTACCTAACAATGGAGGAACTTGTACATCCAATTCCCTCTTCACAAAGGCCCCACAAACCCAGGGCTCACCGCACAACAATGCTGGCTAAAGCAACCACTGGGCTTATTTACAGTGTACAGATTCAGAAAACACTGCTCTCTGCTTTCTTCAAATACCTGGTGGCCATTGTACCCAGAATCAGCTCTTCAAAGAAGACATCAAAAGGGCTTTTGCTGGGGAAGCAGAACAGGATATTTCTAAAACAGGCTTCAACTCTACCAACAGCTTCAAAACTTCTGGCATGTGCTAAACTCATTTTTAATTTCGGGAGGACAATTGAGTGCTCAGTGAGACATTTAGGGTGAGATCTTAAAGGCTTCCATGCAGTTTAATACCTTCAGTCAGGACTGCAGCTCCTCTCAGTAAGAACTCCAGGGATGAACAGGTAACCCACATGCATTTTACAGACATTTAGCATGCTCTACTTGCTGCCAGCAACAAAAACCATTTTTGAAGGGCTATTTCTCCTTTTCAAAAGGCACAAGAATTAGTGAGGAAAGCTGAACGTTCAGGGCTATGAAAACAGTGAAGGGTCTGGAGGGGAAGCCAGAGGAGGAGCAGCTGAGGTCACTTGGTTTCTTCAGCTGGAGAAGAGACTGAGGAGAGACCTCTGACAGGAACCTGCAACTTCCTCAGGAGGGGAAGGGCAGGCACTGACCCCTCCTCTCTGGGCACCAGGACTGGACCCAAGGGAACATCTGGAGCTGTTATCAGGGCAGGTTTCAGTAGGAGATCAGGGAAAGGTTCTTCCCCCCCAGGGAATGGCCCCAAGGCTGCCAAAGCTCCAGGAGGGTTTGGACAACACTACCAGGCACAGGGTGGGATTGTTGGGGTGTCTGTGCAGGGCCAGGGGTCAGACTGGATCATCCTTGTGAGTCCCATAAGTTGGCCATTCAAAAGAAAAGTTTCTTGTTGTTACTGCGAATTGCAACTAAGAGCAGTTGAACAGCAAGCAAGCGAGTAGGGACGAAAGATCGAGTAGAGAGGAGAAGGCAAACGAGGAAAGAAAAGGGCAAGGTTTGTTTTCATAATTAAAAAGATTTCAAAAGGAAAACTCAGTCTCATTACAATCAATGAGTGCTCTTCTGTCAATTTTAAGGGAGCCATGACTTCACGCCCAGACAATTATTAAGTGCAACCAACTACTACATCTTTTTTTTTCTCCTTTAAACAAGGAGAGAAATAGTAAAATGAAAAACCTTTGAGTCTGGCAAATCCCAGAACAGCAGCTGAATATAAATGAGGAGATAAATGATGAAAAGAGTGTTAAAGCAATTCTTCAATAGGTTGGAATAAAGCAAAAGTTTGCATTCTCACTCCACATCCCCAAAATGGTTTTTGTGTAACTGGAACTAGAAAATCATGGCTGGGTATGGGGAGGAGTCTCATGGGTGGCTGAACAGCCTCCATGGATTTGATAACAAATTCCTACAGGATGTCTGTGAGGTGAACACACGTGTGTGTATGTGTGCGTGTTACACACAACCACATTTGCTAGAAAGAGACAATATTTAAACAAACAGTGTCAAACAAAGCACTTCATTCACAATTTATAATTTTTTTAAGTTCTTTCAGTAAGATCTCTGTCCCTGAAAAAAAACCCCAAACAGCTGCAACTGCACTCTGTGTTTTTTTTCCTTTGGTGTGTCAGCAATTTAAGACATGATCACACGAGTTCTGCACGGGATGGTTTCAGAGATGGGATTTGTGCCTGCCCTTAATGAGACTACAAAGTGTTCCTGCACCTTCTTGGCCTTTCTATTAGGCAGGCACAAGCTGCAGGGTCACAGTCAGCTTGCCTCTAACACCCTTTCAGACACATCCAGAAACACCTCCTTGCACTGGGTCCCAGCCCAAAAGACATAAACCAGTACTGGTCCCAGTAAAGGCACTGGAAGAACACCACGGATTATGCAGTTAAAGGAATTGGCCTTATCTACAATTCATTTATCCCAAGTGCTCAATTCTGTATAGAATGAAAGAGGTGAGTGAATTTTAAAATTAAGAAAAATACGCTCAATAGAAGGTGTTCTTGGTAGATTTGGTTTCACAAAGAAAATGAGTCTTTTCTTTGTCAGCCTTCTCTCTACAGACTTTCTGTTCATCATTTTTTCAGTCCTCAGCACAAGGCTCCTGCTACAAGTCACAATGCCTAAAATCTCCAGTTCAGCACTAAGGAAGGCAATTCTCTATTCAGAGCTCTGCAAGACTACTAAAAAAAGGCTATTTTTCACAGAAGTGCCATAAAGAACACTCAGTAATTCCAAGTACATGAGTTGTGTATCATTTCTATGTATGTATCATTTGTATGATCAAAACAGTAATGGCACATATGGCTAGAACTGGCAGGCTTCACTTAAAGAAAATACTGAAAAATTAAATGCCTTATTTTCATTATGCTGTTCAGAGGATTTTGTTGCCTCTTCTCCTGGCAAAACGCAGTCAGAAATCTGGATACAACCACAAATCATTTCTTGCAAACACCTGAACCATGGACTAGAAAGGAAATTCATCCCAAGCCCTTCCCACCTATGCTCCAATTCTCTCATGAAAAGATCTTGAGCTCTAAGAAGAGCCTTTTCTTTAATGGTTATAGTTTAATAAAGCTGACATAATCCAGAATGGCTTTAAATGAATAAATCTGTGGGGCAAGATCAGATCAGATCTTTCAGTTGGGCCCAGTAAGAAAAATATTGGTTTCACTCTTAAATAAATAAAAATGATTATGAGCCTGTCTTGAGAATGATTCCTTACAAGAGTATTCCAGAGCCTGGACAGCATGCCTGTAACAACTGCAGTCCCATCCACACAGATGACTGATGATCTGAGAGTCCAGTGTGCTTTACTGAACTTTATTTAAACTCATCACAGCTACAGAATTGCTCTGGAGATCTCACAGAACCTCTCTGGCTCCACATCCAAATGCTCCTCACAGGTTTTCACCAGGCTGGGGCTTTCAGTGCCTTTTGCTGCAGACAGGCAGGGATTTGAGGAATGCAGCATCAGGATTTAAAATGGTACTGGACCTGCTCAACCAGAGAGCTGAGCCATGGAGAGATATCCCATCCACAGGAGACTCTGAGCTGTAAATTACCTGGGTACCTGTCCTTGTTCCACAACACACAGGCTACTACTTGACGTAGCACCAGCACAGGAGGACTTAAAGCTCATTCTCTTACGAGAATTTCTGCCACAGAACCTTTTGCAGACTGCTTTTCAAACTCTCCACTTTCAATTACATAAAGAGACTTCAGGCTGGGGCTAGTAAAGCTGCTCCTGATTTACAGTGATGGAAATAGAGGAAAATTGAGCAGGAGAGTTCACAGAAAGTTAATTGGCTGAACTTACAGGCAGAGAGACTTTGCATTAGAGCGTTATAGAAAATATAGAATTAAGAACAGAAATCCTCTGAACTTTTGAGCACGACTTGGTCCACAAGACAACAGAAGGGGAAACAACAGCAAATGTTCAGCTCCAGCACTGGCTGAGTCAATTCCCAGTGTTCATCCCCAAAGCTAAATGCAAAACTGGCTGCCAGAGGAAAAAAGAGTAATGTATATTTTATAGATTCTCCCCTGCTGCATTCTCCCTCCATCCTTCCAAGGTTTTGTCCTCATTTACAGCCACTGTTGCCAGGTCCTGCAGGTTTCCACGAGAGAGTGAGCCTGAGGAAGAGAGAAGGATTGGCAGGGCAGAGGGGAGGGCGGCTCAACTTTGGAACTACACTGAGGAGGAAGGAAAGCCACCAACCTGCCAGCAAGCTCCAGATGTCCCAGCAGAGTCTTGCTCTGCACATTATGGTGCAGCATTCACAATAAAGTCACAGCAGTGGGACAGAAGCACAACTGAGGCAGAACCTTTAGGCATCAGCTTTTCCTGTACGTCCCCCCTGTTTTAGGACAGCCTAAAACCCACACCTGCCCTGCTGCCATTTCCAGCGTCAGGCCCCTCAGAAACTGGATAAAAATCACACTCTCCAATTTTCACACACCACGCCGAGGATAAGTGTTTGAAATTCCCACTAAAGTGAAACAGATGTTGGAACGCAGAGATGGAAGCAGGAGTTGCATCACGGCACAGGGAGTATTTTTAAGAATTATTTCGAAGTGTTTGGAAGACACAATGTTTATAGAATTAGGCCAACTTATAATAAGATGAACATTTTTAACATTAATATAGAACAGAGCTGAAGGCTCAGCTCTCATTTCTATCGACTGTAACACATTTCTCCTGAAGAGAGGCGATGAGAGAAGATGTGTTTTCTTTCCGTGCCAGACATGCACATGGATCTGACACTTAAGAAAGTCTTTCACAGTATTCCCCAGTGGCTGCAGCTATGATCCAGAAACCAATCCTTTAAGAGCATTTAGTCACAACACTGGTACTCTGCGAATAAATCAAATCAAAGTGGCCACAGCATTAGATAAGACATTGAATAATTTTGCTTAGGCCCGTATTTACTAGGTCTTGGAAGAGCCTACTCCACTCTTACTACAATTTCTTTGACTTTTAATAGGACTGGAGTTTAGAGGGAAGGTGGCTTTTTCTGTTTTTTTTTTTTTAAAAAGTGATGTTGTAATTCAAATCCTAGTAACCTTGGAAACAGCCTCTCTCCTCAAATATGTCTGTGTCAATTAAAGTAATTGGGACACTCCAGCTAATGGTGCCGAGATTTCAATATCCAGGCTAGTGCCTAAGCATTAGTCCTAAAGGACTCTGAGCTGAGACACAGATCCTCTGAAAAAAGCACGTCTTGGCAAGGTTCTGCTCCTTTTGTGAGCATTTGTCGGGAGGATAGCTGGGAAGAAGCTACCTTTGAAGGATGTCTTTGTATGTATTCACAATGCCCAGGCTATTCAGTGACAATGAACTTGGACTCGGAGTTTATTTATATGTGTATGTCAACACACTCTCTAAGCAAAGCAGAAAAACACCATTATCACCTTTAAGATTGACCAAAAAACTCTACAGATTTACAGAATTAACCTTTTTTTGCTTGCCCTTTGATAACATGTGTCAATAGACGTGCACACACTCCCCTCAAAATTACATATTCGTTAAGAGACAATCTCTATCCACTTATCAACAAACAATACTGACTTTACTAAAGTGCCTTGGGCTATCCAAAAAACTGCAATAAACCAGGACTCTCACCTTGTAACACTGGTGGCTGGGAAAAAGAAAATCAAGAAACTGTTAAGAATTTCTCACAGCATCCAAAAGCAGCTCATTCCTTCTTTATTGAAACCAGAAATACTTATTTTAAAAAAGGAATATCCTCTAATGTATTTTGAAAACCACAGACATCAATCAATCACTCACTTCAATAACAGGCATCACCACCTTTCTGCAGATAGACTTCAGTAAAACTCTTTTTTGGAGAGCATACAAAAATATCTCGAGGCTCACCCCTGATATCCCCAAATGAAGGCATTAGAAGAAATATTTCTTCTACAGAGGATATTCACTGTGAAAATACTGGCATGCAGCATTGATAATTAAAATTAACTTTAAAAGTTTTCTAGAGATAAGTACCTTTTCAAGGTACTTTAAGGATATTTGATTTTCTATATTAAATTATTGTATGGCAGAAAGTGATTTTTAGTAAATGTTTTTTGTCGTTACGCAAATGGCAAAGTGACTAAACCACATCTAAAATCTGTTCCTTCCATCCCTATCAACAGCAGAGAAACAGAAGGAATTACATAGCCTTTGGGAAAAATAATCTAAATAATGATGGTTTGAAATGATTATGACTGGGCACTTTAGCTGTCACACATAATACGGGCAAAGGGAACAAAATAAGAAAGTCCAAGCTCCAAGCAGTCTTTTCCCATATGAAAGATTTACTGTAATTCTTTTAGTAAAGCTTAGATGATCCAGGCCTTCCAGGTTGGAAGACCAAAACTGCAAATGGGGTGTTCAGACCTAGGCTGAGGCGCCCAAGTGATCCTCTGATATTAAAAATAGAAAAGAAGGGGGGGAAAAAAACAGGCACAAGAGTGCAGTAGCTGAGTCAGGACCTGCACACAAATCACTGCCAGCAAAGGCATAAAAGATCAGGAAAGTCACAGTCCAGAACTGTTACTTCAGTCCCTTTGAGACGTGAAGTTATTTATATGAGAAATCTGTAAAACATTATGGAAAAACTCCATCGACGAGATGTGAATTGAGACGGGTCCAAGTCTGCAGCAGAGCAGCTGCCAAACTGGACTTGGACAGCTCAGCTCTAGAAGGCCATTTTTCAGTTTAAAGACTACAATAAGCAAGATCCTGTAATATTATGCCTGTAAAACACTTTGGAAATATGCTGTAATAGTCCCTAAAACCAGCACAGATAATGCAAGTTTCAACTTGTTACTCGTTACAGTCTGAATATGGAAAACACATTCTAGTCACTTAAAACCCAGACAGAAAGGGGTTTTATAACAATTTACTTTCATAAAGTAAAAACGTGTAGTTTCACTGTTCTGATGGGTCCAGTTGTCCTTCCACTGAAGGAAGCTGAGTTTGACATTCACATCAGCGGCAGCAGAATTAGGCTTTAAAGCTGCAACTGCATATAAACAGCTGTCAGACAATCACATTGCAGAATAAACATAAACCCAAAATTAATTCAGAGTAATTATTTATACAGGCTTAAGTGAGATCAGCATTATGGATTTTTTTCATTTGGTGAAGATAAAGATTATCTTTGTTTTATTACCTTCTTTTACGTGAGAAGATGCTGAATACTGTATCTTGCTGTAAAACATTTCATATTTTAGCCTAAATATTTATACTGAGTTTCATTCTGAGGCAACGTAGTTTAAACTTAGTGTTTGATTTTACTAGTTTTACATTAGGATAGAAGCAGTCACATTCTCAGCAGAGGAGATTTTAATGCTGTACTAAAGCCATCCTGCTAACCATCTCTGAGAAGAGGCCCACTACAGTGGATTGTGCCAATCAGATCTTCCAGAAACACCAGCAGAATTAAATCTACAATAAAGGCTATTGAGACCTTTCCAAGAAAAACAAGCTTGTTTAGTTTTTAGATCATTCAATAAAATAAGTGTCTTACAGAAAACACGAGTTGGAACCCAGCTCTGATGAGACATGGAGGAGGCATATGCTCGTGCAGAGCAAAGCTGCTCAGAGAGCAGCTGGAGATCCCTGGTCTGCAACAGCCCTAAGAGCCCATCTGGAGGGGTTATGGACCCCAAAGCCCCAGGGGTTTCCTTCAGTCCCAGAACTGGGATGTTCTTGGGATGCTGCGCTGGCAGCAGCCAAGCTGCGAGGCTCGCACAGAGCCAGGGCCGCGTCACGCCGTGGGACTGAAGGGCTCCTCGTTTCAGTGAGACTCAAAAAGGAGTCACAGGGATCACTGCAGATGAATTCAGCACCTGCCAGAGCAGGGGGCTGCTAAAGTTAGAGGTGTTCTCCACCTGAAGCAGAATAAGGGAGATCTTCAGGTCCATAAACGTTTGAATTTTGTTGCTCTGTTCCAAATCAGGGCAAGATGAAGACAAAACATCTCTCTGATCTCAGAACAGAGATCTTGATGCTCAGCCAGACCAACATCACGGCACATCTTCTCTCATGCTATTTGCAAAGGCACCTGCAATCCCAGCCTTCGCTGTCTCTAATATTCAGTGTTTTGTTCACTTCAAACTAAGCGCAGGATGATGAAAACTCACGAAGCACGATGGTGCCAAAAGAAAATCTGCACCACCATTAATTGCTACACGAGTACATCAGATCTGTCACGAGCAGTGACATGCCAGGCATAACAAGCATCTCTGAAGTCAAACTCCCCGTTTCTCTCTGCCACAGAACAGAGGATGCTGATGACAGATGGGCAGAGTTAAGCAAGCTGACTGGCCAAAATCCTGTAGCTGCATTTCACTGCCAAGACCAGAACCTCGGTTTACAGCAGAAACCTCTAACTTTCTGGCATCAGACAGGAAAAAAAAAGAGTCCATAAAAAATTAATGGTATAAATAATAAGAATTAAAAATGAAACAATCATCCATTCTTCTGGCATCTATTCCTAAATTTCTCCTCTGGCTCCAGGACTATTCCCTCTGCCTACATAGTCCCAGATGCATGTAATTGCAGAACTGCCACTCCACATCACTTAACACTGCTATCCACTCAAGTCAGAACTCCTCTCTTCTGACTATTCTTTATCCTCTCCACCTGAACTAGGATGTACTTTAATTGTGCCACGCTGACTGGCACCAGCTTGGAGTCCCTGGGCAGAGAGATTCAGTCACGCCTCACGTGTCTGAGATCTCCCACCACCTCCAGCAGGAGGTGATTATTTCTCATTTACTCCATGGTGACAGCACATCTTTTACCAATAATGAAGCTTCCACACCCGCTTAGGGTGTGTGCAGTCAGGAGGGACCCCGGCCAGATAAAGCCATTGTATATAAAGTGGTATTTTAACACTTTGCTCCTGCTCTCTCCCAAATTCTGCTGGGACAGTTTGTTTCAGGTTCACCCATCTTAACCTGAACTTCCATTGTTTTACATTTAAACATCCCAGTGATTTCAGTCTGAGCTGCAAGCATCTAGGAGCCAAGAAGGTCCTCTGTTTTAGTGTGGTTAATGGTGCATCAAGTCTTCTGCTGCCTCATATCCCTCCCTCAAAGTCGGCAGGGCTGAAAAGAGTCTAAGTTGGGGTAATTTCAGCCAAAGTCCCTTCAAGTATTTGCAACATTCACATTTTCCTGCCTGTGAATTGTAACAGCAAGTCACAAAGTACTGCCATTTATATAAACTTGCATTTTAAGCTTAAATCTATTCTCAAGAAAATGAAGACAAAGATATACTTAAGTATGCGAAAGAATGAGATCGTTACAAGTATACTACATCAAAAATGGCAAGAAACTTTTCAAACCTTTTTTTATATTGGCAACTTCTGTAGACTTACTTCACTATTCATTACTATCTGGTCAAAGTGAAAACAATCAATAGTGAATTTCTACCAAAAGAAAAACCTAACAGCACAATATCATATTGTGTGCATTAAATCAATAGCCCTCCTCAGTTTTAATGTAGTTGCTGCAATACTTTAAAGAGAATTTTGAAATGAGTGTTTTTTAAACCACAGAATCTCACTTCCTTCATTGTGAACTGAATAGGCTTTTAATGAGTGTTTTTCCATACAGATGAAATTCTCTATAAGGGCTTCAAAAGGCTTTGCAATTATTAAGAAATAAAGATAAATAAACCATCCACATCTCTAATATGTACTTCATATATGGGTAAGATGAGAAAGTCTGAAAGCTGCTTGCCCCAGACATGGAACAAGCCAAGGACAGACCCACAGGAGTGGGGTTGAGTTCATTTTCTCTAGAACAGTAAAATGAACCTGATGTAGAGTTTAAACCTGGTAAAACACTTGCCACACCAAACCTTCAAAGAGGGTGTGAGAGGCCAAAAGCAACAGAAACAGCTCCTGCTGGGCTGGACAAGAGCAGGACCAGGGCAAGTGTTCCTGAAGAACACACACATCTGTGGCTGTGCTGCAGGGTACAACCTAAAGCCATCACGTCCATCCCAAGGGCTGGGGATAATCTTCAAGAGCTGGAGACCTACAGCAAGGCAACACATCCTTCCTGGCTTGGGAAGCAGACCAGGTGCTTCACAATGCTCTGCAGAAGTTCTGTGCCAACTTCACTCACACTCCAGTGCAACCAACACAAGAAGAGTTTCCCAGGAGAATACGACATCCTTGTCCAAGGGACTGTCACACACAGCCACCCACCCTGAGCATCACAGCTCACACTGACATCCTGCAGCATTAAACACAGAAGGAAAGTGAGAAAAAACACTGCAGTGCATGAAACATGAGCCTGAATGGCATTGGCAGGAAAGGGACTTCAGGAAAAGGGCTGGATGAAGCAAGACATCTCTGTCCCTCAACTGGGATGAGAACACAGCAGCACGAGAGGAATCTCTAGTCACTCTGTTCCACACAGCAAAGCCAGATTTATTTTCTCTTCCCCAGGACTGTGTACACTCTTAGACATGAACACTGATGTGGTTTCTGGACGAGTACAACCCCCCCATCCTTTGTCCTCCAGCTCCAGTGCAGCAAAGCTTTGTAAGTCACCAAGTGATTTAGCCCACAGACCAGAGTGTCATTAGGAAGAGACTGGCACATCTGTCAGGCCAGCGTAGGCTAGAGATCTTCACCACCACTAGTTAAAAATCTCACAGGTTTGCTGTTAGCCCTGAACGAGGTTAATAATGACCACACAGAAAACCTTTGAAGTGGTGACAGAAATATGGGCCTCCCAGCAGAGCAAAAAATACAGCCTGTGTAAAACCACTAAGTCAGGAAGTTTGATATGAGAAGGGAACAAGCCCAAAAAAATAAATCAGGTGATAGTTACTAAATACCTGTGTCAGGATAAAGGGCAAACAAAACTCACAGCATCACGTCCAGAGCACTACAGACAGAATGAGCTGCAGTGCAGGCCAGCCAGGGGTGCTGGTGCAAGGTAACCAGGCTGTGACACACACTGTGATGAACCACACCTCAAGTGGATTCAGCTTCTGGATCCCAAGGCACAGTGCTACCCTAAGAGCATATTTTAAATCTGTTTTGGTATTTATAAAATAGAATGTGCTGTTCCTATACGCTCTTTCAGCTTGATACACTGATGTGTCCATTAAAAATAAAAGATACTGGCACTGAATTTGCATTCTTGAAAGCTTATGTAAATGGACATTTATAAAGGGGCCATAAGAGCAATGTATCAATTAATAAGGAGAACTTGCACTAATAGAATAGTCCTGGTTCAAAAAACGCTGGCTAACCAAGACCATGTCAGAGCAGATTTAACCTCACTCAGTTTTCTCCCATGAATTCTCCCCTACTCCAACCTGTGCATTTCCCTTTTCTAAATGTTTAGGTACACCTGAAACTTCCCAAATATGGGTGACTGGATATTTAGGGGTAGTTCAATTGTTTTTCTTTAGACAATCTCCTTTATTTTAAGACTCAAGTGAAAAGAAGAATTTCTGTGACGTGCTGAGCTCACAAAGTGCCTGCCCAGGCTTTTATAACAACATGCTTGTAGCATGCAATCCCTTTGGTTTTTTTGGTTCTTTTGTGGTTTTGTTTGGGTTTTTTAAATAAAGACAGCACCCTCACATTACAAATACTCACCTAAGAATACACAGGAATTTTAAGAAAAATGAGACAAGAGGCAGGCATCACCCAAACCTCAATTTCAACTGCTCTGAATGGGTAACTATAACTTTCTGTCATGTTTTAATGAGTTCTGCTACTCTTCATACACTTGTCTAAGCTCCTAGTTAGCTTTATCCTTCACCTCCAACAAGCTGTCCATCCTCCATGAGAGGGAGTGATGGCATTTCAGGTTTTGGTGAACCTATTCACCATCCCATTTCCACACAGAACGAGATGAAACCAAAAGAGAATGTTTCCAGCGAAAATTGAATTAGTTGCCCAACCCAAAAATCCCGAAGCATTTATTCAGACACAGTAGTTCATCAGCTCCGAAACTCCTGGCTTTATTATGTGCTTGTCAGAATGAATGATAATGCCAAGTGGCTGGCAGGATAATGAACAACTGCCAGGATAAATGGATCCTCACACAAAGCTCTCTGCAACACAAAGATGATGACGAGAGCAGCACTCAGAGCTACACCTACAGTTTCTCCTTTTCCATTTTTCCCCATGTATTGTGCAATTTGCTTCTGTCTTGAGTTTACTTGGCTGGAACAAAGGTGGAACGTGAAACAAATTGTGGCTAAATTCTCCAGAGATGTGAAGCACAACTCTACTGCAATCAATGTATAATTGCACAGTCATGCCACAGATGAATTTGCTCTCCATGCAAAGAATTTAGCAAGCATTGTAATATATTCACTTATTTCACAGTTATTAAGTCTGCCCTCTGATGAACATCTCTCTCTCATCTAATCTGTTAGCACATTCTCCCTCCTGTTGCTTCCCACACCATATAAAACTAAAGAAAGATTATTACAAGTGGAGATTGTGTGTGAAAATAATTCCAAATTCAGTTTCCAGATCTGTTCATACAGTATCACCATCCAGTCCATGAAAGCAGATTTTAATCACAAAACACAGAAATCAGTGAAGAGATGATTTAACTGAACTCTCAACTTCTTTTACTGCACAAAGATCCAGAAGGGATGCACTGTAGATTCCAGCCTGGAAAACATCACTTACATAAACAGCCCCTATTTATAGCAGTAGCACAACAAGCAAACAAGGATATTCAGTTAAACAAGCTTTACACACAATTTCAAGAGTGTGTTCCACAGGGTATGAAGATTCAAAATGAGAAAATATTCAGGAAGTTTAATAACATCATATTGAGTTAAATTTTTTCCCCAACCTCAAATAATACATTTAGAGTTTCTACATTATTTACAACATAAATGCAGCACATGGATCTAGAGCCACTCTAAGAGTTGCAAAGGGTCAGTGGGGAAAGGAGAAAGTCATGCTGCAGGTGCATCTCAGATTGGAGCAGGTGTGGGAAGAAGGGATAGATGGACAAGTGAAAATCTAGCCACAGAAATCTCCCTGGAATGGGCTATTTCCCCCCTCATGTTACATTATGTTAAATACTAACATGATTTCCAGTACTCACACGTGAGGGAAACGATGTAAGACATCCAGCAGATCAGCACTGCCTCCCCTAACTCCTGTCAGCTCTCTGAGCTCCCAAACAGTGAGATTACAGGGAGAGAAAACAGATTCAGGTCAGCAACCCTGCACACAAAAGCCACTCTTGCAGAATGGATAATAGCGAGAAAAGCAATTGCCTGTGAATTCTTGGTGAAGCAAAAGCAATTAGATTTTTACAAAAAAGGAAACAGTAAGAAATAAGTTTTCTTTAAAAGGATAGCACAGACACCAATTCTCTCACTTCAGCACCATCATGAGAATCTCTCAAACATCTGAAAAACAGGAGCAGCCACTTTTATTCCAGGTGGTCATGAAATAGATTTGGCCTTTTCAACTTCTGGTGTACTTAGAAGAGATTAGTAGAAAGTACCTGAAGAAGCAGAAAACAATTTTGAAACTACTGGATCTAAAGTTTAAGTCACAACTTGAGGTCTGGAAAGTAGCAAGGATGGAAAAAAAATGAAAAGGGAGAGAAAAGGGAGAATGATAAAAACACTCAAAAAGAAAAGAAATTCAAAGAATCACAGGACCAGTGCCTGCAGAGACCAGTTCATCCATAGCTGCCTCTTCTTCCACAGGAGATGTGACAAAGCAGAAATTAAATATCTGCCTAGACAAATAAAAGCTGCACTTCCTTTAAGCAGAGCAATTCAGTGCTTTCATTATTATTGGGGGAAGAAAGGAGGCACCTAAGAACAGACCCAAGAAAGACTCAATTTTCAGCCAAATCTGAAATTTACCCAACTTTCACAGATTTTATGTGACAAACAAAACCTATCTTAAACAGGACCTATTTTCAGAGAATACCGTCTTATGGTAGAGAAAACAGAAAAGGGTCTCCAGTATTCCTAATCATTACTCACCTCAAAATTTAGGAGAGCATGGAAATCATTTTGGGAAGCAACTGACCAATGATGCTGGAAAAATCATTTAGACCAAGTTCTTATTCCGACCTGACTTGGAGAATATTTTAATTTGCCTGTGGAGTTTCTATTCTAGCTATTAGTTTGAGTTTTACAAGGCTTAGATTCATGTTAGAATTTTCAATTTTCCATTTTATGAAAACTGAAATATATCAACAACAAACTAAGGAAAATATAACTTCAGTAGTCACATGCTTTTCCATAGCATTTCAGTTGTGGTGGTCTCTTACTGACATATCATTGAATAAAATAACAAATAAAGTGAATTTTTAAGGTATCTTTATATGTTTAGCCTTCTCCTATCCCTCTCTGTTCCAGGCAGGGACAGTGCTTTCTTCATAAGACTGCTACAGAAATATAAAAAAAATCAAGTAAGTAGTTAATTCCTTCCTAACTTGTTTAGGTTAATCACACAACCAATGCTTAAGATTAGATAATTTAAGACTTTTATTTGTGAGTAGTCTCATGTTTTTGGGTGGAAGCAGGGTAAAACCCTGCACGCCTGACATATCTGAGCAAGAGCCAGAGAGACAAAAAACAAACCTCATCCGGCAACCTCCCTGGGGAAATCTTTATTCATTTTAATACTTGTTCAGTCAGCTGTCTCAGTGAATGACAAGGTTTTATCTCTAATGTGAATGGCTTCGAAGGCTACTTGCATTATCCATTCTTCAGCAGCTGCTGCTGAAACCACAGGGTTGCAAACTTATAATTAAATCCAGCTGCCACTACTGTGAGTTCAGTTCTATCGAAGTGAGCAGCAATGCCTCGTGGTTGCTGGCAAGATTCTGCCTCCCTTTCTAGACAATGTAATTAACTCTTTTGCCCCTTTTAGATGAAATAAACATCAGCACTGAAAATGCTGTTAAATGACTGTAAAATAGTATTTATGCTGAAGAATTCTGCTGCAGTCATTACACCCAAGAAAACAAATTTCGAGGTGGATGATGGCTGACAACAAATAGCTGTTTCCTTAAAAGCACTGAGAGGACACCCAAGGAGACACAAGGCACAGGACGGAAGGAGTTTGCTGTAGAAAAAGTGACAGGATACACATTAACACATCTACTCTTAAGCCTTAAAACACAGCCTCTGGCATAAAGCACATACCCAGACCCAGCTTGAGAGAATTGCAGATAAGGGCTGGAAAGGAACCAGGACAAGCACCACAGGCTTTCCTTTGATGCTAAAATAATTTTTTAAGGCCATTGCTCCTGTCTTAAAATAGATTTAGAGGTACCAGACCAGAGAAGTTGTAGACCCCCTTCCTGGGAGTATTCAAGGACTTGGAGCAGCCTAGTCCAGGGGAAGCTGTCCCTGCCCATGGCAGGGGGTTGAAAAAAGATGTTCTCTAAGGTCCTATAATACAGTCCTGACTGAACAGCTAAACCCACACATTTCTGGAGGTATCCCTTTTCTCCTTTCACAGCCAAAATCTGTTAATATCTGTGTGTCAAAGTGTTTAGGTCAGCAAAAATCATTAGCTACCCAAATTTGACTCTGTCAGTCATAATCCTTGCAGTGCTGCTCAAGGCAGCTCCACTCCTTCCCTTTCACAAGAAACATTGCAATGACAATGCCTCAAGAACATCTCAGGGCAGGAGCAGCAATCAGCAGCGACATGCTGCACTGATGCCACTGAAGTAGAAAACAACAGTCAGTTAAGCTTTGTTTGTGAAGGGTTCTCCTCTTATCTGTACCTCTTTGGAAACACACATGAGCCCAAAGATTTTTGAGGATGGGAAGGAAAGTACAGCAGAAGTGTTTGACCTCTCACTCTGAGCACAGAAGGCTGGAAAAGGGGAGAGCTTTGCAGACAGGACAATGAGATGCACAACAACCATCTCCAACTTCGCTCTGAAAAGCGAACAAAATACAACAAAAATATTCTTAAAGACATAATAATCTTCTGGACACTATGCCAAATCCATTAAAATTCCATGCTGTCTAGATGCTTTATTAAAATAGGAGTTGCATCCAGAGCTACATAAGCACTGCATGAAGTGGGTGCTGGCAGAGCTCAGCCGTGGCACCTTGGGCTCATTACCTGATCAAATTCATTGTGATCCAGCTCGAATCCCTGAAGGGAGCTGAAACCCAAATAAACCTGCCCACAGTCACACAGAGGCCAGCAGGTGTCATAAAATAGAATCCAGATGTTTCCAGAGACTCCAAGTGTGCTCATTCACCTTTTGGTAGCAGAATGTACCTGCACAGCACCCCTGCACAACACTCAGCCTTGCTGTGACTTCCTACCACATCTCCTGACCCAGCAGCAAATCAATGCCAGCAGACAGAAAGCAGCTCTTCCCCCGTTATTTTTTTACTTTTACCTTTTGCAGCAGGCACAGAGTAAACAGCCTTTTGTGGCAAAGACAACAGGGGTGAATTCTCTCTCTAGTGGTTATTCTGAGGTTCATTTACTTTTGACATATTTGTTTGCAGCTCCAGCTCTGCTGTCTGTCTACCTGTCGCTTCCTCCTAATGGTTGTGGAGCCCAGGCACAGCAGAACCTTTTCTGCAAGATGGGCTGATGATTATATCCTGTCATATCCAGGAGAGAGCCAGTCATGATTTTTCAATCAGCATTTCACCATTCCTGTTTTAGAACGGCAAAGCTTTTATTCCTCGCGGCTTTTTAGTGGCTGCTTTAAAGGGCTTTTTATCTGGAGAGGTTCGTGTCCTACTGGTGATGAAAGGTGTTTCTATGGGCAATATTGGCAAAGAGCAGGTGGGTGTGAAGAGAGAAGCAAAGAAGAAAGAATGGAAAGTCTGGAGGAAGCCATGCTTTCAGGTTTTTTGAATCCTGCCTAGGGTCTTGCTCGCAACTGCAATTAATCTCTGAATCAACTGTTACTTATCACCAGAACAGATAACGTCATTTTATCTCAACCATAACTTTTTTCCTTGAGAGATTACGGATACCTTGGACCTCCTGCAGTGATCTGTGCACTACATTTGTCTTCTGCAAATCTCTGCCCAGCAGAACATCCAGCTCATCTTTCTCACGGGTTTCTAATCTGCGCTTTGTGTTTAGGTCCAGTGCTACCTTCCTGTTAATTTGTAGCTATATGTGTCTATTATTTAAATATCCAAAACCCTTTATTTTTTAAGTGTCAGGATACCTGTCAGTTGTCACCAGGAGACAGATTAGAGAGAGGTGTGTCACCATGAGACCAAACCCTGTCAGGCAATGACTGTTTTGATGGACCTACTTGATGAGGATGACACTGTCGATTAGAAACAGATTTTTTTTTTTAATACTTAAAATACTATTTTTTTTCCTCTTTGAATAATTTAAAAATATAATGTGAAATTTATAGGTTTCAGTAAGGGTTAGGGGTTAATAAAAAAATCAAGGAGTGCCTTTTTGTTTCAGAGATTTTCAAGGCAATTAGGTCACTGGAGTGCTGAAGGTATCTAGCTCTCCAGTGAGGCCAGAATCAGCTACAAGGCTACAACAGAACACTTCACTACATCTAAATTTTCATTAAATTTGATAAACTACCTATAAACTGAGAGAAAAAGACATCAGGTTTTTCCACTGCTCCCTGTGCTTCTGGAAGAGCCCAAACTGGATTTGCAGAGGTTTTGAGGCTTCACTGCCCCACCCGAGGCAGAAAGAGGCCATGGCAGCAGCTCCAAGGTCACCAAGAGGAAAACTGCAGGAGAAGCATCCAAGCGAGGGCAGCAGGGACAGCAGGACACCAATTCAGCCCTGACAACCCTGAGCTGACAGAGGCTGATGACACCCTGAGGATTACACAGAGCTGCATTTGCCATGAACTCACCTGATGTCAGCATGCTCCAGACAAACACCAGGGGAAGTGAAGAGATGCAGACTAAGGGGGACAGTAAGAACAGCAGTAACTTCATGTGAAATGAGATACTGAGAGGGGGAATTTGAAAAGGTCATCCTTATTTTAGACTGGTCTTAGCAAGGGCAGAGTTGTCCAGACAACTGAGGTAGGGCTTTAAATACAAAACTACCTAAAGTTATATAAGGGGCACTTTTCAAATACAGGCTTAGCAGTAGAACACTCATAACACTGAATAAAAATCACCAGGAACAGCCTTTGAAAAACTCATGAATGTCTGAAATCTTCAGTGTAACAAAGAATTACAGCAAAGAGAAAAATATTTACTGGGCTTTTACATCACTTCCTTGAAATCAATGGTTTCTTCATTTGCAATATGACCAATTTATATTAAGGTTAAAAACCTACATTGTCTATTCTTCCATTGAATTAAACCAATTTTAAAACTTGGTTTTAGTTTTAGAGCAGTGACCACTTCTTTCACACAAGATCAAGCATTACTTGCTGGCCACAACCAACCTGCCACGTACAAAGTGAAGACATTTAAGCACCATCATCTGAAACTGCCTCACGCTGCTCTTGTTTCCCATGTGCTTCACACATGACAGACAGAAAGGAAGTGCCACGGTCTACTCTTAACTTCTGATGAGATGAAACATGTCAACACACCTTGTTAGCTCTGCTTGCTGTTCAAAACATACTCATGTTTTCAAATTTTACTCCTTGGAAGGGTTTTGGACGCTCCAAGTACACAGCCCTGTTATTACCCTGACAAGTGCTAAGAAAGGGCTCATTACCAGCAGTCCCTAATGCAGGAACAAGTGATTGCAGCACATTCCCAGCCCACGGGATGCTCTCAAGCTGTCAAGAGCTCACTGGGGCTCCTTCAGTGCTGCAGGAAGGCCCAAAAGCATCTCCACCCTCCTCTCTGTCTGCCAGCACTTCTCCATCACAGCAAAAGCGTGGTAGCCAAAAAAAGTAGGCACAGGACTGATGGATCATGGCTCCTGGGAGGCAAAAAGGAGCAGAGGAAGAACAGAACAGCAGGTCCCACCAGGAGAGAGGGTGATCACAAGGTTGCTTTCTACCAGAGGACAGGTACTTCCCTACCCTGAGCAGCCTAATCAGTCATCTCTGCTTCCCTTGCCATGACAGGCTGGCATTTTACTAATGAGACTGAGTCATTTGGAGCAGGAGAATGACTGTGCTAAAACAGAAAAGAACCAAACCTGGTATCTTTAAGGTATTATATGCACTAATCTAGAGCAATCTAAGCATCAGTCTCCTTTCTGCCAGCCTCTTCCACTCTCCTTACAGGCTAATGGAGAATTTTCATGTTAAAAAGGTTGTCTTTGGTCAAACTGCAGGGGACTCCAAGCCAAAATATGAAAACAAAATGCCAGAACCCCTGGCACAATGAGGGCCCAGCTATCAGAACTAATCTATCCTCACAAACAAACATTTTATAGTTTCCATGGGAAACAAAGATCCATGAAAACTGAAGACATCCCTATGGGCAACAGAGCCCTGGGAGCTTTCAGCTTGCCATTTGCTATTTTAAAGAAGGAAAATTTGTAGCACTGGTTCATGGATTTACACTGCCCTGTAAGGCTTGTGTAGGTGTTCAGCCTCAAAGAAGAAAAACTTCATCTCTACAAGAGACCAGGATGGCAGACAGGACACTAATCAGAAGTTTATCAAACAACTCTTTGCAGGAAGAAACATTTCCTAGAGGAGGATGGAAGAAAATTCCTTTTCACAGTGAATGAAAAGAATATTTTTATTTGCAAGAAGATACATCAGAATTCCTGCCATTTTAATCAACGGTTTCAAAAAAAACCCCACCTTTGTTTTAATTTATAGTGTAAATTCTGATCTACCTGGTCCAGGAGGTGCTGACATTTTTGTTTACCAGAATCTTTATATAGTTCAATATCTTAATAGTGTGTGACCAGAGCCACGGCAGAGATTGACAGCTAGTCAATGAACTGATGGATATCTCCCTCATAAGCATTTCATTTAGCTACCCATGCAGTGTGAATTTTGCCTTTATATACACATTCCAATGCTATTATCTCACACTTAATTACTTGGGTCTCAAAGCACCTGACAAAGGAATGAGCCACCATTATCAACATTTCATGTACAAAGAAGCCCAGGCAGAGTGGGGTAATTTGCTAAAAGTTGCTGCACTAATATCCAAGGTCAGTGGCAGGTGGAAAAGAAAGCTCTTATCAGGTGAGCACTGCACTCAGCAGACCACACTGCCTCTCAAGAGGTGTGCTTGGGAAGCACTTACTGCAATCTTTAATAATCTGCATCAGGCACCGCAAAAGAATTTAAAATTCCACTTGTGTGACAGCAAACATTAGTGTAAAATTTCAATCTATTGACACTCTATCTGTTAAACGCTGGAATATTGTATTCAGCTTTCTTCTAAGAGGACAAACATCATGTCACCATGAGATGACTTTCCTGACAAGTCTGCCCTGGTCATTCCTCACCTATGTTTAAACATCTTCTGATAACATCCATTGTCTCAGCTGGACTCAATTGTACTTATTCTTAATTATGGGAGCCCCTTGCAAAACATTAATCATGCTGGGATTTTGTATCAGTCAAGATATTATAATGCCTGTTTAGTTCTCACTCTGGTTTTTACTATATATAATAAAACCCATCAAGAGCCGCTCAGCAAAACCAGCAACGACTTGAGATTTGACAACAGAACATTTAAGAGTCAAAACTAACCCCTCATTTTCCATTGAGCAATTCTATGTACACGAGAAGTAAATAAATACACCCTTGTTTGGAGAATTTGGAATGTTTTCACTGGCTGCATGTCCAAGTAAGAGTCCCAGGGCTGAATTAAACAAGCTAAATGAAATTAATTTACTTTCATGTCCAGCTCAGGTGGCTACCAGGCCTTGAACAAGATTACCAGGACAACTAGTGAATATCAATGACACCAGCACTGCAGCAGAATGTATTCTTGGCACCAGGTTTTACCTTCTCTCCTTTTTGTTACAGGTTTTCCCTCCCTTTCTCTGGGAAAAATGGGGATCACAGCTTCCAAAGAAGTTAAAAAAATGGAAAGAAACCCAGCTTGCAAGTTTACATTGTAATTGATATAAGTCTATTATTACAAGACAAATTGCAGCAGACAATGCAAGAGACAGCTCAATCTGTTACCGAGTCCCTGCAATGGCTGGATGAAGAACTCGACCATTTCACTCATAAATCTTTCTCTAAGTTTTCATTGCTGCTTGTGTGGGTAAAATAATAAAACTATGGAGTGACGTGTACAAGGGATGCAGTAACACACTTCTAAACACAATTACATTAAGTTTCTTACAGGAGCCCTGACCCTTTCAGCATCTAATCAGGAATATGTCGTGTCCTAGGCTGCAAAAACACCCCACGATTCCTTTAAAAAGTCATTAGCTGCTATCATGGCAATTGTGAATAATCATCTCTGCTGAGATCACTGTGAGGCACTGGGCTGCCATCAGTCATTCTGGAGGATCCATCACAAACTTTCTGCAAGACAGACCAGGACAAAACTTCATTTCCAGAATACTGACCTACTTCCTAACTCAGTGGCAAACATAAATTCTGCAAAAAGAAGAAATATCAGAAGATTCTTGAGATGTACATTCCCATTTACTTTGAGCAATAGAATTTAGTAATACTTCTATACTAATTTCTTGTCTATGGCCTGTAGTTCACGGTACCGAGCAAGGAGAGCATGACAGCTGCTGCACAAGTGAAACTTTAGATTTAGCTGCCAACACTGATGACAGAAATAAAGAGAAAAGCAAAAAGTTTCGAGAGTGGGAGATATAAAACTGGATATGTGAAGCAATTTTGCTCAAACAAGTTCAAGTGCAGCTATGAAATGCCTGAGGTTCCTCCTCTGGGAGGAGACTGACAGGAGGCCACAACACCAGAAGTGACAGAAGCCAAGATGACAACCAAGCACACCCGAGGGGCAGCTTTCTGCCAGCAGCTCGTGGTCTCACACCCAGTTAGAGCCCCCAGAGGGGTACCTGGACACTGCTGCCAGCCGAGGGACAGAGTCTCAGGGTACCAGGATGGGCACCAACAGTGCCCTGAGACAGCCTCGCCTCTCAGCAGCAGCTTTTCCACTGACATTTTATAGCACGTGCCCCAAAACCAAACTGGCTTTCCTGGCATCTCTCCGTTCCACTGAATCCACAAAGAGATGCTGGTAAAGACTCCTTTTCCTTTTGGGTTAAGTGTTGGAAGGACAACAGTCAAATTTACAGTAAGGTCACACAGACAAGTAAGGCAGGAAGGGACAGAGCAGACTTAATGATCATTTAAACCCAGAATGTATTACTACTGATTAATGCAGCCACATTAAATCCAAGCTACTTTAAGACTAATATTCCAACATCAGCCAGGAAAACCAGAGGCTACAGCTGTAGTACATTTCTTTTTTACTTTTGCTTGCACAAATATGATACAAACCTCAGAAGAATCTGACTGGAGGCACCTGCAACAGTTAAGAGACCTAACACTCTAAATTACCTTGCTTTTGTTAGGCAGGTGAATGGTCCATAACATTCTTCCTGAAAGAAGGTCTTTCCCTTCAGAATTCAATTTATAAACTTACTCCTGCCAGGCTGCGATAGCAGCTGCTGTATAAACCTGAAAATGATGACTACTGGAATTCCATTCAAACCTCGGGAATCAATAGAAAGCAGACAAACGACCAGAGATAAAAGTTCCACCCAACTGCAAAGAGCAAGGACTGCAGGATACCTCTCATTGTTTTTACAGTGGCTGCAGTCACCAACCTGTGAAATAGAGACTGCACAATCTCATTTCAGCTTGAAAATCTGACCTGTGTTATCCACACGCTGCACCCACTCAATCTGCCTGCTGGGAATGCCTCCATTCCATAGGTATTTCCAAGCAAAAGGAGACTCAAAAGACAATTTATAATGGCAAGGACAATTTATAATTTGCTGAGATATATTCCATTTGGTAAAAGCTCACTATATGGGCTTCTTGGAGATTCTGATCCTGCTTACCTTGAACCAGCAGCTCTTGTGTAAGTTAATAACAACCAGCCTGCCTTGGTGTCACTCTGGTTCATCTCAACTCCCCCACATAAACTTGTTTCTGTGGGCAGTAAAGTCTTTTTTAATCACAGCTTAACTGAGCTAATATTGTCTGCAGGCAGCACCAGTTCCATTGTAAACAGCTCTGCATTTTATTTATTGTTATACTCCTTCTCACTCATACTGCATCACAGACAAGCCAGGTGAGGACACGAACATATTAGAATTTAAAAGGGGAAAAACGAAATACTTAAAAATCTGCCTTCCTTTGAACAAAACACAATATGCTTCAGTTGAAAAGGAAATTATCATTTGCCTAATACAAAAGAAATCCTTTGTCCCAATCACAGCCTACTCTGAAGGAATGACTTCCTCCCCTCCCTTAAGAAGGCAAATGGATGCAGTTCTGTAATTTTGGAGAGCTTTACATACTGTGTTAAATTACAAGACAACCCATTGTGGGTTTATCAAATTGTGAGCCAATGAGACAAAAAGGATTCTCATTGAGAGTGGGTGATAGTCTAAGTCACAGAGAATTCAGTCTATGGTATGCTAGAACACAGTGAAATGAAAGATTGGTGCATATATTATTCCAAGAATACTATGAAATATTTGGTAGTGAGCTATAAAGCCTTCCAACTTTGAGAGGCACTGAAAAGAAAAATCCCATGAACAACACAGTGGTTCATTTGCTGCATTCTTTACCTACTGCCTACCTGTTTTGACTCAGAATTTACTCTCACAAAGGTAAAAGTAATGCTGAGAAATCTGGCAGGAGCACCACAAGAACATTCAAATTGAGAAGCAATAGACAGATATTCCACAGGACACCACTGCTGATATTCAAGGACATTATCCATCACAGACACTCCTGTGATATCCATCAAATTAGATTTTCATCTTGCTCTGTTAAAACTCGATACCAAAAAAACCAAAAAAGATAAAGTTCCAGAAAATCAGAGCATGGCCAAATAACCACTTAAAAGTGCAGCAAAGGCATCTTTAATTTTAAGTCAACATTAATAAAATATTCTTGTTTTAACAATTACTGTTGGAGAAGCATTTTACCCAAACATTAGATGCACTTGAGACAACTTCCACTGGACTCACCGTACTGGCAGCGAGGGCCCTGGAATCCTGCAGGACACTGGCACATCTGGGATCCTTCTTCAGAACATTTCCCTCCATTGAAGCAAGTGCCAGCAGTGCAGAGCACTAGAGCACACAAACAGAATGGGGATTTTAGCTGATTTTGTGCTAAGGATCCTCCAGGATTGCTTCTGTCATAGTCCTGTTGTAACATGACCTTCCAAATATGAAGAAACCCAGATTTTTAAGTGGAAGGGTTAGACTGCAGTAGGACTTGGTATCATAGGTGTAACTACCATGTTGATGTGAAGAAATTTAATAAAAAAGAAGACTTGGATATTGTGGTTTAACTTGAAGGTGCTTCAGAGGCAGAAGACAGGACTCAAGACACTGCCTGAATCCAAAATAAAAAAAGAAAAACTGCCAGAAAATAATGCAGCAATTGTTAAGAACCACTGATGCACTGGGAGATATTATATATGTGGAGGGGAATTACTTCCCTTCCTCTAACACAGAACAGTTTTATTTACAGTAACTTAAATTCCATGTAGTCGAGCCCAACTTGCAAAGAGTATCAAATATAAAAGAGTAATTCAACCACTTTGGTGCCTTAAAAAATTCAAAGCAAGTCTTCCCTGCTCTTTCAGGAAGAAAATTTCCTATTGCCACTGGTGCTCACATACGTTAAACTCCCTTACATTGGAGATTAAAATACAGATTGTAAACATATTTTTGACTTCTAACAACTAACTAAACAGGTGCACACTAAATATGTAGATTCAGGCTGAAACTAACAGGAATACCTCTCAGGCTTGTTTTTGTTTTTTAACTACAAAGAGACAATCATAAAAGCAAGCTCTCTGAATGCAGCCCTCAAGTTGGTATGCAGATTAAAAAATAAATAAGAACAGATGCTAACTTTCATACAGAAAACACAATTACTGACAAAACAGTAACAAAACTAAACACTGAGCAGGTTGCCATCTTCCACTGATGTCTTGTTAACAGTGGCTGAAATGCTGCCTTATCCTTTAAATTAAATTCCATCTTTTAGGAAAACATCCAATCATGATTAGAAATTAGAGATAGAAAGGGGTTCTCATCAAATGGAGAACCACAGGGTAGGAACACAACTGCTTCAGTAGCAACAGCAGAAGTGAAAATGCCAAAACCTGTCAGACTCCACAGTGAGCACTACACCCAAGAAACAAGTGGCTCACAGCAGATTTCCCTGCATAATTTGGTTAACAGCAATAAATTTGGTTGGCCTGTCAAAGCCAGGCTGGCACAAAAATTCTGCAACAACTCAAATTAAGAGTTCAGACTGTTAATCTAAACTGTTTCACCGTTTGGTTTAAAATTAGAGCTATTTGAATACTTTAACGTGAGCACTTTTGTATTTTTGAAGGACATTTCTCTCCCCATCACTGGGGAAATCCCAGTTATAAATAACAAGAAACAAAATCCTTATAGCTAGAAGTGGGCATCAGTAGGAAGGCAAGGCCTGAGGATGTCAGCTCTTGGTTTCCCCCAGTTTGGCTCCCAACTCACAGAGCAGACAGCCAGGTTCGTTGCCACGCTGGGCCCAGCCGGGGCAGCACTTATAGACAGTCTGGTGCTCCATCCTGTACACCTGCTTGTAAACCGTGTAGTACCCAGACCTTTGGGGAAAGAAAGTTCAAGAGAGCAATCACAACTCCTACTCCACTTACTCCCATCTCATCAGCAGCACACTGGACTCGTATGTCATATTTATGAGACATTTCTTCAGCTTCTATCACAAGTTCTCGTTAAAAATGAGGCAAATATAGCAAACTGCATCCTGATAACAACCAGTAGCTCTTACATACTATGCCCACGTATTATTTTGAAGAATTTGTATTCAGGCTAGTCAAAGGTGACGGATTTTTTTTTTTTGCAATCAATTTTGGGTTTAGCTGTTGGGGGAGTCAGATCTCCCATCAGTTCTAAGCATGTGACAGAAATAGAAAGAAGTTCAATTTTTCAAAGTCAATGACTCGACAGCTGGGCTTCACCTGAACAAGAACAAGACAGGAACATTTTCTGATAATGTAAAATTCTGAATCTAAAGCCAGCCATGAAGCTCATGAGCAACCCAAAACACATAAAGTCACATTTTCTACTCAGTAATAATAGATTTCAAGTCAAATCTCAGGAGAACGCTATGTCCATAACCACACATTTCAGATGAAAACAGTTTACAACTTCTCTCACAAAAAAAGTTAAAAGAACTTGCACAAAGATTAGCAACAAAATGCATTTCTAACAACAGGTGATATATTACCTTCTCTCATAGCTCACACACCACCTCCCCTTGGTGCAGCCTTGTTTCCACATCTTGACCATCCGACTGAAGGACTGAATGCATGGCTCCTGGCGTCCCACCAGTGCCAGCTCCAACACTGGGCACACATTCGGCCTGCAGGGAAAGAAAAAGATAATTTTTATTTCTAACACAAAATTTAGACATCTAGAGAAACAGGCACAGAACTGTGCTGTGTGTAACAGTTTGAAACAGAATTTTTACTGAGGTTTGAACATGCTGAAGCTCCAAACCTTAGAAGGCAGCACGTAAACAATGCACTGAAATTCAGGCTCCACACAAGTCAATGAAAGATTTACCACAGATTCAAGAGCAGGTAAGATTTATCTGAACTATTGCTGGGGAAATTGAATATTCTGTAAGAGCCACCCTCGCTATCAGTCCCCCCAGGGAAACACATGAAATTCGTAAGAGGAAGTATCCTTGTTCTCTGCTGATTATTCCTAAAATAACAAGACCGAAATAAAAGCGCTGCTTTGGAGGATGATATGTAATCTTCATCCTGCTACCTAGCCAGAGTTACAAAAATAGCAGGTTTGCAGGAGGTATGCAGGGTCAAGAAAAAAAGGTTACATGCGGATGTTTTTGCAGAGATTTTGTCTGCCTTATCCCGATTTCTTTGCCCTGGTCTAAATCGGGAAATTCTGCATGACAGAAAACAATAGCATCAGACATGCAGGGTCTAACTAAAACCACAGAACCTGAGGGGTTTTGTCATATTTTAAGGCAGGAACTTGCTGTAACAAAAATTAAATTAATTTACCGATGATTAGTGCAATAATTAAATCACCAATACCCCAAGACAGCCTGGTGAGGCTTTGCAAGCACAAGCCTCAATAACCAAAACCCTGGGAGGAACAGGGACCTTCTATACCCCACCCTGGCAACAACAACATTCAGCAGACAAGTCCTTCCCCAAATTTCAGTCTGAGCCCTCTCCAAGCTAGGGAGTGAACAAGTACCACACTGTGACACTTGTTTCCTCTGTCACTCGTCACAGGTAAGAACATGACCCTGTGCTAGGAAACCTGGGGATGACACTAATAAGAGAGCAGTTCTAGCCCAAGAGCTGCCTGGCAGTTGTTCATCATCACTTACACTGGATATTGTTAATATCTCAGTCAAGATTTATGGTGCTTTTTTATCTCCAAGCCTCCCTATTATGCCTGAACACCACACAAGGTAGCCTTGCTAATATGAGAACATCTTTCATCCACAGGTCTTCAAGTAGTTTACAAATATCATTAAATTAAGCCTGTGCAGAACAGGAAAATACTATAACCATGATCAATGTTACTGCTGAGCTGAATACCAGCGGATCAAATCCACTCCACCATACACCTCCCAGTGCTGAGCAGAGCTCTGTCATTACTCCAGGGGGAACAGAAAATCCAGCCAGGTCTCCCAAAGGTACCAGAGCTCCTGGGGAATACCTGGGACATCAGCTCAGGGTAAAGAGGACCTTTACCCAACAAGGACACTTCAGTAATAACAAAAGAACAGCTTTAGAAACAAACCAATCACCCCTTCAGGAATTCAGGCAGCCCATCCAAGGGAAGTCAGGAGAAGAAAGCCCACAACTGTAAGCTCTGGTTGTCCTATCTCACCATGGAAAAAAAGATAAAGAATCCATTTGTATGGGAACATCTGACTTGGACAGAAGTGACTTGTCTGAACAGGAGTATTTGTTTCTCCCAGCCTTTAGAGTAACTGCTCATCCCTATCATCCTAAGCCACACCACCAGCAGACATCCCTCCATGTTCTTCCTCCTCCAACGCAGTCCTTATCCAATATCACTTCGTATTTCCCATTCCTCAAGTCTACCCTGGCTGCCAACACCTTGAAGCAGGACAGGAGATGGTCACAGCCCAGTTTCAGATTGCCTTCAGTTCCTCAAGAAACCAGCCTTCCTCCACATTCACCTGTCTCCTCCACTACTCAGCAATCCTTCCCTTCCCTCCAGAATTACCTCCCCATTTAACATTTTTAGCTGAAGCTCAGAGCCATTGTTCCCAAGCCATTCTTAGCACAAAGTCTGCCATTTGTTTCCTATCCAAAGAGGATCTTTGAGTGCCCAAAATCTTGCCTGCTTTTTTTTTCCCCATTACGTCAGTTGGTCTAATAAAACCCTTGCCTTACTTAGCAACCATGCCTCACTTAGCAGGCTTTTTAAAATGACTCTCCCTCCAGTGAATAGAACATCGTGTTCTGATAATTCATGCATATCTCCTTTTATTAGAATTGCCTAAAACTTTCCAGATAAAGGTACATTCATATGCATCGCTCTTCCATAAATAAAAGAGAGGAGCTGACAATTGTTGTAATGACACACTGAGCCCATCCCACAAGTTCCTCCTCATGTGATACTGCCATGCTTCCAGGAATAGCAGTATTGACTTCTAGGATATGGTTAATGGGAACGAATGGCACTCACGGAACATAACAAACCAGCAGCAGAGTCATATGTTTATGAAGATTTATTCAAAGTAAGCCATTCCTCCTTGGTGCCCTTGGGATAATTTAAAGGCAGATATCAAAACTGCTGAAACGCTATAATTAAATTGCAGCAATTGCATAACATGTAATCCTGTGCTGGCAAAGCTGGGAATCAAACATGCCTTCCACAACAATTCAGCATCCTCACAGCTCCCCACATACACAGCCAACACACCCCTTTTCAAGCCACCCAACTCATTTGATACCTTACCTATAAACCTCAAAATACCTTCTGGAACAAGGCTACAGCTGCTGAAGGTACAATTTAGCACTCTGGGACTCTGTTAATTAGAGGCCATCCAGGACTAAGCTGAAGCCTCACGTGGATGTAACAATGTATTAGAAACAGCTCCTATTTTACTGCCATGCCCTTTGCATTCAGAAGATATTTCTTTATGGGAACTTAAGTGTTAAAACAAGCCAAACACCCAAATGCGTATTATGGCCCATGATTTGATTGATACACCAATTCCTTAAAACCTTTTTGCACTGGTGCTCTGTGCTAGCCAAGGCTAGCACCAAGGCTATTATTAGCTTGTCAGTCTGACTCAGGCAAGGCAGAAAGCTCTCTTAATATTTGCATTAGGAGACTGCCCTTTAAACAAAGGCACCCTACACACTTCCAGCTCAAGACCTGAGATTCTAATGAACAGATAATTAGACCAACACAGAGCAAGAGCAGCCTGGGCTAATCATATGTCTGTGGTGCCTGTGAACCACTGCACAACGGGAAAAGTTCAGAGAAAATTAAAAGCATCTCCAGGCAGGATGTAATTCATTCCTGTGTTTGGAATTTTAAAAATAAAGGGAATAGATCTACCAAAGAATCACAGAATGGCTTGAGTTGGGAAGTACCTTAAAGACCATCTAGTCCCAACACTTCCACTATCCCAGGTTGCTCCAAGCCCCATCCTTGGAACCTGGCCTTGGACACTTCCATTTGTACAGGTCCATCGTATCTCTGTGACAGGGATATTTTCTTGTCCTTGGAATGCCAAAGTAAACCTCTCATTCTATCCATCCACTTTCTCCCAGCTCAGTACAAGAAGCTAAAGGTAGGTGGATTTAACAGTAGCGAGAGAGCAAACACACATCAAGATATCCCTAAAGATTTCTTTCAACAGCACAAACTTTAAATCAAAACATTAACGAATACGAATTTGGCTGTCTGATTTTAGGTCTTTCTACAGAGACTCCATGAATGACACCACCTTCTACACTAAGTCAGACGGTTGTTAACATCTTCCTAAAAATGAGATGTTGCAGCCTACATTGCCTCAGCTGACAAATCTGCAGCTTGAACACTATTGATCTTCCCATGAAACAGTCAATAGATGAAACCTGTCATAAGAAGTGACTTGCTGGAATTCTGTATTTTCAAAACACTAATTGGTTGGTGCTCCTTCCCCTTCTGCTGTTATTAAAAGTTTAGTAAACCACAGTCTGCTTATACCACAGTTTTAGTTTGAAAAGATCAAACCAGAATTTTCCTTAAGGGAACCAAGATTACAGTCAGGGCCGAATTCTCCACTGCTGCGACGATAAATGTTTTTGCACTAGAGATACACTGATGCTGATCTAAAAATAGGTTTCTAACCAAATCCACTATATCAGTGTACAACTTTCAGGTTGACTGTCTGAATCCCCTCACACCTCCAACATCCCAGCAAAACATCACCACTGTCTTATAAGAAAGACCTCTAGGAAGGCAAGGTGGCACCCCACAGAAACATGTGGCACTGTAGAGGAGAAACAGCCAGCAAGATGATGTTGTATGCAAAGGAGATGTTGATTAGAAGGTTTTAATCATTATAATCTTAATTGGAAAGGAGAAAAAAAGCAAATTTTATTTGAGCACAGAAAAAGAAAAGTCAAATCAGGAAACAGGCCACACAAACAAAAGGTCCAAAGAACAAGTTACATATATCTGCTTATATACATAAATTTTGTCTCTAGATATATATTGCTTAATAATTCATTAAGAATAGAATGACAGAAAAGGCTTTTATTTTTTAAACTGCCATGCTCCCCTTTCTACCCTTAATCTATTTTAAGGCTCATTTCCCTGATAAAATTAATCAGCACTACCAGAGACAATTAGGACATCCTGCTCCCTTGACCACTAATCAATCCTTGCTCTCTCCTGATCCTGTATCAATATTTGTGATGTTTATAGCCCCTCTGGGACATGGATTGTAAGCACCAAGCTCATTTAGATTAGGTCTCATTATCACTGCTGTTCTCTGGCTCTGTGGATGAAGGCCCACCACACCAGGCTCCCCCCATCCCACAGGTTACTAATGCACTGCTGTGTCTTACTCACATCCCCTCTTTGATTAGATGGAGCAGCTAAATAACATGAGAGTTCCTTCAGCCTTTGTGCCCTGCATCTAGATGAAGAGCAAATCAATAGGAGATGATTAATTACACACTCAGCTATTATAGCAACAATAAGATTTTTAGTTCTTGCCGCTATCAAAGTGCAGCGCCTGTCGTTTACCTTCTACTTAACCATCCTCCTCCCTCCGCCAGGACAGAATAATCTATTTTGGTTGGCAAGAAAAGCAGAAGAAACATGCACATCCAGATCATTGAACCATGATTGGCCAAGCCACCTCCTTTTGCATTTTAAATCAGGGAGTGATTTTCTTTTTTATTTTAGTGTCACATAGCCTCAGTCCCCAGCAACATCCAGTTTGATAGTTTTGTCTACTACATCCAGGAGAGCACCAGCAGTGCTGCCAGCAACCAGGCCTGCCAAGGCCCAGGCAGCACAAACACACACCTTTACAAACAACTTAAGGATCCACGTCCCAAGGATCTCTCTCTTAACTGAATTAGAAAACCATTTGGGATGTTGCATAAAGCAGGCTAAGAAATAGATGGCAGGCACTCATTGTTAAGACAAAGCATATAGGAGCCCAAAATCCAGATTAGCAAGGGATGTAAAAGTGTGAAATTAGAGAGGAAAGCCCTGAGTAGCAGCAGTCACCTCTAGGTGTAATTTCACCTTAACTACACCCATTGCCATTATCATTCCCCTGCAGAGGAGTGTGTCACACAGGTCACCCCAGTAAACCTGCCAGGTGCACACACCTGAGCTGCTTTTGGCAGGAAGGCACAAAAGAGACCTGATGTTAAAATATTAACATGAAAATCATTCAAAGTGTCACACCACTTTGTCACGAGGAGAGAAAGCTCACTCTGGTTTACAGCAAGTGCCACACTGTTTGACAATTAAATGAGTTAGAAGGTAGTGAAATCCTCAGTTCTATTTCAGCAACCAGTATCTAGGAATTGCTCACTGCTTTTTTGGTGGTTGCCAGAATTTTAATGGTTTCAAAGCAACATTTTTTTTTGAAAACTTACTTATAAAATAACATGTAATACATAACTTCCAGTGAAGCTGAAACAAAGATGATTACATCTAATGTATGCAATATGTGTCACAAAAATTCCTACGTGTCAATGTTTTAGATGTTAAAATATGCCAAGTCTTTTACTCCCCTATAAATCATTATCTTGATACCACTGACACCAATTTCCATTTTTTGATGGGTTTTGTTTGGTTTGGGGTTTTTTTTTATTTGCTTTAACATTAAGAAAACTTGGTTAAGCTAAATAATTTCGCCACAGAAAAACTAACAAGCATGCATTAGTGGATTAGTGTTTAGCAATGGCAAACTACAAGGGGAAAAAAAAGTCTCAATTTATATCTTTTGGGTTAGAAACTCATACTGAGGTTCTAAATAATCCACAGTTCCTGGTGTTACTCTTCAGAGAGAGATGGACAGGGTTTAACTCACAAATATCAGATGTAAGCAATATAATGATGAGAGAAGTTTATGCAACTGCATTTTCGCCATTGATGATGCCCTGGTCAGGCAGGGAGAGCACCAGCAATTACAAACAGAAGGGCAACCACTGAAGAGACTCCTGGGGCTAAGGTGTATAAAAACTCATTTCCTATACAGGAATATTCCAACCTGAAAAGACCAGGCCCAAAATACCCAAGTGGTTCATAATTTGAAGGGATTTCTTTGTTAAAGAACAGTGCAGAGCACCTTCAAAAGCCACTTCTCAGGCACATCCTGAGATATTACGATGTATTTTCAATATTGAATTAGGCTGTGTACATAAAAACACGTCTGGGCATGGCATTCTCCTCTAATCAAGATTTTGTGCCAAGTTCTACTCTGACTTACAGAGTGAAGACAGGAAGGACTTTCTACCAAACAACACAAAAACCAGTGTCAGCACTCTGACTTAAATAACATTCCCCTTTCCACACACAAATATTCATCCCCAGGTCAAAGGCACTGCAGTGGAGCTCAGTGTACACATTAAAGCACACATCATCTCACACCAAAGGCAGAAATATCAAGTTCCTCTCCGGAACAATTAATGATTAGTTTTAAACCAAGACTAGCCTGGAATCCAAAGCACAAACCCAGGACTACATATGTTCAGAACATAATTTTAAAATGCTTTGATTTCGCAGTAATGAAAGGAAATTTCTTTCTCCTCAGAAATAAATTAAAAGCAATAGATTTGAGAGGGAATGTAAGCAATAACAGGCTTGGATTTCAGAGGAAGGAAATCTATTAACTGTGTTCAAAGAGAGAAGGTATTTAATTGGTGAATAACACAAGTCTGCAATATGGGCTGTTAACCCTCGGGGAGCCAAAGCATCACTTCCATCCAAGTTCTGCTAAAATGTCACCTCGAGACCAGGTCTGCCACCACAGATCATCTCATCCCTCCTCACCAGGGGGTTTCTTCAAATTTATTAAAAATACTCCACAGTCTGTCATACCTAGATCATGGCATGCCTAGAACTAGGAAAAACAGGCAGTGCTGGATAGAAACAATGCAGAAGAAAAGCCAAAGCAAAAACCAGGCAATTTTACCACAAAATACTGCAAAGACTCATTTCAAGCACAGTAATTTATTGCATAAATAAACTATAGCAACATTCCACAACAGCACAATTACACCTAAAGAAACCTGACAAGTTTTTCCCTCTGAGTATATTTTTGGAGGGTAATGACAGAAGTCAAATCCCATTAAAAGTGAAGGGGAATGGGATCTTAAATGTGCAGATTTAAGGATCACACAGTACATATAAGCTACAGTGATTATGAGCAGCAAACTTCTAAATCTCTTGTGAGATTTAGAACCATTTTATGATGTCTCTGATACAAACCCAGGAATTTCGAGAACTGGAAAATATTAACAGTTCAAGTTCACCTTTGATAAATATAACAACTTCAGGCTATCACATTTTATGATCCTGTCTTACAGCTATTTCAGAGTTTAGGAGAAAGTCTTGATCTCATTTTTCTCCTGAAGAGCAGGAAAACGTCATAAATCAGGAAAAGTACAGTACCACCATGACACTCATTCATTATCTTTAAGTCTCCTGACAGTGAATATACTGGGGGAGAAAAAGAGGAAAAGAGCGCTTTGCCATCTGTTAAAAGCCTAAATTCAAAATTAATATTCCTCTAGGAGCTGTGAAACAGAAGCTGTAAGAGCAAAGTCTTGAGAAATGGGATTCTGTGCTGTAATGCTGACCAGCATGAGCTCTATCTGGTGGCAACATCCTGTAGTGCACAAAGACTATTTTTGTTCAGTGTGATGTTCACATTCCCAAAGATGAGAAACATCTCAGTCTTCAACTGCAAATGAAAGGATTGGGGGGGCAAGGATGGGGAAATGAGAGGATGAAACTATCATAAACTTTTATGCCAAAGCATTTAAACCATGCTTACTAAAATCCCATTATCCAAGCCTCAGAGGCTGGAGTAAGCTGCTGTTCAGGAGTAGTGAGGGTTTACTGCAACCCTGTAGATTCTGAGCAGACAGGAATGGGAAGAAGGACTCGAGGTTTCAGCTGAAAACAACTTGTTAGGTAAAATTCAGTAGCCTAAATCAAAATTTGGCCATGACTCTCAGTTGCCAGCATCACTTCAGCCAAGGTTTAAAAAGAAAGACTTAGTATCACTTGATGTACAAATTTAATACAAAAATCTATTAAATTAAGACACAAATTTAAATGCACCAGTGGCAAACTAGGTCTTTATTTTCACCAGAAAACCTGCAATTTTTTTTAACTACAAAACCTCCAAATGTAAGATAACCCATTCAAAGAAATGAAGGAGATTCCACTACATTATTCAGTTCAGCTCAAAAAGTAAATGTACTTTAAGCCCTTATTTAATGCTAGAAATACAAGCTTTCCTCACACCTGCCAATTGACATCACTGGAGGTGAAAATAAAGTATATTGGCTAAACAGCCAATATATTGAGACAATTTCTCACCAAGAAATGACTACACAACCTACTTTTCACATCATTTGGACGGAATTATGACAAAAACCCAGACTCCAAGTTTAAGCTGTATCTCCATATACTTTATAGAAGCATTTCTTGTGTTACTTTATTTTCTGCATTGCATTCCAACATATTCAAATTGACACGCAATTTGTTCCGCTGTAACAATCACAACTCTGAGGCATCTCCTCATATGGAAATGCTTTGCACGACAGCAGTTAATTCTTGAAATACAGTCCATCAAAATAAAAAAACAAGTGGACTTTTCCTTTTTTAATTACACCTTGAAAAGAAATTTTTATTTATGTTACTTGGAAATAGCGCCCACAGCCACATCTTTTTTGCAGTGGTGCAAAACCAGTCCTTTGTCATTGCACCCAACAGCTGGTACAGCTGAAGGGCCAAGTTTACTCGAGGGCTGCAAATGCAGATAACATGTGGATGCTAGATTTTGCTTTTGGGAATGTGATTTATCAGGAGGAGCACAAGAAAGCCGATAGTGCCCCATAGAATTGAAGAAGCTGGAAAGCAGTTACTCAGCCAGGAATCCAGTTCTGCATCCAGGTGTTCCTTGGAATGCGACCAGATTGCTTATGGATAAAGTGAAAATAGGCAGATGCAACATGTGAGCAGTAAAGACAAACCCTAAGCTAAACAGCTTTATGGCAAGACTGAGACTGGATCCTCTAAAAGCAAACCAGCCCCTTTAGATGTCATCCTGGACCTGCAAAACCACTGTGACTCAAGGGGATTAATGCTGACAGAAACAAAACTTATCTCCTGACTTTTTCAAAGAAGCCCTCACTCGCCTCACCTGGGAGCAGAAGAATCCATTCTTGAGCCCTGTCCCAGTCCTAACTCTGAAAGGTGATATTTATTGCACAAAGGGGGTTCCCAGCACATACCTCATAACCACTCCTGCCTTCTGCTCTGTCCTACATCACTAATTACGAGCAGACATCTGCACTGCTCAAAGTCCCTGGGGAATGTTTCTCTAGGAGAGGATTTACCACTTCTGACAGCAACTCAAATCCTCTTCTCTTAGTTCCTATTTCTGCACTGGCCCACCACTACCCCCTGATTTCTGTAAAGGCCAACACTGAACATGAACCCAATGTTAGACATCACACTTACACTGTCTTACACACCCCAGTTTTGGACTGGAGAGCTCACTACAAAGTGTTAAAAATGTGCTTTTTATCATGAGAGATGGTCAATTCCTCATTTGAAGGCCCAAATATGCTTCACAATGAAAATGGCATGTCTGTTCTCTGGTCATTCCAGAGTTCTCTGAAGCTCTATTAGAGGATCATCAAGGGCTAATTGTATGGAAAAGCAGTTGATAGAAATATCTCATCATTCTGTAATCTGTTCTACATTAAATCTCCTCAGGGGGCTTGGAAGCAGAACACCAACATCCACAGAGATCCCTCGCATTTCTAGCTAGGAGCAAACGCTCAAGTTAGCAACAGAACGAAAACAATTATGAAGAATATCCCGCATAGCCTCAGCCACATAAGATCTCAATCAAAACAGCAAGAAACACACTCAGCATGGTATGTTCCAAGGGATACATTTGCTGTTCTTATTTCATTGACTGCAGATGACCAACGTCAAAAGAACAAACCAGAATTATTAGAAAAAGGTGATTCATGAAACGGATCCTCCTGGACATTTCACTGTTTCTTGGTGAAAGCTGGCAGACCCACTCCTAAAGAGTAGTGACATCCTGCATTTCTGCTAACACCAAAGGTAATTGTCCCTAAATAAGGTAATATAAAACAGGTAAGGTCCCTAAATAGCAAGAAAGTTTGGAGTAATACTTGCCCCAGCTCAGGAAAAGCAGTAAGATTGGCAGTAATTTCAGGAATATGACTCTGGGGAAAAGCACTCGAGGCTCTGCCACAGGTCTGGGGGTTTGGGGGGGTGTTCCTGATTGCTGCTGGCTGACAGTGCAATGCTGCTCCCAGTGACTCCAGCCCAACAACAACATCCTCACACAGCATCATTTCCAGAGGGGAGTGTTTCCTCTATTCTTTCAGTGACACTATCTTCAAAAGGATAAAAGCAAACAAAAATTGTTTGGAGGCAATTCACAGTTAACAGCACCTCCAGCTTCAAAAGTGCAGAATCATAGTTATTACGGATGTCAAATGCAAACACATTAATGTAGGCCAATGCTATTCCTCTTCCTGATAGAGTAACTGCTCAAAAAGAGAAGCATGCCTGAAACAAACACAGAGCACTTTTAACAAAGGAAAACGTTTTACCACAGAATGAGCTTAACTTCTCTAAGCACCGTGATGGATACTTCGTGCTCCAGGAAAATGAAGTAATAGAAACCACCTTAAAAGCACTTCTGGTAAATACCGTGTAAAAATGCATTGCATAGAAAGCCAGCGAGCAATAGGCTTGGAAATCTCAACTTTCAGACAGAACAACCAACTTAACTGAAAGCAAATACACGACATTAATTATGAAAGAGTGGGATGAAGCTGATAAAGATAAAACCCAGGAAGATAAGAAGGGTTAGAAATTAGGGTATACACAGCCATATGAAAAAGCAGTTGTCATGTTGTTTTCAAAGGGGGAGCAGGGAGACACAACATTCCTTAAAAACACCAGACAGCAAAGGTACACAAGGCAGGAAACAGTTTCCCTAAACATTCAATTTCAACACACAAAAACTTTAACCACAGATTTCTTGCATGCGGCCAGCTACTCTCTTTCGGAACCTGAGCAGAAAGCCACCTCTGGACACAAACGTTCCGCTGCCATGTACAACAAAAGGCACTCATTGTCCCTGCCATGCAGAGAACCCCTCGGAGAAACTTGGCCGGCACCGCGGCAGCCGCGCACGTGTGGCCGCGAGTTCTTTGTGCGCGCTCCCGGCCGCGGGTGGATGTTCCCCGCTCTCCCCTCTCCCGCTCCCTGCCCTTCCCGCCTGCATTCCCAGCTGTCACCCCACCTCTGTCCCGCTGCTCTCCCCAGGCTCCGCGGGCTGAACGCCAAGGCAGGAGCAGCCTCGGCGCTGCCGATGCGCTCCCGGGAGCTGCCTTCATCTCCCGCGGCAAAGCCAAGCCCGCTCGCCTCGCCGGGAGCCCCGCAAGCCCCATCCACAGCAACTCCGCGGGTCGGGGACCGGCGCTGGGGTACGCGCGGAGTTCCAGCGCACCCACCCGAACTTTCCCTGCCGCCCCGGAGACCCGAGGGGCGCAGGACCCTCCCGGCAGGGCCGAAGCGGCGTGTCCCGGCCGCGCTGCCTCCCCCGAGCCCCTCACACTCACATGCCCCGCTGCAGCCGCAGCTCCGCGACCGCGCCGCGGGCGGCCAGGGCGCAGCCCAGCAACACGGACAGCAGCGCCGGCCCGGCTCCCATGGCGCTGCCGGGATGGGAGCGGCGGCTGAAGCAGCAGCAACACCCGCGGCGGCAGCACCGCCGGCACCGACCCCCANGCGCCGGGCCCGCCCCGCCCGCGGCGTGAGGGGAGCGGGCTTCGGCGTGAGGGGAGCGGGCTGCGCCCTGCTGCCCGTGTCCCGGCGGCTCCCCTCGGCCATCCCGCCGTGTTCCCGCCTGCAAAGGGAGTTTCCCCGCTCCGCGTCCCCGCTGGGAGCAGCGCACAGGAGGAGATAAGCAGGGGTTGTGTTCAGTGTACGCACTAAGGGATCCGCGCCCTGCGCTCCCTTTGCCGATCGCCCTGCGCTCCGGGATGCCAAGCGCCTTCTGCTGCACTGACAGAGACGTATCTTGGCTTCTCTTTATTTCCTCTGGTCCTTCTTTGTTCTGTACGGGATGCCCACTGCAATCATATCTGAGCACTTCCAAGAGGCAGCCGTGAAAATAAACGCATTTAACGTTTTGAGGGAGGGATAGCACCGCTACTGCTGAGAGTTAGTGACAGCAAGAACATAAAACTGGGAACTGAGGAGTGGTTTTTAAATCCCAGAGCTGCCTGCCGTCCTCTAGACCATCCATCTTCTCATCTTTATGATCTCTCCAGACCTTTACTGCTGTCAAAACGCAGCTTTCTCCCCTTTACTGGTGAGAGAAGGGAAACCAACTGACCTGGAAAGGGAACTGCGCATAGTAGCAAGTAAAAAAAATGAGGAAAACACACCTTGAGCATTTTACGATCTAATGTAGGTGTCCGGGTCCATTTCACCGCGGTTTCCCTCTCTCCGGAGAGCTGTGACTAACCAGGCACCGGGCTGTGAACGAGCAGATGGGCCCTGAGCCAACCTGTGCTAAAAACTGCGATTTATTTCCACATTTCTTTCCACTCCTGCGGAATGGGCTTGGTCTCCGCTCGCCCTAAAGCAGCTCCTGCACAAATTTGTGACAGACACAACTGGATGGGTACAGCAGCATCCTCACCAGCCAGGACTCAGCCTCTGTTTTACAGAGCATTAATTTATCTCCCTTCCAGCCCTGTAACACGATACACCCACTTCTCATTTTACACACACTTTACAAGTGGTTTCCTGTATGGTTTTTATTCTCCAAGGCCTTTGCTAAAGTAGGTAAACATTTAACATGCATAACAAGAAATCTGGTTTTATATTGTTCGTTGCTTTGAAGCCTGCATGGACATGATCCCTTTGAGATTTTATCAACTGATTTCTTTTTCATGGGGAAGAAAACACACAGCCCTTATCTGGCCTTAGAGCAGAATAATTGTACCCTGAAATTTCCAATGAATGGCTGAGTCTTTCTTGTGTCTGGAGTAGTTTTAACTCCACAGGACTTTGTGTTGAGCTAATCTCATTACCTCCCGCAGAGCACATAGTTTTCTAATCATTTTATTTCTTAAACCCCAGAAAATCTTTCTTCATAAAATAATAGATGTTCATTATGTCAAGGCTGAGTGTTCATTATGTCCTGTGATGTCATCCCAACCTGGATTATTTTCAGGATTACATCATGGCAAAATCGCAAAGGATCTTATTCCTCAGTTGTTGGGGTTTTTTCCAGGAGAGGTAAATTAGTCTTAAAAAAATACTTTAATTTTTTCCATCTTAAGGAACTTAAAAATAAACTATTCAACGCTGTTCTTCAAAGCTGTATGTGTTCATTACAAATTATACACAACGTTTATTATACCCAGTTGTTAAGAATAATGGACCAGCAACATGCAAATTGGGAGGTACTGAAATGCAGAGTGAAGGCCACTTAATAGATGAGACCTTTGCCTGGGGGCCACACAGCAAAATGCAGCTGCAGCCAAATTCTGGAGATGGAGCTGTTTAAAATCCTCTGCTTTCTGGGCAGGAAGATTTCCAGGCCTGGCTGTGACCTTGACACTGTCCTGAACTCCAAAGCCAACCCAGTCTGTGCAATGTGCCCTTCTTGCAAATATTATCTCATGTTTTCTCCTCAGCTGTGTTTTAATTGAGAATATTCTGCAGAGCTGTTGACTTTACTGGGACGATTCCCATGGGTAGAGTTGCGACACATGGGTGGAAGGAGTTTCAAAGCCTCCTGAGATAATTGATCCTCTGGGATCCCAAGTCAAACCTTCAGACCTGACACAGAGGTAGAGGCTGATGTTTATTGCAGTTCTTACACTGGGCTCTGGGAAGAAGGGCACTGGAAAGAGCAGTAGTGATTCTTTATACTCCACATCCTTGCTGTGACCAACCAGGCACATTCCTGCTGTCCTGAAATGCATTTGCTCTAAGCTATGCATCTTTGACCTTGTCACCTACAAATGACACCCTGGCCACTACCAAACCAGTCACTGGACATGTTGACCAGAGTTCCTTCCCTTCCTGACTGGGGAAAGGGGTAAATTAAATTGCATCTTGCTTAGCTAAACCAGCTTTTGAACTGAGCAGCTAAAGTGCTGATTGCCCTCAGTGGCTTTGTGCAGTTACAATGGCATCCAATTGCCAAGAGTACAAGTGGTTAGGGAAAATAAAACAGCTCGTGCCCTCCATATAGGACTGAAGGACTTTCTAAGGGATGGAAATTACGTTTTTGTCCTCTCTCGTTGATCAGAAAATTGTTCTGTCAGGTTCCAGTGCAATCCAAATTCAGCACATTATGTACAACACTGTCCAGATCACGAATTCTGTAAAAGATTTGGTATCTCTCACAATGTTCCATCCTATCCTCTCCATTTTGAAACATATTTCCCCCCTCATTAGCATTTTAATTTTGATGTATAATTTCCTACAAACAGGCTGTGACAGTTGTTGTGTATCCCCAAGCATGAGCGAGTGTTGCCCACAACTTTGAGTCAGTGTCACACTACCCTGTTCTATTTTCATTTTTCTGGCTAATTCTCAGTACCTCCATTGCCAGTCTTTTTAAATTGTAGCTAGTTACAGGATTTAACAGTCCCTTCTGATATAAAGAAATTTTCGTGCAGAGATTGTAATTAGGAAGGCTGAGCTCTGTTCTGTTATTAGCAGGAATTGTGATTTTTGGAGTGGTGGGTTAATTGCTAATAACCATATGCAATGCTTCTGTCAAGATGTTTCCCATTACAGTAATTAACTTAGCAGCTGGGGTAACAGACATTTACCATTTGTCTTCACAGTATCCCTGATTTAGGATTGTTCCAAAACCCTTTTTGGACTCTGTTTGTTCAATTCCCAGGTGTAAGATGAAAAAGAAGGGAAGCTGAGAAGGGGAGTTCTGAGAAGCTGCAGGGATAGTACCTGTTCCAGATGCAAAGTGTCTGACAGCATGTCCTCAGGATTTCTGGATTTTTCTTCACTAGTCTTAGCCTTGGACCATCATTTTCACCAGCACCGACTGAGTAGAGAGTGTGGCAGAGCAGCCTGAAACAGAGAATGTTTTCAGAAATGATTACTCTGATGCTCAAATTAATCTGATCATTATTGAGGATTTATTAAATGAAAAGTGCAGAATTTTTCATTGCCTATTCATATCCTTAAACCTCAAAATCCCTATGGTAGGGAATTTTTTTTCTTCATGTTTTGTAGTCAACTATATAGATACATAAACGTTTTTTGTTAATTACTTCCTTTCTGTATTCTCTCACTAGAGCTCCTTCCTTCACAGAGCTGTGCCAGAATTGCAGTAATATTATTAAGTATACGGCCAACCTGAAAATTAGGAAGAAAATAAAGTTGTTCTCCGAAGGCAGGTCACATGACAGAGCAATAGCAATTTTGTTGATTTAATTCATCAACGGAATACATTGAAAGGATTCATTTTGTTTATAAGATAATTTTAAAGACTTTTAGGACCATGGTGCCGGATTTATCCTTCTTTTTTAAAGTTTGTTCTGGCCAGAGCAAATTCTGTGCAGTGCTATATTAGAGAAGGTTTGTTAATACCCTTAAAGATGTAAAGCAGCATGCCAAGGGCACTGGAAGCTTTCTCTGTTGCAAGGAATTGGCTTTGCTCCACTGCAAGGAATGGGAGAATGCTAATATACAGCAACTGAGGATCTAGCCCGCGTTGTTAATCATAATTATGGACTTATTTTGGGAGGTGCATTTTCTAAAGCAGTTGGGGGAGACAAGAAAATTAAGTTTAAATTATTTTCTTCCTCGGGAGGTAAAAGTAGTACATAAATAAGTACTTGGTGTTGCAGTAGATCTTTAAAACCTACAGTAGTTTTCCGTCACTGCAGCGTCCTGTGATATTTTTTCCTCCAGCACATAATAGTAAGTTTCTGATAATAGTGCTCACAGACAGCTTTGATTATAACCACTTGTCAGGGAATGGATAACTAGGAAAATAACACCATATTCAACTGTAAAAAATGCTGCCTGGAGTACATTAACACAGTGATAATTTTCTGCTAATAGCAGCCTCCGAAGCCCATCCATTAGCTTTGAATTGAAATTCCTGCTTCATTTCTTTCTTTCTGAGCATTTCTGCCCTCTGACCCTCTCTTCCATTACTTGAGAGCAGCAGAGCCATCCAGGGGCACTCCTGGCCACCAAGAGTAAGGACAAACTCGCTGGTTTTGGGCAAGCTGGTGGGGATGGGGTCTGGGACACAGCTCATGGCCCTTGCCTGGGCAGTGCCAGCACAGGGGACGGTGAGGGGCAGGGAATGTTTGTTCTATAGGTTTGCATCCTGTGGGAATTTTCTGTCAGCATCCTACTCCTTCCCAACCCTGCCCATCCAAGGGTCACCAGCTGCACTCTCCCAGTGTAACAGGAATTTAGGTTTTCATTCATGTTCCTTAAGAGGAGAGGGCAAGAGGTGTTGGAAGGGAGGGAAAATAAAAAACGTCTCAACAATTCAGCCCCAGAGCAGCAGAATCATACAATCACAGAGTTTTTAAGCTTGGAAAAGACCTTTAAGATCATCAAATGCCACCATCAAACACCACCCCGCTGACCATTAAACCGTGTCCTCAAGTGCCACATCCAAATGTTTTTTGAACACTTCCAGGGACAATGGAATCCACCACTGCCCTGGGAAGTTTGTTCCCATGCTTACAACGCTTCCCATGAAGAAATTTTCTCTGATATCAAATCTAAACCTCCCCTGGCAAAACTTAAGACCTTTTTGTCTTGTCCTGTCACTGGGACACACCTGAGCCCCACCTCACTCCTTCCAGGTAGTTTTAGAGGGCAATGAGGTGTTCCCTCCCTCCACTCAGTCTCTCCAAACAGGAAAAACGTTCAAACAAAGTATTTCTGTTTGACAGAATTAGCAGAAGCCCATTATATTCAAGTCAGGAGGGTATTTCTGTAGAGACCTATTATATCTGATTGGGAAAATAAAATGTTACCCACATCCACAATTACTTCTACAAAGACCACTGATCTCATTCCTGAGCCTTTCTCTTTAGCATTAGTTAACCAAAACTCTGGTAAGAACAGGCTCTTGACAATATAATCCTAAAATAAGTTTTATGTTGGCGGGCAATAGCAACTGGGAGTACTTTCATCTATTTCTGGATTTGGGATAACGACACTCCGATGACTGGCTAATCTGGTGTGCTTGTGTACATTCAAATTAAAATCACACATTAGGGGGCAAGTCACATCTTCTCTGACCCACACAGGTGAGAGCCAGATGTAACTCTAAATTTAATGCAGCTATTCCAGCCTCATCTCAACACAAAGGAAAGAATAAGGGTTTGGAAACTTTATAGAGCAATCCATTATTTGGCAGAGCAGTGCATGTAATTCTAAATATTTTCTAGGAGGAAATATTTTATTTGTTTTTTAACATTTTTTTCACAGTGACCTTTTGGCCACCCTGATACCCACCTGAAAAACCTGCAAGCAGCTGAAAAAGTGACTCATTCAAAAAATTAGCAGAGTATCTTCATACTTGTGCATTCAGAGAAATCAAATTCGGGGTATTCGTGCTAGGAGTGTTTAAAGGCTTATCAAGGCAGGAGATACAGAGAACCCTTGGAGACTTGGCCAATCAGAGGTAGGCAACACAATCTGATTATCAGATATTCCTGATCTATCAAGAGAATAGGAAATTTCGAAGAGTTATCCTCTAAGAAAATTGAAACAAATAAATGAAAAAAAAAAAAAAAACGACCCAAAAGCCATTAAAATATGTGATAAAAGAGGTTTGCTGCCCCTGATGAATTTTTCAGTTGGTTCATAGCACAGTTCAGTGAGTGCCAGGGCAGCACTAAAGGGATGAAGTCAATCACACAAAGCAGGCAGTAACAACACTCCAGCAACCTCAGCCTGTAAAACTCCAGCCTCAACCAGCGCTGATACTTCAATCATTCTAATTTATCCTCCGGGGTAGGCAGCCCCCTCAAAACTTGGGTTTTAGATGTTCAGGCTGGTAACTCTCATCTACATCACTGAAAATGCAGTCGCAAAATAAATCAAAGAAAAGAAGTGCTCAGAAGTCGGATTCTCCTCAGGGTTTCCCCGTCCCTTTGGAATTGCTCGTGGATCTCAGATGTGAGCTGCCGTGTGAGCCTGAGCTTCCTCCTGTGTCTGATACAGCACTGAGCTCATCACTGCTGTTTAAAATACTAAAATTCAGAGGAGTAAATGCTTTGTTTGCTTGATTCCAATTAGCAGCTAATGAAATCCCAGGAATACACTTCCAGGTGATTTGTCACAGAACTGAAACTCAATGGTGTGTTCCTGTGAGTAACTTCCCTCTCTGTCTGTTCTGCTGACACGGCTGGACCACACTTCATTCTCCCAAAGACATTAGAGCATTACGTTACTGGTTTTTCCTCCAAATTACCTTTCTGGCTCCTGTCACCATTGATCTTTTAAGTCCTTGACTGAGTAATCAGTCAGAGAGCTAATTAATGTAGTGGCTCGGAGGGAAGGATGAAATGAAAAAGGAGATTTTTTTTTTCCTTTTTCTTGATGTTTTTATTGCTTTTGAAAGGTGCTTTATCTGTAGCATAAAGGAGCATTTGTCTGTGCTTTTTCCTCCTGACAGTTCACCTACTATAAATCTATTTCTCAACTATTAACAGAAACCAGGAGAATTTCATAGGAATGGTGATACTGAAATCCAAGAAAAAAAGAAATCTAAGATTTTGTATTTGTTTTTCCCCAATGAAAAACAAGTCCACACTCATGGACTGCAGTGTGTATTTGGAGTGAGTAGCAACTGCAAGACCTGATCCAGATTTTCAGATGATCTTAGAACTAAACCAGATGTTTTAAAATTAAGATACCTTTGTTATATTTGATAGAAAAAGAAGGGGTTTTTTTCTCTCCTTTTTTTCCTGCTGGGTCCACTCCCCAGAATTTTTCCAGATTCATTTTTACCCAAAATGGGTCAAGCTCAGGAGCCTGAATATATGGTTTAAACGCCACCACTTAATTTGGGACCAAGGACATGAGAAAAGGGAATCACAGAATGCAAGGGCCTTAAGGATCATCCAGTTCCACACCTTCCACTGTCCCAGGTTGCTCCAAGCCCCATCCAACCTGGCCTTGAGCACTTCCAGGGATGAGGCAGCCACAGCTTCTCTGGAATGCCCCATGCTAAAACATATATTCCAAAAGTACTCAGTACTCATGATTTAAAAGAAAAATAAATATTCAAATGCTAATGACCAAGTTCTCCTAAAAGAGTAAACGAACGGTTTAAAAGTTAGCAGCACACAGATCCTGTTTTCCTCATCCTGGATAGCTAAAAAGCATAGAGGATTCTTGTCACTGTAATAACTCCGATAAAGGAAAAGGTATTTAATTTCCTTTATTCTCAAGGAATTCTACATGCCCTGGAACAGCTCTTTTAATCCACAGAGTTAACCCCATACTACCGTGCACATAGAGTTGGATATTTACATATTCCACAGCAGGATTTAAACACTGCTGTCCACAGGGAGCTGATGAACTGAAAATGGTTTAATAAGCTTTCTCTTAAAATTCTTCGGGGAGGCAGATATTAGCATCAGCAGTATTTGTTGCTAAATGCAAATAAAATCATGGTGCGTGTGGGAATTGCGCTGCCCGTGCTCCAGGAAGCAGCGAGCACAGGGCTGCAGCAACCAAGTGGCAATTAAATATTTCACACATGCCTGCGTGGATCTTTATCCACAGCACCACATCCACATGGAGCAACAGCTGAATGGTGTTGGGATGGGATCCCCAACTCATGGAGAAACACATTTCTAACAGAGACTGACACGGGAAGTGTCTGAGAAACTCAGGTTGCTGTAAAGAATTGCACAAAGAGGAAATACAGCAGTCCAAAAAGCAGCCCCCGCCCTCCAAGAAAATCAGCATTGCTTGAGTACTGCAAACTGAGCATGTTTTATTAATTCAAGTATGAAGACAATAATAAATTAAGCACCTAGATATACAGGGGGAAAAGGCAATGTCAGCAGTTACAGGCTTTTTAGATTTGACCTCCTAATTTGTGCGAAAATCAAAAATATTTCTGAAGTTTACTATAATTAAAGATTAATAGAAATGTTGTAAAGTTCTGAAAAGTTTATGAAGCTAAACCTTGCCAAACTAACTCAACATTTTTCTTCTGTTATTGACTTTTTAGATGCAAACTCTGATCTCTACAGACTTCAGCAAAGCATTTCTTAGATGTGGAAAATGACTTGTTTAACCTGGAGCAGTTCTCTGTGCAGGAAAAGCTAAGGAGGATATAATGGTGGGTTGTGCCAGAAGGGGAATTGTTCAGTTATGGGGAGCTCATTAATGACTATCATTTCTTCCAGTGATGAGTCTCAGGGAAAAAATAGCAATATCTTTGCCCATGGCACAAGCGATAGGCACAGCCTCATGGAGTTTGCTGTGGGAAAGGCTGATGAGGGTGAGAATCTCCTGCTGGAAAAACAAGATTACTATGAGGCTGAAGTCTATGGACAGCATGGATGGAATCTAAAGCCATAAAAAGCTGGATGGCACACTTGGGGACTAAGAATAATTGCTCCTACTAGGGGGTCTTCTGAGCTACCTCATCCAATTTTGACTATTCAGGAGCTGGAGAAGGGAATTCAACGTGATGCAGACATGGAGCAGGACTATTAGGATGAAGCAAAGAGCCAGGGAAAGAGAAGGAATTTGACCTGTTTAGACGATTAACTAAGGCTTGTTTAAACCATCAGGATGAAGGTGAGGGAGGAGAGAGGGATTGCTACATGAGTGCTCCCTTAAAGCACACTCTGGAAATGGGGGTGGGACAGGACAGATTTCAGGGACACCCAGGAATGTTGGTTCAGTAAAAGACAAGGCTGGCATGAGAAGAAGCCAGCCCAAAGCAGCCACACAGATGTTTGAGCAGTGAGTGGCAAGCAATAGCACTCAAATAAAGAGTTAGCTGCAGGTAGAAAATCTGTAAATTCATTAAAAGAATTCTAAAATATGTTTTTGTGTGGTAACAGGGAACTGGATTTGGTCACCAGGCAGTGCCTTTCAATCCCTTGCTCCTTGCTGGGTTTCAACTGTTTAATTTTGAATCCTATCACTGTGCTGCAGTCTCAGGTACAAGAACAACACTGATCTTCTTCTGGTAACTCCTGTGCTCAAAATGAGGTTATGCCTCAAGTACCTGTAGATAATAGCTTTGGAGGTGGCCAATTCTACTAACTTTCAGTGACTACCAACAATTAAGCGTTTTGCTCCTTGAAATGGGCATAATCCTTTTGGTTTGTGTTTGGGTGCAAGGCAATCCCACACCTTGCTTGGGGATCTTCAGCCTTGTGCTAATCTAAATAATAACCAAAAAAGAGACAACTAACCCTAACATTAGAGCATGTTGTGATGTTTCCTCTTAGCAGAGAAATGTATTTGTCTTTTATACCACAGAAAAACACCCAGAGGCTGAATAAATGCAAAGAGCAGCTGCGATTTGCAAAGGCAAATTTGCCTGCACCCATATCATGATAGCATGGGTGACTACAGCAGTGGTGCCAAGGCAGTCCAAATGTGCTGGCTGAGCTTGTTTCCAGTGTTCCTGAGAGAACATTGCAATGTTCATTCATTCATTATAAAACTGATCATCTATCAGTTTTATAATTTAATTAGAATTAGAAAATAACATGTGCCGACTTTCTTTTCAGTGGAGCAGCACCTTCTTTTGTAGGTAACTGCTCAAGGCTGTCACTGCAGGGCTGTCAGAGGCTTCTATCACATCTTTATCACATCAGCAAGTGGCCTTCTAAATTTTCTTTATCTCCAGCAATGATGCACGCAGGAAAAACAGCCGTGGGTTGATCAGCAATTACAAAGTTGGTTTTGTGGGTCTAAACAACTACAGAGCATTTTGTGCATTTCCCCCACTTTGATACTGAACTGGTGAGAGGAAAATTCGACAGAAACATTTAATTTCATGAAGCTGGTATGGCAGACAACATTCACTTAACCTCAATTAGTGTTATAGCTGATAATTTGGGCCAGGGCAATACAAAATTGACAGGCAGAGCTTGGGGTGGGCATGATATGGATAAAGGGGATGCCCTATGGATAAAGGGGGATGCCTTTGCAGCTGTGGTGCTCCTCCCCTGTCACTTAACTCTGTGTGTGTTGAGCTAAAGAGCAGCCCCACAGGACGCTGCTCCTGCTATTAGGAATTGCATCAATGTACTAAAAGCCAGCCTGAAAGCTGTTTCTCTTTGTGTACATTATATTCAGTGAAAATGGGATTTGCTTCCCAAACTGCTGGGATGTATTTCGGCTGTTGGGGCCAAAATCTTTAAACTTAAGTTGTTTTTTGTGTTTAAGTTTTGTGTTTAAGTGTTGAGCACAGCAGTGATAACGTTCAGATATACATTATTTACTGATAAACCATTCTGTCCCTCTTAAAGCTTGGTTTTACTTACTTAAAGGTCAGTAAATGCAGCATGGGAACCAGAATTTGATAGCTAAGGAATTAAAAGTTTATGGGAATTGGGTTTGTTTTCTTGCTCCCAAAGCTCATAGATGACCTGAAAGGAGTCATGAGAAGAGTTGTAAAGTTGTGAAAAAAGATAACTTCAGGCTGTTCAGCCCCTGAAGCAGAGCTGCAGTATCTAAACTTGCAGCAGAGAAGAAATGGATCCACAGCATCACCACAAGGAAGCCATGTAAATTATCCCATAGAAAAATATAAGGGACAAAGATGTGTCCTAAATGTCACCTTCCTCCAGACTTAAATGCTGGACTGCGAACAAACTGCTGTCTGTTTGGGCTCTGCAGACTGGGATTACCCTGATCTTTATGTCGAGTGATCACTGATAATTTAGCAATCTTTAGACGAGGGGTCAAGGCCAAGTTACCTCTTTTTCAGCTCAGTGCCTCCTTCTGCTCCTGCTCTGAGCACCTCCACCCATCCACATCCCTGCCTTGGCTTCCTCTTCCTCTGAGCATTTTTCCAGAAATACCCAATTTCTCATCCCAATTTCTCCTTTGTCAGGTGCCTCCAAAGGTGACAACTCACAGAAGTACAGGAAACACTGAAGGAAGATATTTTCTTTTGAACTGTTGGGCAAGAACAGAGACCTGTGTCCTCCAGCATAATCCCTGTTGAGGATAAATACTGTCTCCATGACTTCTGGAGAGGTTATCTCAGGCAGCACAGAGGGGTGTCAGCAAGGGGCAGGCAAAGCCTTGCTCCAACAGAGGCAGTTCTGAGCACAAGCTGGAACAGATTGTTAAAAGCATCAGGGAAACATCACGATCAAAATCATGGCCATTGTGAGCTTTGGGCTGGCAATTCTCACTGCCCTGTCAGGATTAAAGCACTTGTATTTCACCTCCATGTCTTAAGGCACTTGGGGGGGTTGTGCTTTAATTTCAAATTTCCCTTTAAGCTCTCCCTGCCTTGCCAAGGTGGCCTAAGGACAAATCCATTAATCCGTGTGATGTGCAGGTCTGTTTACATTATGGGAGTTATGTAAGCAGGTAGAGCTCATCAATAATTAAAGGCTTTGTGGGTAAAGTAGAGATGTGACCATTTTCTTCTACCTGCTCAGGGTTTCTGTACAAGCCCCATAGTCCTTATGCTTTTCTACTGAATAATTTTAAGGGACAGTGTTTTAAGGGATGGCAGCTCCAATCCTTCCCCCCGCAGAGCTTGTGTGAGCCTCTCTCCTTTCTCACTGAAAGGAGCTGGAGGAATTACCAATGTAAAACAGGGATTAGGAAGGGAAGGATCAAGCTCCCTGATTCTGTTTTGATGGCAGTCTGTACAAGGTGTAATAAAATCAATAGTTTCTCTCGCTGAAAGGGTTCTATCTCCAGCAATGACAAGAGGATAGTGGGCAAAGAGCTCTATTAGCTGCTCTTTAAGAATCAATCACACTTAAAAGCAATAGTCAAAATGACAGCAACTGCACAATAGATGAATAATTTTTCACACAAATAGCCCGAATTTCAGAGAAGTGACACACTTTTAAAGAGATAGTAGATAAAATGTCTGGTTCTCTGAAAACTGAGAAAATACGAAGCATTTATTACTAAAGACACTGAAACAAAAATGCTCAGATCTTTAAGGGTAAAAGCCAAATGGTCAATCCAGACCACCCGAGCAAGAACACAAGATAATGATCAAAATTCACTTGATTCAATTTTAAATGTCATATCAGGAAGTTCAAAATTCCTGAAGCTGTAGTCAGGAAGAAAATCCCCACATCACAAACAAGGCCTTTAGTATAACAACCCCTGAGCCTCAGGATCTGGCATGAGGCAGTGCCAGGGAAGGTTTGGGTTGGATATTAGGAAAAGGTTCTTCCTCCAGAGGGTGGTGGGCACTGAACAGGCTCCCCAGGGAATGGGCACGGCCCTGGGAGCTCCAGGAGTTTTTGGACAATGCTCTCAGGGATGCCCAGGGTGGGATTGTTGGGGTGTCTGTGCAGAGCCAGGAGTTGGACTGGATGATCCCTGTGGATCCCTTCCAGCTCAGGATATTCTGTGATTTTATGATCTGGTGAGGATGTGAGCTGATCCAGCACAGACCCTTTGTCTCACACCAGATGAGAACCAGCTGTGCTAAATCTCTGTATTATATCTACATCCAGCATCAAGATGTAATTGGCAATTACAGAGTCACATTAAACATTATGTAGTGAGCTATTTAAATACATCAGAACTGCATAAAACACACAGGGAAAAAAATTCTATCAGGTAAAAGCCATATTCATGCATAAATAATGAGGGGGAAATATGGCAGTCAGCTTGTTCTGTTGTATCACACTGAGATTTCCATACAGCCCCAGCAGAAGCAGAGCAGAAAAGGAGCTGTGCCTGGAGAATTATTCCTCGTTGACTCTGGGTGAGCTTCTTGTGGCTCGACAGCAAGCATGAAAGCACCATCGAGGCCAAAAAACTCTGGTTAACATCTCCCTCCTCCTGTCTGGGATGCAGGGTTGGAGATGCTGGAGTGGAGGAACACTGTCACTTAGTTTGAGGCAAAACCAGGCAAGAGCTGTGTGCTGGAGCTACAGGCAGGATGACTTTGTAAATGTGGACAGCAGACTGTACTCTGTCTTTTCATGCTGTCGTGTTTCTTTGTTGATGTCTCTGTTTTAAGATCTTTTTTGCTCCATGCATCACCAATTGCCTTTTGTTTTCTCACAGCAGGAAAGGCTCAGTTAATCCATATGTCATGACAAAAAATCCAGCCTTCCCTTGATAGGAACCAAGCATGACAGCAATCTATTGAAAAGGTGTTTTGGACTATCGTTTCTTCCAAGCTAATTTATTGACTGGATGGCTTTCAAAAATAATAGGTCTGTTTCCCAAGATAATGAGCTGAGATGTGACTCACAAAGTCGGTGTGAGCACACAGACAGCCTAATTATGAGAAATAAACTAATAATAAACCATCAGTCTCTAGAAATCGCTCTCTGTTGTGATGTACAAGTCTAAACATCAGAGACCATGAATGTTTCCACCTGTTACCTTCTGCACTGATTTTGTTTCATTATCCCTAGATATGTAAAATAAATTTCTTACCATTAAGCCCCAGACAGATCAGGAATCTGAGACAGATCTGATCTTTGGAGATGGGGGGTGACACTTTTGCTGAGCAAACTCCAGCTCTAGGATGTGGTTACGAGGGGAAAATGCTATTAAAATAGATATTTAGTCAGAATCCACAGATTTATAAATCAGAGCTGGCAAAGTGAATCATCCATGCAAATAAAAGCCCTTTAACACACCCCATTGACCACGTTTTTCCCCCATATATTTCACTTTAAGTACAGATCACGGTGTGACTACATAAAGAATGTATCTTTCCCGTAGCATTTGTGGAACAATTTAAACCATTTTTAACAAATAGTTTCTGTCACTCATTTTCCCATTTCTAGGACAGATGATGGACAGGACACAGCCACATTTTGCCAGTAGAAAAGGCATATTAAAGAAATGTGGCATGCTTAGGAAACATGAATTATTCTCTCTCAGTGAATCTCCTGCTTCTAACAAACAAAATGCCCGCAATCTTATCTTCCAGAATAAGGGACCGTGTCCAACTTGTGCTGTAGCTGTAAGAAGACTGTCACTGCCTAGTCCAGCCAGTTTTCAACTCGTGGACCCCCGAGGGAAAATCTCATCCTGCAGAGAGCTTTTCTGACATGTTTACAACGTACCAAAAAAAATGGGTATTCAAAGAAACTTTCACCGCGTTCTCCTCCCCTCAGGTGTAACTGCAACAGGGTTTTTTATGATTACTGACTGCCTGTGCTCGCTGTGGAGCAATCAGCTGTAAAACCAGGGGAACAGTGGAAAATTCTGGCCCTCTGTGTGTTTATCACTCTTTCAAGGCTGGCACTTTTAAGTCCGGCCCTGAATCCTCCCGACCTTCACTCTGCTGGTGAAACATCTCTGCCTCACGGTACCGAGGAAAGAAATTGCTGCCTTCAAATGCTCCTGACCTTGCCCAGCACATTGCTCGTGCCACGACTCACTCGCTTTTCGTTGCCCATAAAGCAGAGCCCACGTGCTCACAGATGACAAACCAAAGCTGCACGAGTTGCATTCCAGGAGCATTTCTGATTTCCCCAAAGAATGTAGAGCTCCCCACTAGCAGGGTGAGCTCCAGGCTGCTGGGGATGCTCTGCCTTTGGCTCACATTTCCCTGAGTTATGATGGGATTTCTCCAGGCACGCTCCAGAGTGTTGTACTTACATCAACACTTCCTAATGCTCGGCAAGGCTTTTGACAAATCTGGTTTGTTCTGGGGATGGACAAACAGTGAAGATAATCTGGAGCCACAGAGTCATTATTTTCTAGCCCTGTTTTGTTTTCAGCACAACAGACGTCCATTGAAAAGAAAAACATGTTTCCAATGCTTTTAAGATTACCAGGATTTTCCCTCCACAAACATCTCCTATAAAAGCTGTTGCTGAGAAAAGCGAGTGACCCAAAGCCCCATTTGGAGCTGCCCTGAAGAATCCCATTTACACAGATTTCCTCTCCTTTTAGGGCCCTGACTGAGGCCTCCAGTTTGAGCAGTTCCCAGTGATTGTGGGGCTGTGCAGTGGTAAAAAGTCCACTCAGCAGAGAGGAACAGATGCATTTTTAGTTGTGAAATAAAACCTGGACCTCAAAGGGCGAAATCCTGAGACATAAATAATCCTATGGTGCCACAGCAACCCTGTTGCAATAAGTTTGAAACCAATTTGCCATAAATATTTTTGTAGAAGCCCAAGTACACAAACTCAGCGCCAGGTAGGCATTTCTAACAAGTGCAGGTGAGACAGGTACCTGTTGGTTTCAATTAAGCTTTGCAAAACCCCCCTTGTGCCATGGAGTGCCAGGGAGAAAAATAATGAGGCTACATAAGGCAGAGTGCTTTACTTCCAGTGCAGACTTTGGGCTGTGTGAATGAAATTTGCACTGAAAATAAGCAACTCACCAGTGCACCGAGAACAGCAGGTCAAGGAAAAGCAGGACGAGAGCTGCAGCGGGGGGAAGAAGGGAATTAAAATGTTTTGTAGGCCCCCAGTTTGCATCAGCTGGGTACAAACGCTTTATTCATGTTTCCAATGAAACTCTGTGGATTGTTTCAGGGTAATAAACATCCACTGTTAATCATCTCACTCGGCACTTTTGAGGGTTCATCCAGCAGATCTCAAAACACTTCACAAACCTCTGGCAAAGGCTGCCTGAAAGTTCTGGAAAAGTTTCCTTCAATGTTATCAGCAATTCATAGACAGAAAGAAAAAATTCAATAAAAAAGAATCACAGCAAATATTTTTCCGTTATATTAACGTCTGGGGATGTCCAGTGAAACAAAATCAGTTGTGAAAAAATATACAGTGGGAGATTACATTTTTATAGTTTAAATAAACCACACATTGGAAGAAGCAAATGATCATCCCTCATTCCCAGGAGAGAAAAAGGCAGCTTGGAAAACATCCAAAGTGAAGCAGAGATAGGATGCTCAGAGCAGTTATCTTGAGGGCCAAGCCAGTGTATCAGATCATGGGAAGCTCAGATGAACATTATCAAACACAGTTTTATGTTTTGTGACATAGTAAACATCTCTGAGCTCAGTGAAGAAATCGCCACAAAGTGGGGAAGGATTTTTTTTTTTCTTATTTTCTATTTCCCATTTCTGTTTTGGCTCTGAGATAAAACTGGTAATTAAATTTGAAATAAAATGTGGACAAGTGTCCCCAGCTAACTTTCCTTTTCCTTGAACAGGTTTTACTCTCAGTGAAGAGAGCACAAGAGTGGAAGAAGAGTGTCAATGTAGTATTTACTACTTTGTGGAGGAGGAAATGCTGTTTCTCTCGGTAGCCCTGTAAAATGCCAGATGTTCCTCAAACACCTGGAATGGCGCAGGAGCAGGAGGTGTGTGGAGAGAGGAACAGAAAACCAGCAGTAGCTCAGGGCAGATACAAACACCTGAGGAGCAGAATCCAACCAGCTGCAGATCTGAAGGAATTCTGTGGCACAAAACCCAAAGAAAGCCAGGGAGAGGTGGATGAGAGTAAAAGGCTTTGCACAAAGATATCCTGCAATGTGAAGGCAGATGGGTTGAAAGAACCTCTCACAAAGATCCTTCAGACCAGGAGACTTTTTCAGGGGCCAGCACTTCCATGGATCCCCACGAAACAAATGTGTTGGCTTAGGGAACTCTGTCACCATGATTTCATTTTGTCCGCGTTTGAATATTTGGGGTTTAGTTCGATCTCCGTAGTCACCTTCTGGGGAATTTTCATTTTATTAAGTCTGAAATCTAAACCAAAGTGGCTTTGCCTTCCCAGGGCTTCGTTTGGCCTGACAAAAAGGAGACAAAGGCAGAGCTGAAGCTCAGCCCAGAACTCCCTCTCCGGGCCGGACCCAGCTCTCCCAGTCTGCCCTGCCCTGGGAATGAGGGAATGCCCGGGAAATTCGGGAGTGCCCGGGAAATGCGGCGGTGTCGGGAGATGCAGGAGTGCCTGGGACATGCGGGGATGCCCGGGAGGTGCGGCAGTGTCGGGAGATGCAGAAGTGCCTGGGACATGCGGGGATGCCCGGGAGGTGTGGGGATACCCGGGAAATGAGGGAATAGCCGAGAGGTGCGGGAATGTCGGGAGGTGCAGGGATGCCCGGGAGATGCAGGAACGTCGGGAGGTGCAGGAATGTCGGGAGATGCGGGAATGCCCTGGAAGTTCGGAGATGTCGGGAGGTGCGGGAATGCCTGGGAGGTGCGGGAATGGCCGGGAGGTGCGGGAATGCCCAGGAGGTTCCGGAATGTCGGGAG
>VZRF01010396.1:777031-790803 GCA_013396875.1 Vireo altiloquus | reverse complement strand
GCCTGGGAGGTGCGGGAGTGCCCGGGAGGTTCGGGAATGTCGGGAGGTGCGGGAATGCCTGGGAGGTGCGGGAACGGCCGGGAAATGCGGGAATGGCCGGGAGGTGCGGGAATGCCCAGGAGGTTCGGGAATGTCGGGAGATGAGGGAGCGGCCGGGAGGTGCGGGAATGGCCGGGAAGTTCGGGGATGTCGGGAGGTGCGGGAATGCCTGAGAGATGCGGAAATGCCCGGGAGGTTCGGGGATGTCGGGAGGTGCGGGGATGCCTGGGAGGTGCGGGAATGTCGAGAGATGCAGGGATGCCCTGGAAGTTCGGGAATGTCGGGAGGTGCGGGAATGTCGAGAGATGCGGTGATGCCCTGGAAGTTCGGGGATGTCGGGAGGTGCGGGGATGCCTGGGAGGTGCGGGAGTGCCCGGGAAAAGCGGGGATGCCCAGGAAAAGCAGGAATTCCCGGGATGTCCCCCAGCATCAGGGATCTGGTGCCACCTGGCGGCCCCATCCTGGAAGGGCACCGGGCGCGGGGATCCCAGGAAAGCTCCCGGTGCCACCTTCCCTCCTCCGCTGCCAACTGGAATGTGTGAGACTCCTGCTCCCCGCAGGAACAACGCCCAAGGCCCTGCACCGACTCCGAAATGTCATTGACTGAACAGCCACGTAAACCAAAGTTCTCAGCGTTACCCAAAACCTGCTGCTGCTGCTGCTCCTGAGGAATCGTGGAGTGTAAATGGAAGGGAAATTTAACTAATTCAGGGTTAAAGATCACCCAACAAGGAGAGAAGAAAGAGGAGGAAGAGTAAGCCTCAAACTGACTCTGCCTGAATGGTAGAAAAGAGAATAACTGGGGAAAAAAATCCCCCTTGTGTCAGGGAGAAGTACCACATGGACTGGAGAAGTTTCTTCCAATCAGAGATCATAAAGCCATGGAATCTTTCAGTTTGGAAAAGACCTCTAAAGTCATTAAGTCCAGTGCCAACCCAGCACCACCACTGTGTTCACCATTAAACACTGTCCTCAAGTGCCACATCCGCACAGTCTTTGAACACTTCCAAGGATGGTGACCCCGCCACTGCTCTGGGCAGCCTGTTCCACTGCTTGACAACCCGTTCCACGAAGAAATTTTCCATAATATTCAATTTAAACCTCCCCTTGTGCAACCTGAGGCTGTTTCCTCTCATCCTGTCCTTGTTGGAAAGGAGACCAACTCGCACTCAGCTCCAGCCTCTGTGTTTGCTGAGCAGTTCAGGTGCCAGTGCCATCTGTAATGGATAAAAATAATGTAAAATGAACATTGGGACCACACCTGAATAGGTTTAGGAGCACCCACCCCGTCCTGACAGTGCCCATACCCACAGAAAGTAGAACCCTGCTGTGCAAACTGAGAGCCAGAACGTCTCAGCATTTTCCCACCAGGCTGCATTTGCAAGAAATATTTCTGTCACTGGATGTTCTCCTTACGAGGTGTTAAATTTGGCTAACAAATACACTGCTCCTTTTTAATGTAGAACACGGCTGCACTTCAGTCAGCGTTTCTCCCCTCATTAAAAAGTAAAACAATACCTCATCAGCACAAGGTGATTTGCATACAGAGGTTTCCCTGCCATGTCTTGAGACATGAAGTCATATTTCCTTGAAAACCCCCCAAAAAAGAATATGCACTCACTTCAAAGGGCTTAGTTATTATTCAGCTTCTGAGAGGTTACTAAGAACCCCAGAAGGATTTGCTGGATTTGTTTCTGCAAATTCTGTCACAAATATACTCCAGTCGTTTATTTTTGTGGCGTTTATTGTCAGGAAAAGAGGAAGTTAGAGGTCACACAGCCCTCAATCCACATGGAGGTTCCTGAAACAGCTTGGAGAAGCTTCTTGCTGATGAATATGAATCAGAAACCTAAAATGTGGCAATACATAGGTGACCTTTGTCCAGAAGGCAGCTGCGTTCTAGGAGGAACTTACAAAATATGACACACCAGGGAGCTGGCAGTGAGGAATTTTTGCTGTGTTTCTCTCCTTTTAAAAAGGTTACTAATGAGCTGGGGATCATCAATCAGTCTGTTTGCATCTCCCTTTTGTTTCTCTCTTCTTTTTGTTTCCCTCATTGTCCTCTTCAGTGGTATCAGCATTATTGGCCATTACTGAAGGGGTTCAGGGATGGGGAGACATCAGTTAAAAGCTCTTTATTGCACATTTAACGTGTGTGTTCATACCTTGTATTTTCTAATCCCTTTTCCAAATTCCATTCAACAACAGAGTCCTGATCTCAGGGGTAAATACGGCCTCAAAGTAAAGCCCACATAAACTTCAAGGCAAAAGGAATATATAAGAGATTGGACAGAGAAGCAGTATGATCAAAGTAAAACATTTTTTTCCAGACTCAATCTTTAGGTGCAAAGAAAAATAACTTAAATTGGCAGGAGCACATTGCTGGTTGGTTGTTTCAGTAAAAGCAGCTCATTATTTGAAGGGAGAAACTCTCCCCCTAAACTAAAAGAAATGGAGATTTACGGTATGGTCCCCATCCAGCTCGAGATGACATCGAGACTTTTCTACATAGTATCCAAAACAGTCAGAAGCCCAGGGTCTGGAATATTTTAATCATAGAACCATAGATATAAAAGAATCAGAGAATGATTTGAGTTGGAAGGGACCTTAATGATCTTCTTCCACCCCCCTACCACAGGCAGGGACACCTCCCACTGTCCCAGGCTGCTCCAAGCCCCAGTGTCCAGCCTGGCCTTGGACACTGCCAGGGATCCAGGGGCAGCCACAGCTGCTCTGGGCACCTTGCATCCAGAAAGTGTGAAGAATCCAAGGCTGAATTCTCCCTTTCCCTGATTCAAAGAGGTCTGTAACTTCCATGTGTCACCTCACCAAGAGGAAGGTGCTATCCATGCGCTTTTCCCATAGGAGATGTTGGTGTGGAAAGCAGCTCAGACCACAGGGGCCTGACTGGTGCTGGGAGGGAGCACAGAGCCTCCTCTACTCAGCTGTTTTTAAAGGCAGGATCCCAGACAATGTTTCTTGTAGTCAAGGAGAATTTGAGTTGAAAGGAATTTAAATCGTGTCCCAACAAAGCACAATGGCATGGAAACAGGACAGAAAGCTTGGATGCATGTTCTGGATCTGGTTTATACTGAGAGAGTTTGGGGCCCAGGCAATACTAAAAAGATTTCCAGGGATTTCAAGATCTCTTGGGCAAAGTTTCCTGTTATATGGGACTGCTCTACCCAGGCTGGACTGCACAGTTTTGTAGGTGAGAAAAACCCCAAGGATGATCATTAGCCCATGGCTTTGCACTCTGCAGGTTTTTTACATTTACATGCAGAAGTTGTGACCAGTGGTAACAGCTTTGGCACCTCAAAGAGTGTTTGTTATTGCCAAGAGAAACCTGGCATGAACTGAAACTGTTGGACATCTGCCACTTACAGGTTTATCACAGAATCCCAGAATGGTTTGGGTTGGAAGAGACCTCAAAGCCCATCCAGTTCCACCCCTGCCATGGGCAGGGACACCTCCCACTGTCCCAGGCTGCTCCAAGCCCCAGTGTCCAGCCTGGCCTTGGACACCGTCAGGGATGGGGAGTCCTCAACCCAAACAAGGCTGATGTAGAGCATCCTCTGAGTCTAATACGCCAAATATCAAGTTTAAACCAACTCTTGCTCTTCTAGAACAACTCTTTTCCCAAGAAGGGACACTCAGAAGTGTCATCCAGCCTCTGAGGACCCTGAAGGTTTCAGCTGCATGTTGCATTTCACGTGAATATGTTAAGTATCATGATGTATCTGCATGGGCTCTGGAGTGAGCTCTAAAAGCACTTTGCTAACAGTGTGAAGTTTGTTAAAGTCAGGGGTTTAGCTCTTCCCCTCAAATAACAGAAGAAACCTGTTTCAGGAAAAATATCCTAGATACCATAATTCCTATGGAAAAGAATTGAAATTTATCTTCCTTTTAAAAAAAACTTAACTTTGCTTCAGACGAGGCCATGTGCCTTTGGTATTTGTAGAGAAGTATTGGCAAAGTTGGTTATAAGTGACAAAGAGGATGGGTAATCCTAACTGATCCTGAGGCTTCATGTCTTGAGAAAATCATATAAAACCTACTCCTTGAATGAGTTTCAAAATTTGCACTGAAACACATGAAGAGAGCTCTAAAAAGCCAGAGGATACTGAAAAAAGACAGTAAGCCCACTCTTAAACCTAATGTATCACCAAATACCGTTGTGATAAATGCTGTGAAAAATTCAGGGGTTTAGGATGGACACATCAAAGTGGAATAAGAAGTTTACAACATCATCTACGCAATCTATTAACCAAGCTCCATTTATGTGTCCCAAAGCAGAGACAACCTTCTTTTCTCAAAATACCCCACAAAAGTGGAAAAGGGAGAGTCTGACTTCAAAAGCCCTTGAACACTGTAACAGTAGATCAAGAGCATTTTAATTAGAAAAAGGTTCAGGCTGCAGAACACAGGTCTGGCTCTGGACCTAAACTGCTCTAACATGCAGCCTGGCTGTCATCTTTCAGCTGGGGCCTCTTACTTTTACTGTGGAAATAAAAATTAAAAAAAAAATCCTCCACTGTAGCATTGGTACGAGTCCAAATTGACAATAAAGCTGCTCGGGTTTCTTGGGATTTACCCTAACAGGAAGTTTTATCGCTGCACATCGGCATTAGCCATGCCTCAGGTTATGAGTCAAGTCAAAACAAAGCACTCGCCTCTTAAATTGCGAAGGGAAAAGAAAGTAAAAGTGAAATTTGGAGTATGCTGTAGTCAATAATCTGATGTTGGCTTTAACAGAATGAAGGTGTCACCCAGGAAAGTGTCTGTAGGAATTCCAGGCTTTGTTTTACTCACCTAATACACATTAAATAGCAAATCTGAGAAGCACAGCCCTTAGGTAAACATAGTACTTGCTTGATTTGATTAGGAATTGCACTTTTAATCAATCATTCTTAATGGTAAGAGGTCAGCAATTATTTTCCCTTTCGATTTGGAGATTTCTGCCATCTGAAACTGGAGAAAAAAATCGGCTCTTCCTAACAGCAGGTTTCTTCTGCTTGTGCTACATGAACTCAAAAGTTCTATTGCTTTGCTGCAGCAGCTTTCTCCATTCTTTGAGTCTCTTTACAGATAAAACAAGTTAATTTTAGGCAACCAGGAAGTTTGCCTGAGCCACTGTAGAAAGCTCACCTTAATAAAATACCATTTTACCAAAATTTGGCAAATTCACTCTCCATGTTGCTGGCATTTGAATGTTAAAATATCCAATAATGTATTTTGATTTCCAATTGTTTTGGTTATTTCACCCCTTGGAATACCACGGCTTTAGTCCAGATGTATTTTAATCTTCCTTACCGCCCCTGCCAAATTTCTGTTTCCCATTTGCTGAGTGCTCTCATCATGAGCAATATGTCTATGTCACTTCCTCCCTATATGTTCAGGCTTTTCCTTGACTCATGCAATCTGGAAGAGGCTAAGCCCAGAGGAAAATGCAAGCCCTTTAGGGTTGCTATTTTTAAATACAGGAACTTCCGAGGGACAGTTTGAATAGGAGATTCCTTTTGAAGATAATAAACAACATGCAAGAAATACCATTTACAGCTTCTCTCCAAAGTCTCGTGTCCCAGTCCTGGAGCAGGTCAGCAAAAGTGATGCTTCAAAAAGCACAAAATATCCAAAGAGAAACCACAGACAATCAGATTTCCAACTGTACCTGGTGCTGGGGGAATTTGAATTATTTGCTGAAACTTGTGGACTGTCCCCATTGATCATGGATGTGTATCCCTGGAAGTGTTCCAGGCCAAGTTAGATGGGGCTTGGAGCAGCCTGGGATAGTGGAAGGTGTCTCTGCCCATGGCAGGGGATGGAATGAGATGATCTTTAAGGTCAAAACTTCCAACCCAAACCATTCTGGGATTCTGGGATTCTGGGATCTGCATCACCAGACTTCTGGTACCTCCTCTGTCACTCCTGCAAACACACCTTTGATCCCTATGGATGCAAGGCCAACTGCCCTTGAAACAAATCCTCCTCTTTCCACATTAAATGGGGAGGAAGGGAGAGCTCCTTTGAGCCCAGAGAGGCAAAGGTGTCCCAGGGGCAGCACGGAGACCACGAGTTCATTCCATTCCTTTTTGTTTTTCCTGGGACTCTGTGAATTGCCAAACCCTTTTAAATCAAAGGACTATCAGTCCCTCTGTCTTCTGGCAGTCACACATTGCAGTTCTGAGCCCCACCTGGGTACAAGGTGATCTCACATTTAAAGGAAGAATGAGTGGCAAACAGCAAGAATATGTTCAGACTGCACCAGGCTTCTCTGCTATGGAACAGCAAGAGCCATCTGGGTAAGGCAAACACTTTGGGTTTCTGCCAGGGTCTAAATGCATTCCAGCTGAGAATCCTTGTGGCATTCAGTGGTGCCACAGTGCCAGGCAGTGTGCTGGGATCCCACTGCAGACAGTGGAATCAGGAGTAAAACCCCTGATGCTGCTCAATGCCCTGATCCCACTCACATTCCTCTTTTACTACCACTTTTCTGTTGCTTTTGCCTAAACAAATACTTCCAGCAGAAGCTTATCTTTGAAAATCTTGTGGTTTACAGTTCACCATGAAAAGTAATGGTGGGGTTATTTTGTGATAGCAGTGTGTATTAAGTATTTTTCCATGTTATTAGAGGCCAGTTGATGGCACATTTCCCCCTGGCTCACTCTCCTCTAGCCAGACAACAATCTGCACAAAACTTTCAGGAATGTCATATCTGAGATTGCTGCCCTCTGGTAAATCTGCTGAGTTTAGACAATCATATTCATCAATTCATAGACAATGAATTGCAAGGTTTGAAAGTGAACAACACTCAAACACGGCACTCTTGGCTGACTGGACAATCATTTCCTATGGAAATTAACTTATTTTTTTAAATCAAACAAGAAAAAAGGCATGCACTGAGCTGGACTTCGTGGCTCTCAGGGATCGTTCATCATCGTGGCCAGAGCACAAGAATGTCTGATACTGCAGGTGAGTAGATTTTGCTCTCAAGGCTCATTATTTACAAGGCAGTAACTCCTTGCAGAGGTTCTTACCAGCAGCTGTAGCACTTCTTTATTCACAATGTAAATGTGCTGTGTAAATGCTTGTAAAACTTTATGAGCTCCATTGCCTCCAAGCACTTCCAGCCCAGGTACGGTTAATAAATCCTGCATGTGCACTGTCTCGAGCCCCTCCTCAACCTTCCAGGGCAATATTCCAGAGGCAGAGAGCTTCCCTACACCCACTGAGCAGTGCTAGGGGTTTTTTTGTTAGCAGACTCAAAGACACAGTCCCCTTGTAAGGAGCTGTACCAGAGACTTAATTAACTTTACTTTTTCCATCTACCACCTGTGGCCTCCATCTCACACACTCCAGCCTTATTTAATTGATGCTGCTGAACACCCACACCCTCATCAATGATTTCTTTCTTTTTCAAGAGATTTTTTTTAGGGTGAAAAGCAGCAGGCTGGCTCTTCTCGATCTTCTGGAGAATTCCCACTAGGTGGCACCGATATCCAGCATTCCCTCTCCACCCTGCGTGTCAATTCCCCTTGCTTTGCTCCAGGTCTTCTCTCCCCTTTCTTTTTTTTTTTTTTCCCTAGCATTTCCAAACTCTGAGCTCATCGGTTTTAATAACTACAAAAACAAACAGCTCTCGGGATCTTTTTCCCTGTCCTTACAGTGCTGGACGGATCCAAGCCAAAAGCCAAGTTGTGTTTTTTCACAGACAAAAAAGATCAATTTTCAATGTGGTTTCTACAGCTGGTTCAGGAGTCTGACTGGTATAACTATTAATTATTTCTTTTAGGACCATCATCATTTGAATCCTTAGTGGTTCTTTACTTTGTCATCCTCACTTATGTGCATGATAAATCTGACCTCTGCAGGAACACCCCAATCCCAGACAGACCAAGGAGCTGGGAAACAGGGAAATCTGTGAGGAAAACTCGTGGAGCAGTGATCGAGAGCTGCCAGCAGCCATTCATTTCCCAGTAAATATGAGAATATGGATAGAATCCTGCACAAAATCCTTTGTAGGTGTTGGGGGTTTTAGAAGTTCCCTNTGTAGGGAACTCAGATAAAACCAGAATCAGGCAAAATGTGACTAAAGGAGGCTTTGGGAGCAAATAAAACACAATAATTCTCTCAACAGGAAGTAGTCAAGAGTAATTCTTCACTAATAGGATTGAAGTAATTTTGGATATCTTTCAAAAGAGACTGAGATTTTTCAGCAGGTCTTTATCAAATTCAGCCCTTTTCTCCACTCCTCCACACTCTTATAAGTTCCCAAACAAATATGTAGAATTCCTTTGGACTGGAACTAATTTTAGTTTGTAATGTAACAGCAAAGCCCTTCCAAGACTAACAAATAGGAAACCATTTAAGAAAAAAGCCTGCACACATTTTCCTGGTGAATAGGAAGAGGCTAGAAGTCAGTAACTTCAATTAAATTGAAACGACTATTTGGGGATAACCCTGTAACTGACTGGAAAAACAACTTCTGTTTCTGAGTCTCAGGCCATGATAATATCATTAACAGAGATAGCAGTCCCATGAAAATGAATGTTGAAGTCCTGAGTTCACTTTAGCCTCATTTAAAATTCCTTATCTACATTTCTTCAGAATTTAAACTTAAATTCCTGTTTGTTTTCTCTCCTGAAATTAACTTTACAAAGTAAGAGTTTCTAAACTCCATTTGAAAGTCTCCATTTCAGATCCTTTAAAAATCCCAAGGATATCCCAGCTATAAACATCAATGAATGCACATTAGTTCATCACTCACTATCTTACAGTGCAATGATAATGTAAACAATTACAAAGATGGGATTTCTGGAAGGCCAGACAGTTTTACAGCTGTGGGATGTCAGATCCTGGCTTTTATTCAGGTGCTGGGAAAAAAAAAGACTGTGAAAAAAAGTGGATAATGTGACAAGACTGGAAAAATCAGGGGATGGAACAATGCAAAATTCACTGACCTATTTACTCCTGCATCTGCCATGGCCTCCAGTCGGGACAGCCCAGTGGGAAATGCACCAGGAAAATGTAATCACTGGAGATTATCCCATGTATGAGAGAAAAACAGTGTCTGCAGTCGGCCTTCCCAAGTTCAACAATTTCCTCTAAATCATAAAAAGAGGAATGTGACTCTGTCTTGTGAAACAGCAGCGTGGGGAAGCTCCCTTCCCTCGCAGGCAGGACAGAGAATTCCCCAACACTCCAGGCACGGAGAGCCCACCAGGCTCCTGTGTCCTTGCCCCTGCATGGAGCTCCCCCAGGAGTTCCCAGGGTTTTTCCTCCCGTTTAGGATTTCTCCCTCCCATTCCCACCTGGCTGCAGGCACAGCCCCAGGGCTTTGATGTGCAGTTGTTCATCCTACAAAACCCTTCCCTCTGCATGGGGCAGCCATGAGTTGTTGTTTGCATTTCACCCACTGGTTCAGAGGGATCTGTGGCATCAAAAAAAAACACAGAGAAGCAAGATATGAACAGATCCCTGGGTCAATGCACAAAATGTGCTGTCAGATCAGTGCCCAAAGGCTCAAATATCCTGTCCCTTAATTGTAGGAGTATCCAGATTATCATTAGCTCTCAATCGTTATTATTTCTCTTTTTTGTTCCTCAGGAACATTGCCATTTCCAATGGCAAATTCCTCATAAGGTAGATCACCTGACCATTCTTTGAAGTCAATTCTCTGTTTAAAAGATACAAGCCTACTCTTTATTTTAAGTGTTTACTACTGTTTTTATGGAAGCTGTCATGTCAAGAACAATGGAGCATGTAATGGCATGAGGAGGGTTTTTTTTCTGGGGATTGCGGAAAAAAGGCTGATCAAATTTCAGTGTTTCTTAGAAGTTGTTCTGCCTTGACAGGCAACTAATGGCTCCAGCACAGGAGACACTGAAGTTCAGCTGTGGTGACTGCATGGCAGTGAAATAAAGTCACACAGGGCAATTCCAAGTGCATCCTGTATGTGTTTTGTGTGCAGGGAATTTGTAACCCTGTGGCAAATAGAGCTCCATTACTTCCTAGCCCGGCTACAACATCTGTACATTTACCTGCATGAATTATTTACAAAGGCTAATGGTTTTGAGCCTGTAAAATGACAAAGCTGTTTAAGTCAGGAAGCACCAGAAACAAGACAAAGACACAGTGTAGCCTCTTCAGTCATCTCCACCAGGAAGCACATTTCTCACCTCAGTAGGGAATGGTTTGAATTACTCCTCGTACCTCCACTAAATTTTCTCACCAGCGTTTTATCCCCATTCCTACCACGAATGCTGTGGGACTTAGATAAAGGTGTCTTTATATGCATCCATGAAGTAAAAGTCAATCATTTTCTCCTATTCCACACCCAGAACTGGGGCACGAGAACATAAATGTCAAAGGTCTGACAACTTGGAGTGCTCAGTTTGGGATGCCTTATGTTCAATTTTTTTTTTCCCAAGGATATTAAATAACATAGAACTTTCTATATTAAAACACAGTCCTCACCTCCAATCTGGACATCAGCAAACAGAGTTCAACTGATTACTCAAGCTGGACATTCAGACATGGGTCAGCTATAAAAATCCTGGCTTCCCCCAATGTCACCAACTATGACCTCAGGCAGGTGTAAATTCAATTTTCCCAGTAGCGTTCACCACTTCAATCCAATCTTTTTTGTTCCTGCAGTTCCTGATCACTAATAGATGACACTGCATGTTAAAACAATCTTTGTATGTGTTATTAAGCTTTAGCCACTGGACAAAAAGGTCATTCTTGGCTAAACATCTGCAGCTGGAATGTACTTTGTAGCTGGAGAGGTAATAACAGATGCCTTGCCAGAACATTCTTTAACTTCTGGCAACCAGAGGAATGGGCTGTGACTTGTGTTGGACAACCTTCACTGTGCATTTCCATCATTTGGGATGCCTGATCCATTGATTGGGAAGGTTAAAATAAAATAAAAGTAAATAAAAGATCTGCTGCCTGATCTGTTTATGCAGATGTGCTATGATCTGCTATGCTTGTTACACCATTCTGGAAAAACTCTGTTTGAAAGCTGTTCAATGATCATTTTCATTAGATAGGCAATAATTGTGGCATGGAGTTTAGTAAAGCTGACAGTGAAAAAAAAGTGAGAGAAAATTCAAGAAAATTATATTATGAGGAGGAAAATAAACAAAGGAAACAAGCAAACCAAAAAATGTTGTTCTGTGGTGTCCAAATTACAGAGGGATGCACTTCCCACATCTTGTGGTTGATGATGAGAACCTGTGTCCCAAGGAAATGGGATTTTTCTAACATCTCTCCCCGATCAGTGATCCAGTTGAGTTTGAGTACCCTTTCCTCATGTACAGGAACTTACGGGGTTATAATTTATATATTTCTCAAAACTTAGAGGAACTTCATTCTGCTGAACATCTCTTGGTTAAATCTGATGGAATTGGCCAACGCTTTGGCCAACAGCTGGCGCGGGACAGCCAAGCTGGCAGGAGCTGGGCTGCACAAACCTCCTTTGCTCGGGAAATGAAACCAGAGCTGATAAATGCCTGTGTGGAAATTCCTGCCACCAATTCCCTCCGCAGCCTCTGAGATCCCTATGGCTCGGAAACCACTCATCCCTCATCTCTTCTGATTAGATCAGTAACGTATCCAGAGATTAGCCCAAGTAACATTCCTCTCTTAGCAACTAATTTAATGCTTTTTAATGTATTATGGCCTCTTTTAGGTCCAAACCCTTCTATTTTGGGACTTCCAATTCAAATTTGCCTAATAGCTTTGCATAATAGTCCCTTGCTCCCAATAAATTCCTCATTTCAACTTTAATTGGTTTGTTCATGGAGAATCACAATTTACACGAGCTGAAGAGATCTATCACTAGCAGCTACTGAATATAAGTAATATTTGATTAAAGAAAATGAGATAGTAATTTGCTTTTTTTTTTCCTTACCATTTGTTAATGATATTGCCAATTTCTACAAGCAGTTACAGTATATTTACACCATAATCAATTAAATGTATTTGGAATAGGTATTAAATAACACCATGGGTTCAGTGTCCTTTTAAATTTACATTTTATCATTTTAAACATTTTTAAATGTCAGACAATTGTTCTCCAGTGCAAGGTAATCAAAACTAAAGACACAGACTGGTTTTCTGAGAGGTGATGTAAGCAACAAGCGGAAACACAAAGAAATTAAATCATTTGAAGAGCTTTAATACTGACATACAAATTACCCCCAGTGATTTGAAAGTCTCAGTCCAAAAATAAAGAATTATCTCATTTTACTCAGCAGAGCTTAGCCTGAAGACCCAGAAATGGAAAAAGCAGAGGACAGCTCTGAAGGAGTTTGGGAGACAGAGGGGAGCTGGAGCTTGGGTGATAATAAGAAACCTTCTGGGAATATTTTTGTTAAAAAAATGGATACTTAAACCAGCATGAAAATACTTCAACATGAAACACTCATGGTTGGAACAAAAGATTTTAAATGTAACTTCGAGTACCCCAGGAAGCTTCCTAAAGACAAGGGAAAAGGTCACGATTTTTTTTTTAAATCATCACTGTTTCAAAGCAATTACAGCTCCTTCCTCGGTGTCTAACTCATAATTTCAAACACTTTGGTCCTCAAACTGAGAGCAAGGGATTCTGTTAAATGAAAATATATCAAACAGATATTTAAAATACATGTAGAAATCATATTAGCTTGTGGTACTGCCTGCTATTAATTACTGGAATATGCAGAATATTTGAATAAGAATTTCTTAAGCTTCTTTGATGTTGTTTTTCTATTAAGGCCAGAATAATGCCTATGAAAAACATAGATTTATGAGCTAAATATGTTTAGGAAAAAAATACCTTTGACATATGAATTTGATTTTTTTTTCTTTAGCTTGAGTCTTGACTGGATTTTGTTTGTCCTGTAATAAAATACACTATGAGAGGGAACTGTATTTAGGGTAATTCTGGATTTATGCTGATGAAGTAGACGTGACCTGTCTCACTTTTTTCGGCACCACAGAGGGATTTGGGAGCACAGAATTAGGATGCCACATTTTTGGGTGCCTGAATTGAGATGCACCAGCGACCTGGGCTGGGCTGGGCTCTGGAAGAAGAAAAGGCCAAGGACAGCGAAGGCTTTGACATTCAACACCCAAAACAAAGTGCGGCCAACAACCTCTGAAAAAAATAAGCAATCTAATGAGTAGGTTTAGATGGAATATTGGGAAGGAATTGTTCCCTGGGAGGGTGGGCAGGCCCTGGCACAGGGTGCCCAGAGCAGCTGTGGCTGCCCCTGGATCCCTGGCAGTGCCCAAGGCCAGGCTGGACATTGGGGCTGGGAGCAGCCTGGGACAGTGGGAGGTGTCCCTGCCATGGCAGGGGTGGGAATGGATGGGATTTAAGGTCCCTTCCAACCCAAACCATCCTGCGATTCCACGAACACCTCAGGTGCTTGGCTACAAGAGGCTCTCCGGGGCTTTGCCTTCCCGGTGCCCCTGAGCCCCAGACGGTCCCGGCCGTGCCGCAGAGACCTGGGCCGTGTGTCACCCCCGCTGTCACAGCCCCGGACCATCCCCACACGAGCCCCGTTCCCGAGGCGCTCCAGCACCGGGGACTGCGGGGCTGAGGCCGTGAGGATGCGAGGCCGTGAGGCTGAGGGGCGGGCGGGGAAGCGCGGCCCGCTCCGGACGGACGCGGCGGGCACCCAATGCGCTCCGGAGGGAGGGCAGAGCCCCGCGGCCCGACCCAATGAGGCCGCGCCCGGAGC
>VZRF01010396.1:625257-777024 GCA_013396875.1 Vireo altiloquus | reverse complement strand
GAGCGGGACTTCCTTCGGGGATCCCGCGGCGGGGGAGCCGCGGCCGAGCGGGGACACGTCAGTGTGGGGCCGGGACCTGCCTTTGTTCCCCGCAGCCCCGGCCCGCCGTCCCCTCCCGGCCGCAGGGACCGGCACACGGCCCCGGGGACGCGGAGCATCCCCAGCATGAGCCCCGCTGCTGCCCGCACCGGGGAGACCGCCCCGGGCGCCGCGGCCGTGCCCAGGGGCTGAAACCCTCGCCGGCCCCGCCTCCGCCGCCCCTCCTTCCCTTCCTCTCCTCCTCCTCCTCCTCCTCCCGGGGCCTCCGATGCCGCCGCCTCCCGCCCGCTGCTGAGCCGTGACGGGCGGGGGCCCTCGGGACCCCGCCGGGGACATGGGCAACGGCATGTGCTCCCGGAAACAGAAGCGGATTTTCCAGACGCTGCTGCTGCTGACCGTGGTGTTCGGGTTCCTGTACGGGGCGATGCTTTACTACGAGCTGCAGGGCCAGCTCAGGAAGGCTGAGGCCACGGCGCTCAAGTACCAGCAGCATCAGGAGTCCCTCTCGGCTCAGTTACAAGGTACTCCCTCGGCAGGAGCCTCTGCTGCCCTTCCCCAAGGCTTGCAGAACACCCTCCTCCTCCTCCTCCGGCTGTCCAACCTCTCTCAAAGTTTTGCTTCTTCTCCTCCTTCTTTTCTTCCAGCCCGTGGGGTTGTAGGGTCTCCCGGCGCTGGGATCCCAGCCCCGCCGAGGTCAGGGTGAGGTTTTGTCCTGGATTCCTAGAGACCTCTCATTCCCTCGCACTCTCACACACATCTTGTGGTGACTCTTATTCCCAAAGGACTGCACATCACTTGGCAATTCCTGGCATTAAAGGGAAAGGCAAGCGTGCTGCCTGCTGCCCGTCTAACAGTACAGACCATGTCCAGTCTGGGATTTTTGTGGGCTTCTCTGTTGTCTTTGCAGGGTTCATTATGTGCTGAACATCCATCTGCAGTTCCTGGGCAGCATAAACCTTAAATAGCTCCAGGATGGAGGAGAGGTGTATTCTAGTAAAGTGTTTCTAAAGGGTAATTTAGGAGTAAAATTCAAGTAAGTTACTTGGGTAAGGGTGTTCTATTACTTTTGGAATAACTCTGAATTTCTTGGCTTAAAAGGTGCTTGTGTATCTTGCTTTAAGGATGCAGATGTGGGTGTCCTGTAGTTGAAGATGAAAAGGTGTCCATGTCTGACATCTGCATGCCCAGAAATCAGAAGCAAAGCAGCAAGGATGTACCTGAAACATCAATGGTCTGGGAAGGGAAAGACCTCAGCACCTCTCTGATTGCCAAGTGCAAGGTTATCAGGTCAGCACAGATAAAGCCCAGAGCCAGCTTTCAAGTTTTCTTTCTCAAAATAGCATAAAAGACGAATCAGAGGGATCTGCTGCAGCAGCACTAAACTTCAGGGTGATCCTCAGCCATCCTTTTCCCTGTGGAAGCATCCATCAAAGCATGCCTGGCAGCACACAGTTTGTGTGCAGGGAGCACAGACTTGGGCTTATGCTGTGAGATTCTTACAGTGATTTGTTCCTTCAATGTGTTTAGTCACCAGCTGACACTGTCGTTACTTAGTATTTCAATTTCAGGCCATTTCCAGGTAATACCGTGGAGCTCTTTGCCAGAAACCTTCATTTTAGTCCCGAAAAAGGTGTAAACGTCTGGCTGGGAGGTGGATGTGTGGCAGATGGCTAAAGGGCTACTCTTGCTAGGCTGTGCATTTGCCAACAGAGGACACAGGAACATCTTGTTCTCAAGTTAAAATTTGACAAGTTGGCTTTTTCTGTTGCTCTGGCTTTGCCAAAGAGGAGCGTACAACAAACTTTATCCTTACACAGAGGAGAGATTCTCTGGATCAGATATGTGAGGTCTGGACTGTTGGTTTGAACTTTCCACGCTTGAAACATCATTTGAGTAGCCATCATCTATCCAAGCATGTTCATGGAAGCAGCAGGCAACTGTGGGAGCTGCATTTTATGTAATTCTCCTGCTTGTTTCAGTGTGTCAATGGGAAATGTGAAATATGGACCAGGATCTGATAACATTAATAGATTTGATGATCCATGCAGTAAACTCGCATGGTTCTGGGATCCATGCCAGAGTATCAAGCCCATTAAGCAGGAGGATTTATCTATGCCAAGTATGGTAGCAGTAAACCCTGTTTAAAAAAATAATCACTGGCAATTAAGTCACAGAATAGAAGGAAAAATAAAATGTAACAATAAAAAATGGTTCTTTAAATTTTCCTGTGTTCTGGAAGTAGCCTAAGAGAGCATGAGAGCCTGGAGAAATACTAAATGCAGCAGCAGCCACTAGCTGCCTAATATCCCACTGAAGTAAAGGGAAATTATATGCCTGAGGACTCCAGAGGATATGGGGAATAAACTTTTCTTCCCTGTCTTTCTGCAGTGGCCTCCCCTGTATAATCACATGGATTTTTGCAGTAGGAGTTTCTTAGTGAGGAGAACACAGAGAATTCAGAGCCTGTGCCTATGCCCAGCTCACCTGGAGAGACACAAGCACAGTGCTGACTGTGATATCCACCACCAAACTCATTCCTGAACCTTTCCTGTTTAACTCTTTTTTTACAGGGCAACAGGAAGGAATTTTCTTTAAGCAGAGACTTGGGAACAACACAAAATGCTGACAGTAAATCCTATTTGAAGGTGCAGTATCTGATTGCACTTTGAACTTTTGATTTTAAATGACCTGGATTTTAAATCAGCAATGTTCCTGTTGCAAAATGAAAAGAAACCCCAAGCCTCTAAGAATATCTGAGCTACATCTCTTGGCTGTCCGAATATTATTCTTTGAGTTTATTGTTTTATGAGAACAATAAAATTAAAGTATTGCATTGGTAAAGTAATGCAGCTTTTCCATGCAGCATAACCAGTTTCTCTGTAGATCCTGGACTAGAGATAACTTTAGGGCCTGAAATATGATGGAAGCACTCTGAAATCTTTTAGAAAGAAACCAGTTAAAGGGCAAAGTTAAAGGAAAGGAGGGTGCTCTGTCAACAGGGGTTGGTTTCTTGGTGTTCACAGCTCTCCTGGGTGATTAAGTAAGACTTTAAAGCTGAGCAGAAAAGGATACCTTGGACTTCTATTTCCTGAACAACCATTTCATGAGGAGACTTTTAGAGGTATAAATGTAAACTGAAAAATAAAAGGCAGCTTCTAAAAGAGGTGTCTTTGAGGATTCTGAGGCTATATTGTTTCTATGTCCCTGGAAGTCTGCCTGGGTTGAATCTCTGGGATGACAGTGAGATATCACCTCTTGTCTGACGTTTTGTAGGGTTTTGTTGTGACTGCTGGAGCCTACAAAGGCAGTTATTTCCTGATTGCATGCAGAAGAGCTTGTGAGTGCCCTTGTCAGGGCTTGTGAGTGAAACTTGAGTCCATTTGTGAAATACCTGAGGTTCATGGGCACTCCTGAGTTTATGGACACAGTGGCAGTTCAGGACCTGAGTGCCTTTGGTCTGCCCAAAATCTGAATCAAGAGCCTTGGCTGTAGCTCAGAGTGCAGCTCCCTTCACTTCCTACTGTCCCTTTTACTGTTTTTCACATTTTAATGGTTTTTTTAATCTATTTAGGTAATAAAAACCCTCTATTTGGTACTTGCCAGTTCTTCATGCCTGAATGAGCTGTTCTTTCTGTTTTTCCCTGAAAAGCCAGCTGTCTCAGATTTTTATCTTTTTCATTGCCTTGTTTTGCTCAAACACAGCAACACATGAAGGAGGCTCAATCTCCTGGGAATACGTGGGAAAATACCAAGGCAGAGTGCACAGATCACTGGGAAATAGTGCAGGAAGAGTCTCAGAATCATTAACAAACACACCTGGTCTGAAGAGAGCTGCACATGGCTCCGTTTCGGGGAGTTCTGCTCTCTCTGGTGTTCACAGCTCCAGCCTTCCACAGAGAACTGTTTGTGCCCCCTGGAATAAGCCCAGGGTGCAAACAGAAGGATGGCAGACCTGGAGAACACAATAACTGGGTTAGAAAGGCTGGGATCTTAAACTCATCGCCTTTAGAGGATCAGATTGCAGAAGATTTTGTAAAGAACATCAAACTTGGGCATTTTTCTCTATCAAAGTTCTGCTGGGCATGGAGAAAGTAAGGGCTGCTTTTGTAATCCACAAAGGGAATACCAGGGGCAAAATTTAGAGATGACACAAAATTTTTTGACTGCTGAGAAAACCTAAAGTCATTGTTATCTATAAGGTCTTTCATAGAGAAGCTGATCTTCCCAGTAAGCTGATTATTTTTAAATCTCATTCTTTGAGCACTATATACATTTGAAGCATGAAGATAATCTTACTTAGTATTTCTTAAAGTGATAAAACCAAAACTTGATGCTCTTTACCTACTTTAAAGATATGTCAAACTAAGTCTTGAACTGTTGGCCATACAGGAACAGGCTTCAGTTGCTAGAACAGAGCCACACTGAGAGCTGCAGGTGATCCTGATTGCACCCGTGGCTGCTGCAGGATTGAAATATCTACAGATGTCTTTTTAGCCCTTGCAGCTTCTGTCGTCTCATCCTCTGGGTGTTAAGTAACCCCTGGTGTACTATTTTAATCTGTTTAATCTGTTTTAATCCCTAATCCTAATAACAGCCTACAGTTAGTGCTTTTTACTACCTTCATTTTCCTGCTCTTCCTCTGAGAGTCTTAATGTGTCTGATGGCTTTGTGCAATCTCTGTGCAGCCTGAGACTGTCCTGTGATCTTGGGAGCCATCCCAGCAGGGACTCTGGATTTGAGAGTTTTCCCTGCTGTGGACAAGGCATGGATTTCCTCAAAGGTTTCTGATCCAGTGCTAGAAAGCACCAGCTGTAAAGCAAACGTGGATTCTTCTGTGCCTGTTGTGCCAATTGTCCTAAATCAAGACTCTCTGTGGGCTGACCTGCTAGGTGTTGGTCAGATCTAAGGTAGCTTTGTGTGTGGAGAATTGCACAATGCACCACAGCACTAGGCCACACTTCTGTGTCACTTCAGTGGTTCATATTTATCATGCAAGCTGCACAGATGCCACAGCTGCTCTTACATCATACAGATGTGGGTGTACTTCACTATCACATCTCTCTTTTATAGTGCCTTGAACTTGCACCTCGAGTTGGCAGAGCTGGGAAGAACCAACACCACTTTTGATGGCTTATTTTTCACATGCATCAGACAAGTCGAGCTCCATCTACTACAGCTCCTGTGTGCTTGGCTGTTCTTCCTAAAAACAGAATCCTGAATTCCTGTCATTCCTGTGACTTCCAGGTTGCACATAACAGTGCAGCACTTACTTTGGTGGTGTTTTGTTGCTGCCCCAGAGATCCATGGTAGCACTGTAAGAGGAGAGGTTGGTTCTGTGTGTGCTTCCCCTGAAATGGCAAGCAGAGCATCCCAAATTCTGGTACCTGACTTCCTGAAATGGAAGGCTTTGCTTTGTAACCTCCTCTGAGCACCTGGATGTTGCACCTCCGTTCACATTTTCCATGGATATTTAATGTTCTAAGTACTTGAAACACAGGAAAGGCTTGAAATTGTGCAAAATTTTAGTATGGCAGAGGTACGTGGTGTAATGTATATTCATGTATGCATTTGCATGTACATATATGTATGTATAAAACTAGATAGGTATGTGTCTGTTTTGCAGCTCAACCTCAGGATTTTGGGTTATCTGGAATTACCCAGCTTTTACTCATAACCCAAGTACAGAAAAGGTGCTGGAGCTCTGTTCAGATCAGTTAACTCAGGGTAGTTTGTTTCCAAGTCCTTGGCAGAATTTCCATGTCCAGCACCTGAATTCTGACTTGAAAGATGAATTGAGCGTGTGCCCATATTTATATTTTTTCACTCCTGTAATCCATGCCCAAGTGCCCTTGTGGACACAGCAGTTCCAGGATAAATTTCCACCAGTGCAGCAGCAGTTCCTTTGCACCCCAGCTGGGCCCTGGCTGAGGATCACAGAGCAGTCTGGGGGAATACTGAGCAGGATGAGCTAATAGGGTGGGTTTGTTCTCTGGGTTTTGGTGTTCCCCCTCCCCAGTGGCCAGCATGATGCAAAATAGATCCAAATATTTGCTGCTGATATTGATTTAAGCCTCCTAAAGCTTAAAGTGGTGGTGGGCACTTCAGAGCTGGGACAGGAGGAGGGAGGCAGGATGGGTTCATGATGGTGAGTTTGCATTCTGGCTTCTTGGACAGTCATCTGTCACAAATTCCTGCCTGACTGAATTCCTAAGTCTGAAAAATGATGTTTCCTTGTCAGCCTGTGAGTTTGGGTGGGGCAACTTATGAGTAAGGCTTCCACCCTCTGTGAGATTTGAGTGCCCATTATAGCATCTCTCATGTGCTCGTGAGGATATTGCCAGCAGTTTGTGGCTGACAGAGTTCACTTTGCTCCTTTTGGAATGGGATCCTTGCAGGGAAAAAGTCATTTAATCTGCCCTGCTGAAAGTCAGGTGCTGCTTTGAGGTTTGATGCTAATGAAAGCTAAATAAATCAGATTACTGAAAAAAAATGAGCTATACAGAACAAGTAATTAAAGCTGAATCCTTGGTAGGGTGATTTTTTGTGGGATTTTCAGGATTCAGGGGCATGAATTTCTAGTCATGTTGGAGCCTGAGGTGAGCACTTGAGGAATTCAACCTGTTTGGATGCTGTTCCTTGTTTAAGGAAGGGTCTTGTGAGCTGGATGCAGTTCTGATCTTTTTCTGGTGATATAGCACAACCCACACTTTTTGGGATTTTCTGTTGTGCATCATTAATTAAGAAATAAAAGAAACTGCAGTTATTCCACCTTGTCCTCTATGTTTTCCCCCTCCTCTAAGGTATCTGAAATTAGCCTGGTGTCTTATTTTCCTGAGGTGACTCAGATCCCAGAGTTTGGCAGTCATTTCCAGGGCTAAATTACAGAGATGATGAGAGAAGTATGGTCTGCCTGAGCTCCCAGAGGGCAGAGTAAGGAGCCTGCTCCTATCTACCACCACACTCAACAAAGCCATTTTCAGTCAAAAAATGAATCACTAACTCAAACTCTTGATTTCTGGATGCAGTTTGTACATCTATAGATTGGTTTTTTTTCTTTAAGGTCTATTTTTTTACTAATTTCTGAATATAGATATTTGTGTAGATCCTGACACCATGTAGAAACAATCACTAGACCTGCATAAAATTGAAGAAAAAGTCTAAATTTTTGAGAGAAAGAACTGGCCCTTGTTTCCTGGAGCTGAGGGTTGAGCAGACGCAGAGATTCAGAGATGATGTGAGAAGAAAACTGCTGTCTCTGCAGCTTTTATCAAAGTTTGTGTATTTTTCTGCTAATTTCAGTCTTAAATCACTACACAGGTTTTCTTTGAACTATTTGCATTTATCATCACTCCAAGAAAAAAAAAAAACAAACACAAAAAAAAAGCCTTTATCATCTATTGGTGTATAGAAAACAGCAATTCAAGGTGGGATGCTGATCCCACCTGTGCTACCAAAGGTTGGAAGAAACCTTTTGTGGAATGCACTGGAAATCTTTTCTGGAAAACATGATCTCCTTCGTAATAAAAGTCAGGTCTGAAGCCTGTCTGTAAGGGATTAAATATTTAATCACATTTAATACCTGTTCTCAAATTTATTTTTAGCAGCAGCTATTGCAGTTTACTGTTTGAACATGATAAACCCTTCCTTCTGTCCCAACTTACCTAAATCTGTTGTTTCCTAGAGATGTCACTGACTGCTAAGATAGGCACTATGTGAGGCAGGGTGGAGAAAAAGGATTCTGTTAAATGTATATACTTGCTCCAGTTTAGAAATTAATTTTCCTCTCATCCTTACAATTGAATAGAGGCCACAATGATCTCCTGGAAACACAAGTGTGTGTTTCTGGGGTAAAATGCATTAATGTGCCAAATTCCCCAGCATTTTCCATTTTTCAGAACTGCAGTGAAGGCAAAACTGGAACCACTTACTGGAGCTTTTTTAGTTAGAACTTCTTACTGGAATACTGAGTAAGTCAGAGGAACATGTTTATTTTAATTGATAACTCATTTTTGGAGCCGGATGTCTGAAAGCAGATGTTATGCTTTCTCTTAAAAAAAAAAATCCCCTGAATGTGAAGATCCAGATATTAAATACAAACTTTTCCAATTGTTAATACTCTGAGCAAAAGAAACTATTAGGGAATTCAGTCAAAGCAACTTCCAGTGCATGCTTTGGTTTTCCAGGAGGAATTTGACATGAGTGGCTGTAATTAGACAAAACCATTATTTGATGGTGTGAGTAAATTGCCAAGTGTAGGAATTTGTTTGGAAGTAAAGGTAATTCTCGAAGTCCACACAGTGCCAGCTGTGCTTTGCAGAGAGCAGAATGAGAGCAGTCCATCCCTGCCTGCATGTTCCATAAGGGAAACAAAACTTCACACACAAAGCAGTTTCACATTATCTTGGTTTCTATTTCTGTCCTTTTTGTGGAAATTCAAGCCAGAAAACTTCAGGGACGTAAATTATTAAATAGCTGCAATATTTTGTTCAATATATTGTAACTATTGTGGCTTGGAGCACCCTGGAATAGTGGAAGGATATTTCTGCCCATGGCAGGTGGGGAGAAATAGATGAGCTTTAAGGTCCCTTCCCACCCAAACCATTCTGTGATAAATAGATGGTTTTTGTAGTGTTGTTTCCTTGTGCTATACTTAAAACACAGATTTCCTAGTCTTTCCTGAGGGAACACATCCATTTTTTTCTAAGATATTTGCAATATCACTGGAATATCCATGTATTGCTAAACCCTCAGTTGAGTCTCTGAAATAGATGGAGCTCACACTGTGATGCTGTGGCCAGCCTGGTGTACTCTGGTGGGGAATCCTGCTTGTCCAGCAGCTACCCACAGTCTGATAATCTGTTTCTGATAAGATTATCAGTAGTGAAATCAGTGGATCTCCTTGTTAGAAAGCAGATTCACTGATTTAAATACCAGGCTTGGGGAACAGCTCTTGGTGTATTAATAACATCTCCTCACAGCAGGAAATGTATCAGAGGAGTCATGAAATGTCATCTGAGATCAAAATTTTAATTATTGTCACTGGATTAGAGAATTCATCCTACATCCCATATTGAAGGGATTCCACTTTGGCTCATGGAAATGCTTTACTCTCAGCAGAAAAGCTTTTTCCATGGGTTCACATTTTAAATGGTTCTATTTGCAGGGACAAGAATGGGGAATTAACTATTTTTTTTAGCAAGTCTACGTTCTTCAGACCTTTGCAGTGTCACTAGAGAAATGCCAGTGTGGTTTACCCTGCACTGCTCATTCAGTTCAGCTCTGCTACAGTGAGGGGAAGTAACAGAGTTGCCAAGACTACTGAAATCTGCTGGTTTTAAGTGAAAGATGTTGCTGTAAGCTCAGAGAATGACTTCAGAATTGTGTAACAAACGATCATGTTGAAATTAGTAAAATTTCTTGTATCATGTGTTTTTAAATCCCAATGTAATCTTAATTTTCCAGTATATAAGGCAGTGGGAACTGGAGCATGGGATCATCCTTCTGATCAAATGATTAAAGTAGCACAGTCACAAAATTGTTGATAATGTAAATTAGGAAATGCTTTCTTTTAAATGTACAATAATGGCTTATTTTGCTTAATAGTAGCTTTATTGCTTAGAGATGCAGAGCAAAGATAGGAGAAGGAACCTTGGCTGGTTCCTTAAAATTAAGGAACCTTAAATAATCTCAATTTCATCACCTCCCTGACTCCCATGTTGCAATTAACGTTCAGCACTGGTCAGAGTGGTGTAATGTGGGAACATGGAGGGCATCCCACACCTCCCTTCTCCCTCATTTTCCTTTATGGGGAAAATCTTAAGGACTTGATGCTATTGGGATCAGTTCAAGGACTGTTCAGTGTTTCCTTGTTGAAGGTGAAAGGTTTTTATTGATCTGTGAGGTTGCAGTTCAGTTTCTGGGCTCTGTGAGTTGGTGGTTCTTTGTTCATTTGTGCATGTTACATTCTGTAGGTAATTTCAAGGATTAAACTGACACCTGCAGTAGTAATTCCAGCTTTGGAATAGTGCCTGTTAACTATTAGATGACAATATGTTTCCCCCATTTTTTTTTACCATTCTATTAAATATAATGTAGAAATAAAGTTAAATTATTTTTGCAAAGATCACTACAAAATTAAAAGCTTACCCTAGGAAAAATTATTTATGCATCCCAGCAGTGGGATTTTGTCCTAAATAAGATTCCTTATATAGGGAAGGAATAACTCCTACTGGGGTTGGACTTTTCTATAAAACCTGCTTTTCAGTGTATTTATTTCTTTCAGATTCTTGCTTAGACATCTTACATCCAGGCTGGCAGTGAAGTAGGAGAAATCCCTGCTGTAGTAACAAGCCCTTTGTAGTCTGAGCTCTTCCTCAAGTTCCTAACTGGTGTAAATAATTCAAATTTATGGGAGATTAACTCCTATATATACTTATGAAATCTGACCTGCAGCCTACTCCCCAAAGGAGCAAGTGAGTAAACATGGAAACTGTGCTTTGTTAATAATTATTCTGGATCAGCACCTTCAGTACATTGCACATTGTGGACTTTTATCAGAGAGAAGCACGCTGAGCCAACCCTTAACTGAACTCAAAGGGCAGAGGTGTAGGAGGAGGTTTTTCCTTGTCCTTTTTAGCCACCTGAGGGGCTGTTTTAGGACTTCTCCAGCTTTGTCCCAGTATTTCAAGGGTTAGCACACAGCAGGTAGAGGAGAGGATGCAGTGCTTGTGTCCAGACCCTGCAGGGTGAAGCAGAGCCCAGCAGGGATGCTCTGGGAGGTCCCTAACCCTCAAATCCTGCTTTCTCTTGCCCCTCTCCTCCTGCCCCTGTGATGGCTTTGCTGGGCAGGGATTTCCCCCCACACACACTTGTTAAAGCACCGGGAGGAGCCGTGGAAGGTGCACTTGCAGACGGAGAAGTGGAATGGAAAATGCTTCCTCCAAATCCATTTGTGGTTTCGTGTGTTTGCCAAAAAGCCTGTTCCACCCCCATTGCATGGGAGGGGAAAGCCCATGATGGATTTTCATTGCTCTCCTGAGCTGCTGTGCTACAACCACTGTTCATTTTGCACAATAATTCAGCATTCACCACCTTCAGGGCCTAAATAAAACCATCACTGTAGTGCTGCCTTTTTTTTTTTTCCCCCTTCTCCAAGCCTGCTGGTGACACTGTGAATATTCATTGCCTGCTTGTTTTCTTACAGAGGGTTTTGGTACATTGGCTCATCTTGAATGATGCCCTTGACTTTCAAAGATAAATAGTAAAGTGGAGATAGGTGCCAGGGATTGATTAGCAATCCAGCTTCTGAGCAAAACGTAAACACTTGTAGATAAGGCTGCAGAATGCACCCTGGTGGAATTAAGAACATGTTTTAAGGTGCGAGAGGAGTTTTCTGTGGCTGCCAAGATACAAATCTTTATTTGATGCTTCTTTTTGAAGGCTTATGCTCACCAATGGTTTATTCTCAGAAAATGAGTTTCCTGCTTTTGATGGAAAAATCATTAGTTGTTTTAATACAAATTAATAACTCATTGAAAGAATGCAAACTGTAATTTGGGCAGTGAAAGATACTTGTGTTAAACTGAGCTTGAACACATATAATTGTACATTTCCATGAGTTTTAATTGATATCTTTGCTGCAAACTTGGCTGTTTCAGATAATGAGAGGTGAGGAAAGGATAAATAGGGACTGATGTGCCACATCCCAAACTCCATGTCCAAAGCACAGGCTGAATGAAATCCTGCTTTACTGGCAGCCAAGTGGGGAACTTTGTGCCAGAGGATGTTGGCTGTCCTAAACACACCTGGATGCAACAAACAAAATCATTGATGTAACCGCCATTTTGGGATGGTGTCTGCAAAGGAATCCTGGGCAGCTTGGACAGCCTTTGGGAGTCATTTTTGCTGGGAGACAGTGCAAAAGAATGGTGAATTCCCAGTTTTTGGAAGAATTCAGGGTGGCTCCCAGGTTCCCCATGCCTCAGCCTAGGCAGCCTGACCAGTGCCCTGCTGCACCTCCTCCAGGAGCCATCCTGCCCTTGGGCATCTCCCTTCCCTCCCTGTGCCACTTGTGTGCTGCCAGGAATTCCTCTGGCAGCAGGAGCTGTCCTGTCTTTATTTCCTTGTCTGTGTGCAAACAAGGCAGGGGAGGATGGAGACGTGGAAAATGTCCCTGCATTCCTGAGCAGGGAAGAGGGTTGGGTGGCTTCACCACAGCTGACTGCCTCCATAAACAAATCCCTCGCCTGCTTATCACATTCCGTGTTTAGCAATGCAAATAAGCCAGGATTTGGGATCGATAAAGTGTGCAAGAAGGGAAAAAGTTACTGCCACGAGGGATACAAACTGCCCTTTATCCCATGACCTCATTCCACTTGGATTTTCCGGGTGCATTCTGTGCCAACGCTCGCTGGGTGTGTTGGGGTGAGTGGTGGGGTTTGTGTATGTTACTTTTTAAAGGAATTTGTACAAAATTTCTCTTCTCAGTTGTCTATGAGCACCGATCAAGATTAGAGAAGTCATTACAAAAGGAAAGGCTGGAACATAAGAAAGCAAAAGAAGGTAAAAATGTGCTTTTCCCTTTGACATTTAACTTATTATAATAGAAAGTAATTCCAAATGGTTTTTCTTCAATTTTAATAGAGTTGGGTAATATATTAGGATCCACTTGGCAGAGCTGTGCTGGTCTTTCTAGTAGTTCTTTTTTATTTAATCTTTTTTAATCAGATCTTTTTAAAAGCAATCATCTTTTTAATACTATTTACAGATGACTGCAACATGAAGTAATATACCCAGAGAATGTGTTTGTATCCATGTACATAAAAAACCCAAGATGTATGTGGGTAGGGACATGTGTAAATCCTGTCCTGGCATGCCAAAAAATCACAACCATGGGATCTTTTCCTGCATTCCATCAACAGGAAATTAAACTTGGAATCAATACCTTTACATGTGCTGTGGGGTGAGCACATGCTTACATGCCTTTCCCTGATTAAGACTAAATTCTGGGTGTGTGTGAGGGGGAAATGCTGGTTTGAATACAAATTGTATTTCTTACACCTATGCCCTCTGTGGAAGTTCTGCAGGATCCCATCCTCTGAGTTGCCTCAGTCTCTAAATACACTGCAATTTTCAGAGTAAGGCCTCTATTCTTCCTAAAACTGAGGACTCAGCTGCTGAATTAAAAATACTACTTTAGCAAAGCTGATAAGGAGTGAGAAATGATTCTCAGCATGCAGGTCTCAGTGGGTTTCTGGTGCCATCTAGTGTAGAGTGGTCCTGCTGCTACCCGAGGGTGAGGCACCTTTTCAAACCCTGAAAAGAGAGAGGATCAAGGAACAAATGAGGAAATGTTTTATTATTTCCAAGAACACATGATTTATAAATGCCCTTTTCCTTTTAATGATGCTCTTGGGCCTCTGCAGAGAGAGTTCATGTAACAGATTTAATTACCCTTCTGTAGTCTTGAGCCTGAACTCTGCATCTCTACTGTGATATGAAACTTTAAAGTGAAGATATATTATGAAACAGCTGGGAGAAAATATTTTGTCAAAATTTTGCATTTTGTTAAATTCTCCATAGGTTGTTTTTCTATTTTTTTAAAGATCCTTTTGAAAATTGTTTCTGCATAAATATTCAGCTCTTAAAGAGAATTTATGTACTCAACAGCCAAGTTATTCAAGCACAGATTCTTCTCTTCCTGGTGGTTTTTTTCATCAGTACTTTCCCTTTTATGTTGCAGATTTTCTTGTTTATAAACTAGAAGCACAGGAAACACTAAATAAAGGAAGGGTAAGTCATCATTCCTAGTACAAGTTTTTAATAGCTGATGCTATTTGAGTTGCAAGGAAAAGGAAATGCTTTGCAATTATGACTGTTCAAAGGAAGAGATCTTGCGAAATACTAATTGAAAGAGCTCTCACTTATCCCAGTTCTGCTCTGCATTCATAAGTGCTCTCCAATTCCTAATTATTTGAGCTATAGTGGGAGATACTAATATCTCTCCAGAAAATTAATTTAGAAAATAATCCCCTGTTTATATTACGGTAGTTCAAATGTAATGTTGTTATATTAAAGGGGAATAGGGAGGTGTTAGAAATCTTTTTGTAGCTTACCCCGCAGGGAAAAGAACAGTGACAGCTTTCTAACACATGGGCTTTGAACTGGAAAGTATAAAAACATCAAGAAACTTTGTTTTATATACCAAGTGCCAGAAGGAAAGCTCTGTCTGGCAGAGGACCTAGAGACCTGTAGAGAACTCTTTATAAAGCAAGTAAATTAGGATTTTATGGCTATTTCATGTTGAATCTGGGGAGCAGTTTGGGAGCTGAGTAACAGGAGTTAAAATAGGTTGTAGCTGCAGTAGGTGCCGAGTGTAGGAGCTCGCTCTGCTTCAAAGGCAGGGCAGAGATGGATTTGTTTCCTGGGGAGCTGCATCCCTTGGCTGGTGACTCCCAAAAGCTGCATGTGCAGAGCTCAGGGCAGTGTCAGGGGGTTTAACAGGAGTGCTTTTTGTTTTGCAGCAAGACTCCAACAGCAGGTACAGCGCCCTGAGCGTGCAGCACCAGATGCTGAAGGTGGGTGACTGGGAGAGCAGAGCACCTGTGGAACTGGTTATACTGGGGAGACACAGCCTGCCTGGGTTCTGCTGTCACTGCACAGTGTCAGGGTGTGGGCAGTGCCTTACTCTTACTCCTAAAAGGTTGTTTCCTGCACTTTTTCCTAGTCAGGCTTTTCAGTGGGTAATTTAATCTTATCAGATGCAATTTCTTCTAGGGAAGGCTGACTTATCAGCCCTCGCCTAGTTTGGCACATAGGGATTTTCTTAGACACGTTCAGCAGCTCCCAGGGGGACAGTGCAGCTCTAGGGTGAGGTGACACAGCCCTGGAACAGGAGCCTGCTCATCACAGAGATCATTTTGTGTTTGAAAGGAGCTGCAATGTGCATGCTTTGAATAATAACCTTCCCGTTATGAATGCTTCCTATTCATCTGCACTTATTAAACAAATTGCCAAAGACAATATTAGCCAGATCTGCAGATGCAGAGCTGTTCCAGTGTCCCAACTTGGTATTTGCAGAGTCAACACGAAGAACTGAAGAAACAGCATGCTGACCTTGAGGAAGATCACCGAAAACAAGGGGAGGAGTTTAGCAGGACATTCAGTGATCACAAGGAGCGATACCTACAGCTGCAGCAGGAAAAGGAGCAGGAGATCTCCAAGCTGAAGGGTAAATGTAACCTGTGTCTGGCTGCCCACATTAAATTGAGTGTTTGCCATTGTGTTTTGTGTGGTGGGAGAGAGGCTTTTGCTCTGTTCTCACTCAGAGGCCATTTGTGCATCTTCTGCCTCCTGGCAGGTTACATTTTATTGATGGTTTTCTGGGGCCTCTCTCTGAAATCTGTTCATATGTGCTCTGTGTTTCTGTCTGGGTTACAGAAATAGAAAAACCCAGCACTTAAAAGCCTGTTAAGCATCAGAGGTTGTTGAGCCAGTCTTTAATTTTTAATTCTAAGACTTGTATAAACTTGGAAAAAAGGTTTGCCTCTTCTTTTTTTTTGTAACTGAAGGGCAGTCTAAGAATATTTGCCACTGCTAGCAGAGATGTAATTGTGCCTCTTTATGAAGTGACTTAATTTACATTTTATACCTCCTTTTCCCTGTGTGTACCAGCTCCTCTGGAGCACGTTGTACCTGTACAGTTGGATGCTGAATTCAGTTTTTACTCTTGGCATCCTGTTTCCTGTTCGAGATTCTGGGCAGTTTTCAGGCCTCTTCCATCCTCATTACACAATTCCATAGAACAAAAGGATGGGGCTGTGTCCATCAGAGCCTTCTCTGCCTCATGTCCCTAACACAGGAGCTGCTTCTGGAGCTGTTTGCAGTTTTGTGGTTCTGCAGGCAGGGGTTGTTTCTTGGCTCCACATCAACATCGTGTAAAAAGTGGCAGTAGAAGCCTCTCTCACTGATCCCAGAAGCTTTTGGAGCGTGCTGGCCATCTGGGCCAGCCTTCTTCAAAGGAATAGCTGGGTCCTGTGGCAGAAAATTCTCACTTGCCAGGTGTGATGTGGGGAAAGAGAGGAGGGTGCCCTCCTCTCTGCTGGCCCAGGATTCAGATTTCCATTGGGAATTCTGCCATATGCAGCGCCCAGTGGGAGCAGTGATGCAGAATTCCAGGTGCAGACTGGGTGCACTGATGGAAAATTTCACCAAATGTTACAATTTTCTGCTTGAAAATGGAAAGTTTTTAATGGGGCTGAGGAGAGAGGTAAGGAAAACAAACCATACAATTACTCTACTTAATTTTTACTGCAGCAGTCGTGTGGGATTTTATGTAGATTGTGTTATAGTCTTAATTTTGGTGCTTAGCCTGGTGTTATAAATCCAGCCAGGTTTAAACTCTGTACTTGTTTTCATTTCTTTTCTCCAGAATCCCTTTATAACTTACGGGAGGAGAACAGGCAGCTGAGGAAAGCTCACCAAGACATTCACACCCAGCTACAGGATGTCAAGGTAGGCTTTGCTCTGAGGAGAACTTTCAAGATCATTAGGAAAACTTTTCCCCAAGTCTTCCCAAGCCTGAAGTAGGCTGTGCTGAAGACCTGTGGTTTCTGTTATGTGGGCAAAAGGAGAGGAGTAGGCTGAGCTGGATTTGTCTTTGGCCACCTGCACTTTAGGTACATGCCTATTGAAAAAAAAAAAGTATTTAGTATAGAAATCAGAATTTGGTTTTACAAGCTGAGAATTGAGTTTTGGCAAAACTCAATGCCTAATGTTTTCCAGCTCTGTTTTTTTTAGAATGTTCATCAACATCTACCCCTACTTTTAATTTTATTTTAATTATACAAATCCTGCCCTCCAAATTTCCTTCCCTGTTGTGCTCGCATCCTCTGTTTCATATGCATTCCATGTGAAATAAATAAGTGCTGTCATTCCAGCCCAGGATTCTCTTTACAAAATAAATTGAATTATCTTCCTAGTTCAAACCCCCCCAGCCTCCCTAACCCGATCTTTAGAATGAACTTTATGTGAAACATGTGATGTTCTTCTTTTTGTGTAGCAACAGCATAAGAACTTACTGTCCCAGCACAACGAGCTTGTGGTGACATTGGAAGACCACAAGAGTGCACTAGCTGCTGCTCAGGTCAGAAGGAAAGCAGCTCCTGTGGGTCTCAGCTTCCCAAATCTGTCTCTCCTGGCCGGGCTGGCTGCAGGGTGCTGCATGTGCCTTTGGCATGGGGATCCCTGCTGCCCTCGCAGGGTGTGCATGGCACCAGGGGCTGCTCCTGAGAGGCTGAACAGCTCCCAGGGCAGCCAGGGAGCAGAGCAGGCTGTGGCCCAGCCCAGCAGTGCATGTGCTCCTGGTAACAAGGGTCTCTCTGCTTCCCTGAGAGCTGTCAGTGCCTTTCTCTCTCTGTCCTCTCTGGTGGAACTGCTGTTAGTGAGCATCATGCACTCTGACCTTCACATTTATCTCTTACTCACACCTGGATGCTGCTCTAAAATCTCGTCTTATGTGTGACTGGAAAGGTTGTGAGGCTTTCATGGAATTCCAGAGTGGTTTGGCTTGGAAGGGACCTTAAAGCTCATCCAGTCCCAGCCCTGCCTTGGGCAGGGACACCTTCCTCTATCCTAGGTTTCTCTAAGCCCCATCCAACCTGGCCTTGGACACTTCCAGGGATGGGGCAGCCACAGCTGCTCTGGGCAATACACATCAGTGCAGCAGCAGAATATAGATGGAGATGTGTATGGAGGAATGAAAACTCCAGGTGGAACTCAAATTAGTTTTTAAAAAACCAGCAGCATTAAGTTTCTTAAATGCCATTTTGAAGTGAACTATCCATGAAGCACAAACTGTTGCAGGCTCAGTCAGCTGGGCCAGTACAAGCTGTGGAGGCCACAGGGAATCTGAAAGTGGGAGTAACGTTGGAGCAGAGGAGAACTTTTGCTGAAAGATCAGAGGAAAAGGCAATGAGGCAGTGTGAAGTTATTTTTATTCCTGACTGATTTTCTTCATTTAGGCATTTTCACAGTCCACAAAATCGTTAGCAGCATTAAAAGCATTGAATTTTTTTTTTCCCTCAGTTCTGCTTGTTGTGCCTGTCAATATGTGTAGATACTCAAAAAATAAGGAAAGATCAGGAAGGTCTCTCACAGACTGAATATCTGAAGACTCATAACCTGCAGTACTAAACCACACTGGCAGCAAATTCTGAGCTTTTCTCCCCCTGGCCACGTGGTGATGTGTGCTGATACATCTGAAATTCCACAAGGCCACATGGAGGGGCTGATTTAAGGTTGACCAAATCCAAAGGGAAGCTGCACACACTCCTGGCTTTGATTCAGTTCTTTAATTAGAGAACCTGTGTCACACAAAGCCTCTCTGTCTGCATCAGGGTGTGACATTTGTCCTGTGGAGACCCTGCAGAGAAGGGTCTTGCACATGCCTTAAGAACAGAAGGTATTTCACACTTTGGTGTAGTTCCTCCTGCAAACCAGCTGCAGAAGGTCCCCAAGGGATTCTTTCACAGCTCCATAAATGATCCCTCTGTTTCTGGGTGTATTCTAGGCATTGAATACCAGCAGTCAATACTGCACTAACCTGAGTATTTTTAAAGAGTTTTAGTCTTTGTGCTTTGCCACAGCCAAGCAGATTAATTATATATTTTAATAAACCCTGTTTTCTGCCAGTGTCAGCACCTTTTAAGCTGTGGCCTTGAATCAGATTGTTCAGTTTAGTGACTCTGCAGTAGAATGGAGTATTTGAATTCTGATCTGGATGGGCACTGTTTAAATATCACGGAATGGTTTGGGTTGGAAGGGACTTTAAAGCTCATCCAGTGCCACCTCCTGCCAAGGGACACCTTCTACTGTCCCAGGCTGCTCAGAGCACCATCCAGCCTGGCCTTGAACACTTCCAGGGATGGGGAGTTTGTGTTTGCCTCTCTGGGCAATCTGTGCCAGGACCTCACCACCCTTAGAGAATTTATTCTTAATATCAAATCTAAACCTTCCCTCCATCAGCTTAAAGCCATTCCCCCTTGTCCTGTCACTCCATGCTCTTGTGGAAATTCTCTCTCCAGCCTTCTTGTAATCCCCCTTTAGGCCCTGGAAGGGGCTCTGAGGTCTCCCTGGAGCTTTCTCTTGTCCAGATGAGCACTCCCAGCTCTCCCAGCCTGGATCCAGAGCAGAGGGGCTCCACCCTTGGAGCCTCTCCATGGCTTTCTCTGGACTCCTTCCAGCATATCCCAGTGTGTTCCTCTGTCTGCATGGTCACCGAGTGGAGGCAGAAATATCAGAGACCTGAGTATTAGCTTCATGATCAGTAAATACTCCTTTTTCCCTGAAGTTTGTCCTCTCCAGCAGTTAATCAGGGGGCAGGAGCATCCCTGTGGAATGACAGGAGTGATTCCTGTGCACTCCACTGTGCTTTCAGGCTATCTGCTTTAGGGGGTCAATAGGCTTGTGGAGGTGCTTAAACACACCCACCCCTCCACTGGAGCAACCTTCTTGGGCACCTGTTTTGTATGCAGCTGGTCAGCTTTTATACACCCTGCCCACTCCAAAAAATCCACTTTAATTGGAAGTCTTCCTGCTGCAGAGCCAGGGATTGGGGTACCAACCCTGCTAGATTTTCTTTAAAGCTTCTTGATCCTGATCTTGTAGAAAGTTAAATAGCAAATTAAATTACAACATTTTATTGTTGCATTTCAGGAAGCCTTTAGAAATTTACATTTTCCTTCCACTTCTTTTCTTTTTTTCCCTTCTTTTTTCCCCTTGCTCTTCACTGTGACTTTCTTTGCCTCAGTTCCATATGTTGGCTGTTGTCTTGTCTAACACCTGTCTAAATGTTGAGGACTTGGCATTTTCACGACATGTAGATGTACTTTAAAACTTCTGTTTCTGAAAGAGCTGCACTTCTTCCTACCAGCAAAGGAGAAGTTGTGGTGCTCTCAACTTCCCTCGCTTTAGTCTGCCAGGAAAGCTGCATCATCCCCTCTGACACTTCTCCTGCTTGGCATGAATAAAACAACTCCTCTTCTTTGTCCCACAGAGATGTTTTTAATACACTTTGTATGCATGTGCACTTTGAAAAGTGATGGATCAGTGTCATCTAACATGTGGAGAAAAAAAATTGTGTTTTAAAAGCTCCCATCCCTTCTCCTCCCTAGAGCATTGAGTTTTATACCATTGTCCTGCCAGCAATTTGCACTCCAAGGTGATTACATTGGATTAAGAAAGGAATTTGGACACACTATAATTAATATGTTGGCTTTAGACTCAGGTGGAGGAATACAAACAGCTGAAGGACACGCTCAAAAAAATCCCAAGTTTCCAGCAGCCGGAGAAGTTGGAAGGAGGGAAGGAGCAGCCTGAGGGGCAGAGCCCATCCCTGCACAGCCACCTCCCCGAGCAGCACGGAGCTGGGGCCCTGCAGCAGCACGAGGTAAGGAGCTGCACACACCCAGGAATGGCTCCTCCTCTGCAGAACATACTGAATATCTCAGCAGTGTGTGTCTGACTGTCCACCTTTGTCACTTCTGGAGGGAGGTGCTGAGGAATGGTTTAATTGGTGACTAGTAGGAAAATCTCTTAATAATTAATTTTTCTCACATGACTAAGCCAGTTTTAAGTGTGTTCATGTCAGCTGTTTTAAGAAGTCGCTCAGAATCTAAACTTTTTGAATAAGAAATCTAGAATTTTAGCTATCTCAAGTGTTACAGAGAGCTTTAACAAGTTCTGAAGAAATTTTTATTTTATAAAGTTCCAGTGGCACATTGAAGTCAGTGTATTTAAAATTGGCACACCAGTGTTCAAGCAGAAAATGTGTAATCTAGAAGTTAAGAAAAACCAGTTGTGATTTTGTTTTCCAAGAATTCTTGGCCAGCAGAACCTACAGGAAATAAAAATCATGGAATCGTCTAAGTTGGAAAAGAACTTTAAGATCTTCCAGTCCAGCTGTGAACTCAGTTCTGCCAAAGCCAGCACTAAACTGTGTCTCTAAAATACAAAATTTGCTTGTAGAATTGTAAGAGTTTTTGTTCCACTTCAGATAAAATGAGGCTTAACTTCCTCAGTGGTGGAAGTGTACAACACCTTGTGTAGCTGTGCAGAGCCACAGACCAGGTAATGACCTCATTTGGCAGGAGCAGCTCATTCCAAACCGAGCATTTGGCCCTCCTGACAACAGCTCTGGGCTGGGATAAAGCATCCAAGCCTGTCCTTGGCTCTCCTGAAACTGAAATCCATAATGTGTTGTACACACATAATCCTGGGTCTGTTTTGCAGGGTGAGAAGCCAAGGGAGAGAGAAGAAATAAATACCCAGGAGCAGGACAGGGCTGAGCCTTTCCAGGTGCAGGGAAGGGCTCCCGAGGGCCACAGTGCCAAGGAGCTGAACATCCAGGAGCAGCAGGAAGCTGGAGAGGATGAGGAGCAGCGGGCAGAGCAGATGGAAGAAGAACGCAAAAAAGAGCTTGAAGAGGAAGAAATGGAGCAGGCAGGGCAGCCTGAGCACCTGGAGGAGGAGCAGGACCAAGCCCCAGAAGAGCATGAATGGAAAAAGCAGGAACAAAAGGAAGAAGAAACCAACATGTTGGGTGATCACCTGCAGTCACAGGTAGGGAGCTCTTTTCTAATTGGTTAAATCTGCTGTTTAAATTGAGGTTTCTCTTGCCATTGCTGGCCTTGTGTTACACTCACTATTTCTAGGCAAAATCAAGTTTTTACAGAGAGTTTGGGATGCAGAGCACTCACTGTTTTTGAGATAAAATTACTGTCGTATTTATAGAAAATTTGGGATTCAAAGCACTTGGATGCAATAGGATTCAGACTCAACTTGAGCACACTTGTACTGCAGTGCTGGCCAGATCCTAATGAACATTAATTCTGCTGATAAAAAGCAACAGATGGAAAAAAAAAAAGAGCAGCAGACTGAATCCTTTCTCCCACTTCAAACCTGAGGCCTGTGGTATCTGATGAAGAACTCAGCAGGTGAGAGGGAGGCTGGGATGGAGAACTGTCCTGCTCTGGTAATTTGATGCATCTCAGCAAATTGCAGAGTGATTCCTTGTCAGAGATACCTGCCTCCTGTGAACACACTGCCAGCTCAGTGCTCACTGTCACTTGACAGGGAATTTTAGCTGCCAGACAAACATGACTGAAATAGTCAGGGGAAATCAGCGTGCAGCTCTAAATAAAAGCAGCAAATCCTGCATTTACATTCTAGATTGGATCTGCAGTGGAAAAAGTATTTCACTGGTCTCACTTCAGGCTTTGTAAACACTTTCTGTCCTGGCAGATTAATAGTGTAACTCTGGTGTGATGAGAAGCTGTTGCTGAAGAGGTGGAGAGGTGCAGAGGGTCAGAACAGCAGCAATGGGTTAAGCTGTGAAACTGGAGTTAGTTTAATTTATTGCTGAATATAAAAAGATGTGCAGAGTCTCACTTAAGGCTAAAAGCAACTCCCACTGAGATTACCAGTTCAATCAATGGGAACTTTAGCTGTCATATCAGTCATCAAACCTCCTTTTACTGTGTAATATGTTGGGAGGTTTTGTTATTATTTATAGGAAAATCATAGCTTCCTTCAGCCCACAATCTCCTCTTTCTTCCCTATGTCCTCCACAACCACCACAACTTCCAGTGTGTGTTCAAAAAAACATTTAAACTTTAAGCAGGGACATGAAAACTTAAAAATAACTTTGCTGTAATTTTCCCTATTGCGTGGAGTATATTTTTCCCTCTGGACAGGTTTCTCCCTGCCTGTTTGTGATCACTGAAAGGATGATTAACGTGTGACTAACACGTTTCTGTGACAGGTAACGCCAACAAAGAGACAGAAAGCAGCTTACGAGCAGCAGCTGGAGCAGCAGCACCTCGGAGCCCAGAGAGCAGAGGAGGCCGAGCAGCTCCGGCAGCACCAGGAGTCCCTGCACCAGCAAAGGCTGCGAGGGCAGCTCCTGAGGCAGCAGCAGCTCCAGGAGAGAGAGCTCCAGCTGCAGAGGCAGGCAGAGCAAGGGGAGAAACTCTACAAAAACCGCCTCAGGTTGAATTCTCCCTCGCGAGTTCGTTGCGCTCTGTGCTCTGGGCTTTTATGTTCTGTTTATGTCAGCTCTGTTCTGCTCCCTTCTCCCTGAGGGCAGATTTCCAGGGGGTCCTGTTGGCTAAGTGTCTGAAGAGCTGGAGGTTCGTTCCCTAAAATTCAGAGTCCTGACTGTACTCTTTGCCTGAGCTGTATCTTTCAGGACTGCAGGCTCCACACACGCAGACACACAAGCACAGAGTCAATGTAGCAGCACAGGAAAGTCTCTGTTCTATCAAGCGTATTTCAGGAAAGGTGATGTGAGAAAATATCAGATAATAGAGCATGAAACTGGGGCCTGCTCTGGCAGGTGCTGAGAGAGGTAGAGCTGCACGTGGGGGGTTTGTTTGTTAAAGCAGAAAACACTTCTGAAATTAAAATGATGTTTGGCTTTTAATGTTCTCAGCCAACAGGCTCAGTATGATAACATGGACCAGGACATTGTACAAGGGGAGGAAGAGCAAGGTATTCAGGAAGAGGAAGGAGGTAAGAGAGAATTCCTGTCCCTGCCATGCTCACTTGCTCTCTGTGTACTGCCTTGCATGGGAGACTTTAATATTCATTTCATATCCAGATTGGATTCAAGTGAAACATAAACTCGCAATTTAAAACCAGAAGCTCAAATAACCATGGCTGAACTGACTGAGTGAAATGGGGGAATTGCCAAAGATCATATCCACATTCCTGAAAGGAAAAGTGTCCTTTTGACACTGAGCTGTTGTTACAGGACTCTCTGGACCTTGGTTATGCTTCTGGCTCTGCATATGGGTTTGTTTGATCTCTTTAAATTACAGAATCAGGGGATGGCTTGGGTTGGAAGGGACTCATCTCATTCCACACCCCTGCTATGGACAGGGACACCTTCCACCAGCCCTGGCTGTTCAATGCCCCATCCAGCCTGGCCTGATCTTTTAATTACTATTTCCTATTTGGAGTAAATCAATACTGTGAGCGTGATCTGTTTAGGTAGAGGCTGCCCACTGCTAAAAGCACGTGTGGAACCTTGACTGTAGGAGACTCTTCAAAGGATAACTAAAAACCTCTAAAAAACAATAATCACCTGAAAAATTCCTCAGCTTATGAACACGACAACCAGCACCAGGATGAAGGTGAAGATGGTAATCAGAATAATGCAAACGAGCAGCAAGAAGCAGAACATCAGGCAGAAAATCATCAGGCTGATGAATCAGTGAGTATGAATTAAGATGCTGAGGGTTGCAGTGTTACTGAAGTGAGAACCCACAGGTCTCGTCTGGCATAATTGCACCTTAGAGAAATGAGATAAGCAGAGGTCTACTAGAAAGACAAGCTTGACAGTTGAAAACAACGTCTAAAATCTATTTAAAGGTGTCCTTACTCATTTGGGAAGAAATAAAAGGAAAAAGCTTCCCTGTTGGAAGCAAGGTGCTTATTTCTACATTCCTTTGATCTGTGCTTTTGGTGGAATAAAGGATTTGGTCTTAGCTGGGACTTGAACAGGTACATTTGGCTTCAAAAAATTACAGCAGTGGCCAGGCAAAATGAGAGGGGATGGTATTTTTCATGCTGTTATTAATTAAAGGCCAACTCGAGAGCCACTGTAACCAGCTGGAGTCAGTGCAGAGGTGTGACGTCTTTAAAGAGGATGTAGGTCAGCACTGAACTGAGCCCTGATATCGACTGCACAGAGATCTGGGGCAGGAGAATCACCCTGAGCCTTCCCCCAAACTCCAGCTTACCTGGTGCTGTGAACATCCGGTGCATCTTCCTTACTCCCCTCCCTTTCAGCAAATTAAGGTGCACTGTGAATATTTCTAAAGGATCTTTAACTTGTTGGCTATAAAGATGTAAAACTGCTTTTACTGAATGATAAGCAGACAGAAAATGCTCCTTTTCTGCATGGCAAAGATGAAAAAGTGTTTTGTTTTCTTGTAGACAGAGCCAAGGTCAATAGAGCAGGACAGGCTGATACTGAAGGATCCCATTTGGAGCTGTGAGCATTGGACTCTTATCTGTGTTCACGTGGCCTTATCAGGCACTGTCAGGTAGTCAGCAAACACGAGTTGTTCAGCAGCCCCTGACAGCAGTGCTCAGGCTCAGGGTGGTTTTAGCAGCCAGGTACCTGCACCTCTGTCCCTGCTCACTGCTGAGGTGCCTCAGTGAGCCCTGGTCCTGCAGAGATTCCAGCTGCTGCCAGGGGGGTGCAGCTGCCTCTGCCAGCCCAAGCTGCTCTTCTTTCAAGGGAAATGCAGTTGGACCACGAGCTAAAAGTATTTAATGCTCACTTCTGTGAATTACAGAAGGCAGCCGTGGAAGATGTGAATCCTGCTGATGACCCCAATAATCAGGGAGAAGATGAATTTGAAGAAGCTGAGCAAGAGAGAGAAGAAAACCTGCCTGATGAAAATGAAAAGCACAAGGAAACGGGTCAGAAACAAGGACACCCAGGAATGGAAGAACACTTGGTGGTGGGTAAAGGCAAAGGAGGCACCTCTAGGGCCCCTTCAGGAGGTTAAAGCTGCACATTTTAACTGTGTTGGAGCTGTAAACTCCTCCAGGCAGAGTCTGTATTTTTATGGCATTGGTCTTTAATGGTGTGAATATTCCATTGTCTTCCTGCTTAGTATGGAAAGTCTTGCTTTATTCTGTGAAGTGATTTTTCTCATATTCATCCTGCTATTTTTTAATTGAGGGCAATTTTAAATCACAGAGCTGGGCTCTAACTACTGCTAATGAATGCACTCAGACTTCTCCTGCCATTATTGTTACTTCAGCTTTACAGACAGTTTTGGTTCCAGAACAAGAAGCTTTAATCTTCAGCCCTCTGGTTATTAGGCAATCTCATAGAACTGAATTTTTATGATCTTTATGCAGATGGCAGGAAATCCTGACCAGCAGGAGGATAATGTGGATGAGCAATACCAGGAGGAGGGAGAAGAGGAGGTAAGAACACAGAACTAGGGCAGGTGTAGGCTCAGGTAGCAGAGCACAGCTCCATTAACACTCAACCTTGGTATCTTTTAGAACTGCAGGATAAACCCAAATCACTTTGTCTGACTTTAACAAACCTGGGAAGTCTTTGTCATTACTCTGCTGTCCCCTTCTGGATACACTCTGGGTTACTCATGCTCCTGTGCTGCAATCCATTAGTCTTCCATGCCACACGGCATTAATTGTGCAATAATTGAAAAGATTAAGCCTTTCACAACACAAGGAAAATTTCCTGGAAACCTCAAGGTCACAGAAAAGCTCATTAATCTCTAATCACACTCTGCAGTTCTGAGCAAACTGCTTCCTTGGCCACTTACTTACTCTTTAGCTCTGACTTTGATTTATCTGCGCTCCTCCTGTGCAATCCTGCAGCTCGTGGGCTGCTCAGGAAGCTGACAGCACATGGGGCTGCAGGAGAGAGGGAGGGAGAAGACTTCTTCTTTCATGTCCTGTTCACCCTGAGCCACCCCACAGCCCCTCAGTACCTGATCAATCCCTGTTCCTGCTTCCCACAAAATCCCTTTCAACAAGAGCCCTGGAATTGTCTCTCCCTCGTGGGGAGCACTTTGGATGAGCTGGGATGCTCTCAGCATTCACCAGTGCAAAACACTGCTGCTCCCATCCAGCCAGGCCACTGGGAGCTGGGCAGAGCTGGCCTTTGGCAGCTGCTCTTTGGCTTCCAGGAGGCAATTTATCCACTTCTCATAAAGGATGTGCCCACTGTGCTTACTGGAAGTAGGAAAGAGGCAGCAGGGATTGAGTGAGCAGTTAAGAGAGAGATGCTGGAATGGGGATGAGTTTCTTTAGTAGGTTGACTCAAATATTATCCACTGCTGTTCAGATCTTTCCCAAAGTGATCCTGGCCCAGCTCACAGGGCACTGTTGGGAGCAGATAAGCACAGCATCACTCTCCAAAAGAAAATCAAGTTTACTTCAAAACATTTCTCTTTCAAATTTGCCCCTAACATGGGAAGTGGGACATGGAATTGAGGGATACAGAAAGGAATGAGAGATCCAAAAGCTGAACATCAGGGACACAGATTCAGCATGACCTGCTCTCTCCAAGAAGGGCATTGGAAGGGATTGTCTGTGAGAATTGTATTTAAAAGTTAGATGTTCTCAGAAGAAGTGAGTTTCCTCATTGTTGGGTGGTTATGGTTCTTTTTATCCTCCTTTAACCTCTCCATGCTCTCTTCTCCCTTCTTTAGAATCTTCATTCTGTAAAAATATCGCTGTGAAAATGTGCCCATTTATGCCACAGGCCACTCTTTAAAAGGCAATTAAACCACATAAAACGTCTCTGGTGCTTTGTAGGTGCAGGAAGATCTGACTGAAGAGAAGAAACGAGAGCTGGAGCACAATGCTGAGGAGCCCTACGGGGAAAACGAGGAAAATGTGAGTCCTGTGCAAGCCCAGGGGTCAGGGACAGGATCAAACCCTGATCACAGCTGATCCTGGCACAGGGATGTGACACCATCATTGTTCCAGCTTCCATTGTTCCAGACCTCAACATTTCATGCTGTCCCAACTTCCTTTTGCTCATCCTTCCCTCTCCAAGTCAATTCTTGCACCCTGGAAGCCTTTCTTTTTTTGTTTCTGCCCATCAGCTCTCACAACTCCAGCTGAAACTCATTTCATTGCCCTAAAATAAGCTCTAGGGAAAGTGGCACTGGATCTGTGTGTAAGTTTGTTTTGGTTTGTTTTCCCCAATCAGGCAGACGAAAAGAATAACAGGGGGACAGACCAAGAGCAAGAAATGCAAGAAGACAACAACCAGAAAGAAATTCATGAAGAAAATTATGAGGAGGAAGAGGAGGAGGAGGAGGAGGAAGGCAGAGCTGTTGCAGCAAAAACTCGCAGGAGAGGGGAGATGTAGTCCCCACTTTGTTTTTCTTTTTCCAGTACACAAATTCCTGTTGGAGGTTTTTTTTTTTAAACCAACTTTTTTTAGGGTATTTAATTTCCAAAAAAAAAAAAAGCTTGTGTTTTCCACTTTTTACTTAGATGCTCTCCTGTGTTTATATGAATACAGTATTTTGATACTCTAGATTAGGATTTCTTTTCTATCCAGGCTGTACATAAACAGACATCCTCTAGGTTGGATTTTTTGTAACTCTGGGCACAGTTTAGAGAGGCCATTTTGGATACACTTTCAACTTGTCCAGGACTGACAGAATGTTTGGTGTCACATCAGGTACACTCAACACTGAAGGAATATTCCTAGTGCCTAAATCCAGGTGACTTCAGTCACTCCAGCTCATTGTCTTCCATGGATTTCTTCTGACCAAGGGCTGGCTATTCCTCATAACCTCACAAAGACAAGGGCCAAGTTCCTTGCAGGACCAGACCTTTTCTAGGTGCAGAACAGTTATAAAATATGCAAATTTCACAAGCCTTCAGAATGCAGCCAAGTTACCAGCTGTTAATTTTGGCAGCTGTTTAGACACGGTCCAATTATGCATTTATTTTAATGAGCATTCCCAGGTACTTCAATTACACACAGTACCTGGCTGCTCATGCAAATGGGGGTGTGCTGAGAGGAGCTGGGAGCTAAAAACCAATTTAGACTTGGAGCTCCATTATGCCAAATCAAAACACTACAGCTGTCAGAGGGATGGAGATTTACAGCAGCAGCAATTTTCTCGTCCCAGTTAACACACAGAGTGTTTGACCAGAAGCAGAATGATGTTGCCTCAGTGCAGTGTTTCCTGGAGGGTGTGGTAGCTGAGCTGACATGGTTGGTGCAGGATGTTGAACTAAGGCCTTTACCTTCTTTTCCTTATTTATTTAAAAAAGCAAACCTGCTGGAAGGATTTCTGTGTGTCCCAGGGTGAGACTCAGACTCAAACCAAAGCTCACAGAAGTTGTTGAGCCCAGCAAACATCTCCAGCACTGCATGCTGAAACCTGGGGGGGGTGGGGTGGGGAAATGACACAAAAATTGTGCCTTGGTGTGGGCTACTCTAAACATAATCCCAGTGCATGAATTATACAATATTTGTATTGGTACAGACACTAGTTATTTAATATATGTTAAAGGAGAATGGGAATCTGGATTTCCCAGGCTATGCCCCATTGCTGGAAATGAGGCACAGGGGAGCTCCCCATCAAAGGCTGTGTTAATATATAAAGGGAGAGGGAGTGGGGTTTTTTTCCCTTTTTTTTTTAATAATGATGCATAGCAATGTTTTTAGTTCCAATTTTTTATATGAATGTAATTTAATTCATTTTTCTACTAACTTGATTATATTATGTTTTATAGTTGGTTTCCATTCTTTGCAATTTTCCTAATTGTCCCAGATCCAGTTATGTTTCATAGGAAGATTTTTGTCAGTGAGTATTTTGGGTTTTCTAGTTACCATAAATCAGATTTACCTTATGTATAAAAAAAAAAAAGTTTACATGAGACTGTAAAATGTATAATATGTACATAATCTTCAGAATACAATTATTTTGGTAAATTGGCCTGTATTTTTAATGTCATGGTTGCAGTATTTAATTATTTGAGGCATAATAAAACTTGACTGCAGTCAATAAACCAGAATGTGGTTAGTGATCTTTCACAAGCGTGAGGGTTTCTGTCACTTTTCCTAATGAAGTGTTTGGATTCCATTGGAATGCAGGGGAAGGGATGGAGCTGGGGCAGCACTTTAGCTAGGGCAGCACTTCCAGGAAAGTGGAATATTTTTGTTAATGGATAATGTCCACCTCTGTGCCTGACCAGGGTCACTTAGTGCCACACCCAGAGGACCACGGTGCAGCTGAGCTGGTCTTCATTGCCACAGGATCAGGGAATGCCAAGTGCTTGGCTAAATCAAGGATTGAATGAGTTCCTGTGGCCTGAAAATCAAGTGGAGATGTGCCACAGCTCCAGCCCTGGAGCGCAGGATGGTCTGCACAGGGACTGCTCAGTTTCCCTGCTCACAGGGCCTGAGCCCAGCCTGGTGCTCTGGTTTGGGACTGATGAGGGTGGAAGTTGGAATTCAAAGGGAAAAGTTCCATGGCTCTGGGGTTTGGCAGCAGCGAAGCAGCCACTGGCATCCCATGAGCTGGGCTGGCAGGCACTCATCAAAATCCTGGAGACAGTGCAGGGGGCAGGGGGAGAGTGCTGGGAAAATTCAGCCTGAGCAGAGGAAGTTCACCCTACAGATGGCTCGGGAGAGGAGACTCGTGTGGAGAACACACCCCTGGTGAGGCAGGAGCCCTCAGCCTCCCACTGAAACACTAAAATAGCCACAATAAAACTCAGGCCAGAAATAGCGTGTTTAGTCATTAAGGTAATTAGTAATTGCAGCAATTAATTTAAAGGCTGGAACGGATTTTTGATCATGAGACATCTTTGAAAAGCCTCTCTGGTTCAGAGAGAATCCTGCCTACCAGAAGCTGAAAGGTCACTCAAGAGGGTGAAAGGAGCTGCTTTAGCCATGAACAGGTGAAGAGATAACACAATACAAATTAAAAAACCCAGTGGGATTCATTCCATGGATCAGGGAATGCTCCAGCAGGGGCTCCAGAGCTCACCTGGCTGAGGCTGCTCCACGTGGTGCTGCCATTAAAAGCAAACAGGAGAGGAACACAGCCCATAAATGCGTTTGTCACCCAAGCACAAACTGGGTCTGACACATCGTATCCACCTCTGCTCAGGTTTCCAAGGAAGGAGCCGCAGGGCACTCCCTGCCAAAAACGACCTTCCCTCAGCTCTGCGAGTCTGAGCACGAAAAATCTGTGCTTTACAGAGCTGCTCGCACTGCTGCATCAGGAATAAACTCCCAGACACAGCATCTGCAGGCCGAGGGCACTGAGAAACCAAAGCTGTGCATCCAGAGCAGGATAAAAAGTTGCCTTGGATACATCTGACACATGAGCAGCCCTCAGACAGAGAACTCTTCTTGCTGGTTCAAATGCACAATTATTCATCACCATCATCATCATCATCACAACTAAAGAGAATAAAAAACCCAAATAATTTTTCTGTATCTGCTGGTAAAGTTTGGGGTGTTTTTCCTTGGGAGTTCAGCATGTGATAGGTACCTATGAGTTCTGTTACAGTCAGGGACTCAGCTGATGAGAGGAACAAAGTCTTTACTTGTTCCTGTGCACTGAAATACACCACAGAAAATCCACAGGCATTTTGGTATCCATACCTTATCGTTCCTTGAAACACAGTCACTGGACTTTAGTGCATACTTTGTTCTCAAACCATTTTAAGGGAGTGCTAAACCCTATTGCAGTGAGAGGTGCAGAGAGAAGCCAGCTCTGGGTTTCGGACAAAGGTTTTGAGAGAAACCTCTAGACTGAGCCCAAGTTTAACCCCAGAGCTCTGCTGAGCCTTCTGATCACCATCACCAGTATAAAACTGGATCTTTTATATTTTCAACCACACAGCAAATGCTTTTGTCAGGTCAAAAAACTATTTTCCAGAGAGCTTGGACCAGGGGTGATCTCTCACTGTTTTAGCCTCCATCCTTTGTGTGTACAAGCTCCTGGCCTTCCCTCACCTCCCCTCTGCTGCCAGCTGTGCTTCCTCAGCTCCACATCTGCATTTCCACTGCACAAATTACTGCTCCACCCAAGTTTCAGATGTGGCAAAACTATCAGGACAATTCTTCCCTCATAAAGGCTCCACCTGTCAGCCACGTACATGACCACAGCACCCCAAAATGCCTTGGAGATGGTCCTGGTGCCCTCGGAGCTGCAGGAGCAACCCCTCCAGGGAATGTCCATCCCAGAGCTGACAACCTGGAAAAGCTGCCACAGGATCAGAGAGCTGCCTTTAGTGCAGTTATGAGGATAACTATGAGCTGAAGTATATAAAAAAGGTGAGCTTTAATGAAAGGTTAAATCTCTCAGGGAGTTTTATCTACGGTCTTGTATCAAGAGAACAAAAAACAGTCATAGATGGCATTTTGGAACAGGCAGCATCGCTAATTAATGAACAAACGCTGCTGCTAGGTGCTCAGCAGAACCATCTCATCAGTTCTGTGAAAATGAGATTATGGAATGAACTCCCAGACTGTGTGGGATCCATTATCCCACTGGTGTCAGCGAGAAGGGCAAGACCTGCAGGGTCTTCCTGACCTGTACAAAAGCCAAGCTCAATCTCTCCCAGCAGAGGATGCCAAGTTCCCCTGGACAGCTGCAGTTGTGGTGAGGGTCAGCCCTGTGCAGGACACTCCTGGCTGCAGAAGCCCCGAGCTCCTTGTGTAGAGCAGGCATTCCAGGGCAATTCCTGCACTTCAGGGAGCAAATTCCCCAGTTATTTCTTGTGGCGGGTGAGAAATGTGACATCTCCCATGCATTAAGCTGAGATGGTTTAATATACATATATATATATATATACACACACATATATATATGTATGACATGGGTACAAATTGGAAGAGGAGAAATTTAGGCCAATTGTTAAAAGAAATTCTTGTCTGTGAAGGTAGTTAGAAACTGGAACAGGTGTCCCAGGGAGGTTTTGAGCTCACCATCCCTGGAAGTGTCCAAAGCCACACTGGATTGGGCTTGGAACCACCTGGGACAGTGGGAGGTGTCCCTGCCCATGGCAAGGGGTGGAATGGATGGGCTTTAAGGTCCCTTCCAACCCAAACCATCCTGGAATTCTACATCTGTGAATAAACAGATATACAGAAATCTGTATTACAGGAAGTAATCTGTGCAGAATTGTATTTACCTGAGCCTTGGGCAAAAGGCTCTCGTGGATGAGCTCAGTTCTGAGTTTCCAGACTCTCCTGCAAGCCAAGACAGATCTTTATGAATATTTGCATCCCACTGACCTCTTTCCCTGATGAACACGAACATCACGTGGCACAGAAAAGCCAACTGCTCTAGAAAACAAAGGCAAATTGGAGATGGAAATGGTTCCCCTCCCTGTTTTATGCCATGCCAGATGGCTGTGTTAATGGATCGATTTGCTTGTAAAATAAAGGGATGTGGTGCAGTAATGAAAAATGAGATGCTTCCAACCTCAAAATCAATATTTTGATGAGTTTTAAAATAAATTTATTGAAAATAATGCTGTGATTTGAAGAAAGTCTTTGTAGAAGTGTGATAATTCACAGTGACAGACCCGCAAAACCTCAATCCACGTTGTTCCTGAAGAGACATTGAGATTTATTCTGTGGAAAGTTTACAATTAGAATGCTGGAAAATTTTTCAGCAGTTTCAAAATGTAAAAGTTATTCAGAATGGAGCTCCTCACTGGTGTTTTTGTACAGAGCATCAGGAACTCAATCAGGAATCTCCAAAGCCCAAAAACCTGAGTTCCTGTGGGTTATTTGAGGGCTCTGTTGCAAAGCAAGGGGACTTGGTTCAAGGATGAGGAAAGAACAGGCCATAACTTTTATCCTGCTTCACTTTCCCCATTGATTTGGACTGTTCTGTAATTAGCAGCTCACCAGGTTATTCTGTATGGTGGTTCCATGCTGTCAGACATCCCCCTCAGGGCTCTTCCTCACAGCAAACATCATTAAATTTGCAATTTACCTCTGTGCCTGCTGCATTCCCCATCCAAAGCTTCCTGTCAGATTGCCTCAAAGAAACCTCTGCTCTAAAACTGCCTAAATGCAACACAAAGCCCAGTTCCAGCCTTTCTTACCCTGTTTTATTCCTCCCATTCAGCTTTCCTGCCTTCAGCAGCTGTTCTGGCTTCCCAGTGCTCCACGTGGATCCCCATGAACGGCACTGACACCTCAGGGCTTCCCCTTACCACTAAAAACTGCTTTATTGAGCCTCTTGGATTGAAGCCTTTGCAGGGAACACTCCCATGGCATTAACCTCAGCTCCAAACCAGAGCTGCCCCTGCTCCAAGGGGACCATCTGCACTTGAGGAATTACAGTCAGTGCCACGAGGAGAGAAGGAAGGGAGGCATTTCCATCTCTCTGCATAGCAAAGGTTCCCCAGCTCAAGCTATTAAACCTTACAGTGTGGGAAAAGAAGAGGAGATTATTTGACATTGCTCCGTATCTCAGGAAACTGCAAAAGATTCATGAATATTTCAGAGAGCCCTGGGTTTCCAGAAAGGGGCCTTAAATCTCTTTGGTGTGCAACAGATGTGGTGTTTTTCATTCCAGGTACAGCATCACAAATTAAGCTCGAGCTCGGGTTGCTGGTATTTTAAGCAGCTGAGGACAAAAATATTAAATAAAAATCAATTTTTTTCCCTTACAGGGCAGTCCCACACCTGCTAATTCTGTTGGTGATTAACCTGGTCCGTGATTTGCTCATCCTGCATCACCTCTTCCATTTCCCAGGCAGCTGGACTTTGCTAAAGGTTCCTCCTGTGGAAAGCAGCACTCAGCTTGAGGAAAAGTAGAGAGTCAGCTTCCAGTTTTGTTTCCTTGCCTCCATAAAGCCACATTTTTCCTTCTGACAGGGTTTTCTTGGGATAACTGTGCTCAGAGCCAGAGGAGCTGCCCCTGGGGCAGATTCCAGGGCAGAAGTTCCCTGCCTGTTTGTGCTGGCTGATCCCTCAGGCACCCCCTAATCCCCTCTGGGGTGGGCAGTGGAGTTTGGAACCTCCTCTCCACCTCCAAAGCCCACAGATTTCATCACAGAGGATGCAGACAGGGAAAGCACAGGAAAACAAGGAGCCAAGGCTTCAGGCCTGGCAGGAAGGGCCTGGTTTGCTTGGTTCCCGGAGGGAAAGGCCAACTTCATTTTGTGTTGTCAGGCTCACACTCAGTCACTGAGCCACCAGGGAGCAAAGCACATCCATCCTCTGCAGGGCAGGACACCCATCCTGCTGTCAGGGGTGCACAAGGGCAAACCTTTGGTGAATTTTCTCCATTCCTCACGAGATTTGGGCCCATTTGGGCACCATCTCCTGCACGGCACTTACGCAAAGGGATTGCTGCACCATCCCTTTGTATAGAAACCATTTAAATGGGCTCCAAAAGTGACAGCTCTCTCCCTTCCTCGCTCTCCCCAACAGGTAGCAACTCTGACAGCCCGAGAAATGCAATACCTAATAAGAGGATTAAGTAGAGAGGAATTCTGTTTAATATTGCATGAGCAATGGCAGATCCCTTCCCTGCCTGTTCCAGCTCCCTCACAGGATACAATGTCCATGCTTGTAAGGGAAGCTTATTGACATCTGATCAGTCAATAAATCTGTTCTTGTTTTTTAATGACCCCGAGAGCTGTTTCCACACGCTCACATCATCTTACCAACAATTTACCCTCATAAATTAATTATTTCCTTGAGGGCCTTTTAGACCCTAGGACTTGTTTTAGCTCCTCTGCAACAATTCTCATCTAATTGTACATCAAGGCTCGGTGCAGAGCAGGATTAAACCTCACCAGCCTGAACAGAGCTGGGCAGAACCAGTACAGAGAGGCAGAGACACGAGGCTCCTCCTGAGCACAAAAACTCCAACACAAACTGGAGCAAGAACCTCAAAGGATCTGGGAGCCAGAACACCAGGCTGATCAGGGGGATGGAGCATGGCTGCTCTGAGGAAAGGCTGGGAGAACTGGGGTTGTTCAGCCTGGAAAAGGGTTTGGGGTGACCCAGTTGTGACCTTCCAGTACCTGCGGGAGCTACAAGAAAGATGGACAGGGGCTATTCAGGGGGGACTGGAGTGACAGGACACAGGGAATGGCTTCCCACTGACAGAGAGCAGGGTTAGATTGGAAATTAGGAAGAAATTCTTCACTGTGAGGGTGGGGAGGCCCTGGCACAGGGTGCCCAGAGCAGCTGTGGCTGCCCTTGGATCCCTGGAAGTGTCCAAGGCCAGGCTGGACGGGGTTTGGAAGAACCTGGGATAGTGGGAGTAGTCCCTGCCCAGGAGGAAGGGTTGGAACTGGATGATCCTTAAGGTCCTTTCTAAACAAAACCATTCTGTGATTCTATGACTTAGAATGAGTGGGTTTGAGTCCTTTGTTGCTAGAATCTGCAAATGAAATTTGCAATAATTTTCCCTTCTGGCTGTGTAAGCAGGGAGGACAGTTCTCTGTTATCACATAAGGACTTGATCAATAAGAATGTATTAAAGATCCATACACAGGTGTATTAAAGCATCCATGCCCTGCTAATGTCTCCCATTTAAACTATAAAAAGCTCAGTGGGCTCTTGGCTGAGCTGTTAAGTGAACGATAGGCAAATTGGAAATGTCCAAGAAAAAAGGATCAGAATTACACTCTGCTATGAAACACCAGGCAGCTCCCATAAAAATCAATGGCACTGCATAGCAGTAAATTGCTGGGGAGATGAGCTTTATTTCATGGCTCATAAGTGAACATGAATCTCTAACAACCTGTCAGCCCTGACAGCTGTGCCTCTGGAAGGAACTGGGAGCTGCCTCCATCCCCTGGAGCCGCTCCTGTGGGCAGTGCTCCTCTCCCAGCACAGCCACTCCTCCCACAGGGAGGGTCAGCCACAAGGGATATCCCCACGAGGTGTTCAGTGCACTCTGAGGTGGCAGAAAGCCTCTCGAGCCTCACAGGGCTCATCCCACTGAATTCTGCTGATGCCAGAATGATTTTTTTGCTTTTTTTCTGTTACACCCCTCTCACATCCACTTTTAAAGTTTTATATATTCTTAGTGCTTTTAGCCCACACCACTTGTAACTTTCCAAGCCTGATAACTCAGCTCAGCCCCACTGTACCATTAAACCAGGAGACCAAACACCCTGGGAGCCCCAGACACCAAGGGCCTCTCCAAAACATATTTTTATAAACTAAGATAGGCCCAACCAAAGAGAAAGTTCCTCAGTACAGAAGGTTCACTCGAGCTTCTCACTGGGGAATCTTTGATAAATATGTTAATTTTGCAAGGCTATAATTGTGTGTATTTTGGTGTGACAGTGTGCATGCATTTTCAGAGCATTCCACCTGGACCAAGTGCTGTACCCAAGGATCCTGAAATAAATACCAAAGTAAAAACCCCCTTTCCTCATAAATTGTGCTTTGGTTTTAATTTTAAGACCAGGGAAAGGTAACACTGCAGTGCTGCTGGAGTGACTGACTGAGCTGTGCAAACGCTGCTTCAAAATGCTGGGTTCTGCTCTCTAAGCATCTTCTGCCTCAGGCAGACAAGTTATTCCCCAGTAATGTTGTGGCTGCACCTTAAAGAAGGAGGGGCAGAGATGGAAAGCAGCCTGCCTGAACACTGACACAAAAACCTGGGACACGGCTACACAAGGAAATGGGAGAAGGGTTTCCACATGCCTTGGAATTTTGTCCTGATCCAGGCCTGACCAGAGCAGGAAGGTGCAGTGTTTGCCAGCTGGGTTTGTGGCAGGGAAGTGGCTCACACCTGGCAGTCACCAAATCAGATTGGCAGCAATTGTGGTGCTACAAAGATGCCTTAAATGGATCCCCAGAAACAGAGACCAGGCAGGAATAAAGGAATAAAGGAGGGATTTATCTGAAAGGCCTTCAGAGGTCACACTCTGGGCTCCAGAGGCTCCTGCCTCAGTGCATCCCAAAATGGACAATGACAGCTCCCGAGTTCTTCCCACTTTGATATCAGCATCAATTGCCCAAGCAGAAGCCAGGCAAGGATGGAATTTGCCCAAGCTTGCCCCCCTCTCCCCAAGATGAAGGTTTGCAGTTGTTGGGCCCAGGAGGGTCTGGGTGTCCTTGGAGAGCGAGCTGGAGAGGCTTTGTTATGTCAGTGTGAGCATGAGAGAACAGCACTGAACGAGCTCCAGGGACCTGCAGAGTTACACTGGGCACTGCAGGGCTGGGAACAGAGAAAAGTTCAAACCTAAGGCATCAACAAAACTCATCAGGGGAGACTAGACACAGATTTCAGAGGTGAGCTTTGGTGACTGTGCTGTGCCTGCCCAAGTGGGGTGGCTGAGTGTGAGGGCACTGCAGGTTAAAATGCAGGATGTCCTGCAAAGAGGAGCAGCTTTGCTTCTCCCTGAGCTCACTGGCAGAACCTTTCCCCACCCTTGTATGGCAGAAACACAGCAAGTGCCAATAAATGTTGGATTTCCATACACAGAACTTGTTTGGATGCTGGCTGGGCTCTTGGGGAGCTCAGTGCCAGCTCCAGAGTCAACAACAGCAGCCAGCAGAGGATCTACACAAATCAGCCCTTTGTGGCCTTACCTAGAGATAAAGGTCTGTGGGAACAACAGCTAAACATCAAATAAGTGACACAAATCCCTGAGGTTATGGAAAAAAACAAACCCAGATGTAACCATTGCCCCCTACTTCATCACACACCTTTTTATCTGACAGTGAAAAGCAGGAACTGCCAAAACACTGAAAGGACAAACCAGCCAAAGAAACTTTTATTTTTCCCTCAAGGCAGGTTCTTCCCCTTATCCTCTCCCCAGACTCTGCACTTGCCTTCAGCTCCCCCTTCAAGCTGCCAATTTCCTCACACAACCCATGCCAGGCAGGCACTTCCAGCTCTCTCAGCCTCATCTTTCAACTATTTTCCTTTTCCATAGTGTTTTTGTTCCCCTGATGATTTCTTATTATCCTCCAAAAGGCATTTGGATCTGTTTTCCCAACTCATCCAGCACAATAAATTATCAGGAATTAAATTAGCTATCAAAGGGCTAATAGACTTGTTTCTTCAGGGGCTAAATTAGTTATATCAAACTTTATCTAGAAGGGAGAATGTTTAAAAACATATTCTTCCAACAGGTTTTTGTCCTCATTAAACACTCTGAAGCCTATCTACAGCAGCCACTCGAGGGACCACAGGAATCAGCTGCTCAGCACAGATGGCCTTGAAATAAAGGTCAAAAAAAAAAGAGCACGAAAAACGTGGAAATACTTTAAAACCATTCCTGCAGACAGCGGTTGCTGGCTGGAGTTACCTTTGTGGAGAGGTTTCACTGCCTTTGAAATGCTTCCTCAATGTTACTCATGCAATTTCATCAGGAATTATTTGGTGTTTGGCTTTGCTTTGTGTTTTAAGCAGGATTTCTGGTCTCTCTCGAGAAAGCAAAATATATTTGCTTCATTGTGAACGGATTAGGAGCTGAGACACTGTGTAATGTTAGAGCAGCACAGACTCTCCATCGTACAAGAAAATCTTAACAACAAAAGCCCTCAAAAACTGATGAGGAGAACTCTTTTCCTCTGTATATGAGAGCCTGATCCCCACTGGCAGCCGAGGGGATGAAAAAGCTGTGCTGGACATTATTCCATCTGGGAAAAGCACTGGGTTAGACCTGTTGTGTAAAGCCCCTTTCTGTTCATGGGCTGGTACCAAAGCCAAGCAGAGCCTGGCACTCCTTGGAGATGGCATCTCCTCCCAATCCCAGCCCTGCACTCACCACAGCATTTCCAACACCCTGCTTAGGGCAGAGGGGATGTGGAAACAGATCCTGGTGTAACTGGTGCCAGGATGATGTTTTGCTTTTTCTTTTATACCCCTCTCACACACTCTTTTATAGTTTTATGTATTCTCAGTGCTTTTAGCCCACACCACTTGTAACTTCCCAAGGCTGATAACTCAGCTCAGCCCCACGGCACCGTTAAACCAGGAGAGCAAACATCCTGGGAGCCCCAGACACCAAGGGCCTCTCCAGAACACATTTTTATAAACTAAGATAAGCCCATTCAAAGAGAAAGTTCCTCAAAACGAGAAGTTCACTCGAGCCTCTCATTGAAGAATCTTTGATAAATATGCTAATTTTGCAAGGCCTATAATTGTGTGTATTTCTGTGTGAGGTGTGCATGCATTTTCAGAGCATTCCACCTGGACCAAGCGCTGCACCCAAGGATCCTGAAATAAATACCGAGGTAAAAACCCCTTTTCCCTATAAACTGTGTTTTGGTTTTAATTTTAAGACCAAGGAAAGGCAACATAGCAGGCACTGCTCCTCAAACACTGGTGAGATGCAGCAGTTTGTGGGGCAATCTGGGCACCTTTGGGTGCAGCATCTCCCCTCACCTGGGTGAGGCTGATCCAGGTGGCCTCCAGAAGGATCCATTCCAACCCAGGCTGTCCCACGAGATGCTGTCCATCCTTTCCAGCAGTGAATCAGCTCTGAGTTACCTCCACCTGAGCACCAGGATAAATTCCAGCAACAGGGTACAGCTGGAGAGGAGCTCAGCCCCTGCTGCCTGTGGCAAGGAGAAGTGATGCACATTACAGGACAGGCAGCACCTGGGGGGCTCCAAGGTAACACCCTCTCAAAACAGAGAGGGAAAACATTGATAGGGCTTCATCTGGAGGTGAAATTATAGGTGGAAAACGTGAATTTCATCATTGTTAGGAATGGTTAAACAGTGCTCAGCAGAAACAGCCTGTGAGAGATATGTGGGGTGCTCTGAGTGTGCTCAGCTCCACAGAGGGTTTTGGGAGCTGAATGTCTCTGCTCAGAAACAGCACATTGTGACTCTAAAAGAGACCTTTAACATCAACATCTAGGCAATTCTAAGGAGCTCCATAATAAGGGGATGTTATCCTTTTAGAAATCCTATGAAATGGAATTCTTTGAGGCCTGCAGGAAGCACTGGAGGATAATTTGCACAACCCAAAAAATTAGCACGAAGAGGAAAAAAGGCACTTTAAAGCCAAGATCTAGTGCCAGCCCCCTCAGGTGGGCTCTTTCAGGCATGCTGAGTACAACTTTCAGCAAAAACTCAACAACTAAGAGACCCAGAATGGCTTAAGGAAGAAAGAGTGGCAAATTGCAGTTATTATTGTCAAAAAGTTCAGTGTTTCTCTCTGAAGTCTGTGTTTCTTTTGACTGTAGCTCATTCCACTGAATAAAACCCGGGTTTTTTTCTAATTCATTTGAACTTCTGGCAGCTGCACTTCAGTTCATTGGCCAGGGTTTAGCGGCTGCTCTGCTCTCTCCAGTTCTCATTGTTGGAGAGTTCAGGTCATATTATTTCACTCGAGACAATATTAATGTCTGTGACAGCTCCCAGTGCTCAGACAGACATCTATCAAGTAGATAAGCCCCTAATTCTGCAAATATCTTCTCTCCCAATCAATGGGTTTTGTTCTAGCAGGATTATACAGGGAAATGAAGAAAAGGAGACTCTCTTGGGAGCCTAAAATTCATACAGAGGGAGTTGCAAAGCCCCGTGGTTCAGAGTGAGCCTTGTCCCAGCTGGTGACAGCAGCCTTGCCCTTCACTTCTAGGACAGGAAAAGAGCTGAGGATATCTGGGAAGTGATTCCTCCTCTCTGGAACTGGAGTTTGGCTCTCCTGCTAGCAGCACAGCGCCTGTGTAGCCCCGTTGAAATCAAAGGACTCCAAGTAAATGAGGACAACAATTTGTTTTATGGAAAGAGACGAATTACAACTTAATTAAAGCGACATAAGGAGGCTGGAGCAGGAAGGAGGAGTTCAGATCAGTCCTAAGGGAGCTGCACAGTCCTTGCAGAAAGAAGGCATTTGGGTACCATACATTGAGAGCACAGGAGTTTCCATCAATTATTCCCGGGAGGCATGGCTCTCCTCAGGTACAGGCCTCACAAAGGTACCTTCTCCCCACAGCTCACAGGATTCACTCACTCCAAAGTGTCAGTTTGTGTTAGAAACAAAAAGGGGACAGAGACTGGGTGGGAATGCAGCAGCAACAACTCCTGGGAGATTTCAAGTGGCAGCAGAGGGAACAAGATGTGCCACTTACATGGCAGGAAAGGCACTCCTGACCCCAGCCCTGCACCAGGGAGAAAACCCAGCACAGTGTCCATGCTGGAAGCAGACAGTGCTCCTGGGGAGTGGGGAAAAGCCAGGAGAGTGTGAACCTTCAGCAATACAGAGCGTCTTTAAAGAACTTGGTTAGCAGCTGCTTTTCAACAGCAAAGTCACATCCAGTAATTAATAACCCAAAGTTTACGGCCTACAAAAAGTGAATAATAATCAGCTTACCTTGTTCTGCATCTCTCCTACAAGGAAAGGCTGAGAGAATTTTGTTTGTCCAGGCTGGAAAAGAAAAGGCTTTGGGGTGGCCTTCCAGTACCTGCAGGGAGTACAAGAAAGATGGAGAGGGAATTTGGGCAGGGGGGACAGGACAAGGAGGGCTGGATTCCAGCTGTAGGACAGCTGGTCTAGACCTGGTATTAGGAGGAAGTGAAGGTGGTGAGGCCTTGGCACAGCCTGCCCAGGGAATTGGGGACTCCTCATCCCTGGAAATGTTCCAGGCCAGGCTGGATGCAGGACCTGGGACAGTGGAAGGTGTCCCTGCCCATGGCTGTGGGGTGGAGCTGGATGAGCTTTAAGGTCTGTTCCAACCCAGGCCATTCTGTTATTCCATGATTCCATGTCCCCAGAGAGTGCTGGGCAGGACTTTGCAGAGCCACACAACCATGCTGGAACTTGGACAAACCTGGACATATTTCTTCAGGTAAACTCCTCCCTCCAGGCCCTGCCTGAGCTCATCCAGCACCGAAACTGCTTCAGACATCCAGGCATGGCACTAAATCAGAATGGGAAGATCCAGAACTTAAAGGCAGATGTAGGGCAGACTTAATTATGGCCTCTTCAATAACTGTCAGACATCTGTGGTGTAAATAAACCCAGCTAGAATAAATGGGATTATGTCTGCAGAGAATTTCATCCTGGATTTATTCTGGCACATTCAAGCTGACAAGTATTAGGCACCAAATATAATAATTAGGCACTCTGATGTTGTGAGGATTTTGGTTCAGAGTGCTGAAGTGTGACGCTGTCACAGTAAAAACTTGGGACAATTTTGTCACATCTATGTAGTGTGGGACATGACAAGCACTCTGAGCACTCCCCTCTGTAGAATTAACATTATATTCCATTTTCTCCTCAGGCATTCATCTACCCTTTGGAGCTTCAGCTCTGATTTTATTGTATTTGCTGCCATGCTTAAAGGAAGGTAATAAAATAAAACAAAATAGCAGAGGAGGGCAAACTGCTGATACTTGGAGTGGGAGCCAGTGGTAAAATGTTGAATGGAGTGTTGGTTGAGCAACTTGTTCTGATGCCTCAGGTTTGAGCTTTTCTCTGTTCCCAGCCCTGCAGTGCCCAGTGTAACTCTGCAGGTCCCTGGAGCTCGTTCAGTGCTGTTCTCTCATGCTCACACTGACATAACAAAGCCTCTCCAGCTCGCTCTCCAAGGACACCCAGACCCTCCTGGGCCCAACAACTGCAAACCTTCATCTTGGGGACAGGGGGGCAAGCTTGGGCAAATTCCATCCTTGCCTGGCTTCTGCTTGGGCAATTGATGCTGATATCAAAGTGGGAAGAACTCGGGAGCTGTCATTGTCCATTTTGGGATGCACTGAGGCAGGAGCCTCTGGAGCCCAGAGTGTGACCTCTGAAGGCCTTTCAGATCAATCCCTCCTTTATTCCTCTATTCCTGTCTGCTCTCTGTTTCTAGGGAGCCATTTAAGGCATCACTGTGAGAGTCAAGAAGTGACTGAGGAAGGGCTGGGAGCCCTGAGAACAGATCCACACACCTGTTTGAGTTTCCCTGAGCTCAGAAAAATGGAAAGTTGTACAGTTTATTCAGAAAATTATGAGTGCATCACAGAAACTCTGACTTCATGGTCCACACCTTGTCATAGGAGCATCCTTAAACTGGTTCAGTGTTTGGGGTGTAAAGAGTGATTATAGCAATCTACTAGAAAAAAAAAAATAGACTTTGTGTAGAGTGGGGATGGGAAATATTTTATCACATAGGAAAAATGAAATCATCAATATGAAAAAGAATCAGAAAAAACCACCCCAAACCCAGCTAGGATTTCAGTCCCCAAGGCTGACTGTGTCATTTCCTGTAGCTTGACTAATCATGAACCTTCTGGTCATTCCCAATTTGTTACTATCCAAGCTTCTTTCATCCCTGTTTAGGTTATCACATTTATTTTTGTGGCTGTTTTTATCCAAAGCATTTGTTGTTGATGGCCACCTTTCCCTACCTTCAGGGCTTTCAATTGCATAATGTAGTGTGTACCTTGTTCCAAAACAAATCTGTCTGGAATGATGGATTTCAAATGAAAAATGAGTGATCTGGGATATCTTAATAGCTTATTTCCACTATGCTTCCTGCCATACAAGTATCCAAATAGATCAAAGTGTCAGTCAGCATATTCAATAAATTCCTTTTTTTTCTTTTTGTGTTGATAGCAAGGAAATAATCAAAAAATGCTGAAAATGCTTTCTTGAACAGCAAAAATTAAGTGGCGATGATTGCAAGCTGCCTTACACAGACCAGGAGGAATTTGATTTTAATCAGTCAGGAAGGAAATGGTGAAATAAATGAATACAGTCTGATATATTCAGACTACAGGTTCTCTGGGGAAAGAGGAGAGAGTTCTGCTTCTCCAAGGTTAACAGCCTCACAGTGCCTTTTTTGGAGACCTGATCTCTGGTATGTGAGTGCTTTCCTTGCTTCCATCCCTGCAGCAGAATGAAGATGTGCTCCTGCAGCTCTGAAGTCCCTGGAGGTTGTGCTGGTGAATCCAGCGTGGAAGGAATTGGGTCCTTGTTGGAGTCCAGGAAAGCTGGAAAGTTTCTCCTGTTTTTCTGAGGGGTCTGAGACCCCTCTGAGCACCCCAGGGGGACACAGCCTTTGGTCTGTGCCCCTGGAAAAAGCTTCCAACACTCCTGGATGAATTGAAAACATCAAAAGTGTGACACAAATTGTAGTTTATTTTGTCACAACGTGAAAATTTATAGTATAAGTTTTGTAGTATATAGGTATATAGAGACAACATGGAGGCTTTTGGGCCTTGTCCCTGGGTCCTTCTTTCTCCTTCTTCTCTCTCCATGTTCCACTCTGAAGTAGGCACAGAGTGATTGGTAGAACAGGTTTGAGGTAGAAGAAACTTCTTAGAAAGATTTGGTAGTTATTGGTACAAAATGAAAAATATTATATGTTGTGGTTAGTTATTGGATAACAAGGTTTTAAAAGCATGTTGCACACAAGAACCAGCAGCCATTGTAGCTCTGAATCTACAGCGACAAACCAGGCACAGGTTGTGCTGAGAAATTGATAAGAAAACTAATAAACAACCCGAGATACTGAGCAAAAAGCTTTGTCTCCTTCATTCCTGATATGGGACTTTGATAAAGAAGAAGAAACCTCACATCTAGGGGTCAGAGATGCAGGCCCTCACTCGTGTGGGATCAGAGAAAAAGCCAACACAAATCATCACTGTCCTGGCATTGCCAACACTCAAATGCCACGGGCAGGAGCCAGGGCAGGAAGAGGGAAGGAGGAATGTCCTTCCTGGCCATGGGAATGTGCCAGGTGGCCCCTGGAGGGACAGCTGGGCTGTGGCTGTCAGAGCACGGCCATGGGGCAGCCCCCGCCAGCACTGACCACATTCCAAAGGGTGTCTCAGGCTAATTCCTGATGGATACAACAACCTGAGAGCTGGCAAGGACCTCAAGGAGTCACTTGAGATGTCTTTGTAGCTGCTCTGTGCTCCAGCACTACCAGGCTGAACTTGAGGGATTCACCCACACGTTATTTAATCTGTATCAGAGTGGAAATCTTGGGGGGGGAACGATTTGCATTAACATTTTGATGATGAATTACAGGCTGAGCTGATCAGCTCTGCTTTGCTCTGGTGCACTCTCCCAGCCTCTGAAGCCCTGTGTAAGACACTAAAAGAAGACACTTCTGCAAGGGAATCCACTGCTTCCCTCTTCACTGTACTCACAGGCAGCCAGGGCTCAGGGAACAGTCCTTATTTCCTGAGTGATTTAGATAATTTGGATCAGTAGGATCCAAACAAACACAGGGTGTTTGTCCTTCATGTTCTACGAGGTGAGGGGTATATGAGCAGATGGCCTTTGAAATGCTCATCAGTTCCTGATGGTTTCTTCTTTGCTTCCATGACCCATGAACTGTAATAATTACAGAGCTTTTAGACCCTGCCCTGGAGTTTCTGGGATTGTAATAAATGATTTAATGAAAAATCTTGTTTTCTTTCTGTTCATTTAATTAATCTGGTTTTTGATTTGATATTGCTCAATTTTTTCTATTCATACTTTTCTATTTTGTATTGAGAGATTTAGACATCATGAGAAGTGAAGAGATAGATAAATGAGACCACTTTGGGCTCATCAGCACCTGTCCTGGGATGTTAAGCAAGATTTTGGGAACACTTTGCTAAATTTTCATAAAATGTCAGGTTCAAAGGAATTTTAGTAAGTAACTGGAAATTGATTTCATGACACTTTGGTACTGAGCTCACCAGTGGCAGCTGTTATTTTACATTTCAGAATGGATAGAAGGAATTCTTCCCTGGGAGGGTGGGCAGGCCCTGGCACAGGGTGCCCAGAGCAGCTGTGGCTGCCCCTGGATCCCTGGCAGTGCCCAAGGCCAGGCTGGACATTGGGGCTTGGAGAAACCCGTGGCAGGAGGTTGAATAAGATGGGCTTTTCTGTCCCTTCCAACCCAAACCATTCTGTGGTTCTGTGATCTCCTTTAAACCTCTTTGCAGCAAAATCACTCAAACATCACCAGCACATTCTTGCTCCTGGATGCACTTTAAATAAAATCATCAAGGCTCCCCTGAATTACCTCATATTTCACTGGGATCCCAGAGCCAGAGCATTAAAATAATGAAATGAAAAATTATGAGAGCAGAACCAGCTTCCTGTTCAGAAAGAATAAATCAGTGTCTGTGCCTTTGTCTCGTGACTGACCCAGCACTCAGGTCTGAGCAGCAGCCTCTGAGCCTGTTCCCAGGAGACACTCCAGCAGCTCCTAATTCCATGTGCAAGAAGTGGGTGGTAACTTTACCAGGAGCTGGTAACTGAAACATCTGCCCACGGGACTGGAGCAATTTCCCATCTCAGCCTCACTTTCTGATGCTGAATTCTGGGAAGAGAGCTGAGTCCTCGAGTGCTTTGTGTTGTGATTTGGGCATCGCTGATTTGACTTCTCCTTAGGGTCTGATACTTTGGGAAAAACCTGTTTTCCTTTCCCATTTCCAGTCACATGGCCCCACAGCAGTGTCCAGCTGCTCTCTGCTCTTGGGCTTGGCCAGGTAAGGGTCAGGAAGGTGGTCAGTAAGAGCAGGGTGGTCAGTAAGGGTTGGTGGTCAGTAAAGGTGGTCCTTCAGGCTCTGTCTCCCCTCTGCTCTAGCTCCCTGCCTTATTTCTGAGAACACGTTTTGTTTTCTCACACATATCCTCAGATGAGGAGAATATGTTTATATTTAATTCTTTGTGTTTACCCATGCATCCCCAGACATAACAATGGTTTTTTATAATGATTACTGTGTTAAACTATCCTCAGATTAATTTCTAGGCCTGAAATAGACCACTAGCCTCAGTCCATGGAAAGCTTTCATGTTTTCTGTTCTTATCCCCTCCACAGCAAAGATTCCTTTTCTCTGGACCAGTTTGCCATGGACAGCACACAATATTCTGTTTCCCCGTTTCAGAGCCCTGGTTGCCTTGCTGTTTCTGTGTAAAGCACACAATCTCTCTCTGAACCTGTAAATTCTCGTTGCTGTGTGTTGTTGAATCTCCCTCCTGATTCTGGGGTGTGTTTATGGAGGGGTTTGTCACAGTGTGCTCTGTTCCCAGTGCTGGGGTGGATCCCACTGGCTGGATCTGCTTATCAAGCCCTGTGAGCGTGTAAATACTGCTCTGCCTCTCTGAATTTCAAGAATATTTCCTGAGGGTGACCATCAAGCTGACACCTCTTTGCAGTGCTCCATTGCCTTTTCCTGTCACAGCTGCAGAAAATCCTCTGAGCCAGATCCTGTAATTCATTCAAAATCTGATGATTTAGTTCATGCAGTATTTTGATCAGCTGTTTTGACTGCTAAGCTGTGGGAGAGGTTAGGACAGCCCTAAGGGAGAGCCTGGAAACTTTCCAAGCTGGTGGTTTCTCTTGCCTGGATGCAGTACAGATGTTAAACAGAGCTGCTTTGACCTTTCTGCTGCCAAGTCATGGCACTGCAGAGCCCTGCAGGGCTGAGCTCTCATTCCTCCTCCCTGCAACTGAACCAGCCTGCCCGTGCAGCCAACACACAGCAGAGAATTTATGGATGGCTCTGGAATCAGGCAATTCTCTTAATTGTCTTCATTTCCAGGGCTCTGTCATTCTTCACCTGCACCGCTGGTGGCACAGCTTTTTGTGTGCTAGTTTGGAAAAAAACCCCTAAAATTGAACAGCAAATCAATCAAAGCCAAGGACAGATACCTCCCAAAGATAATTGCCTCCAGATATCCTGGGAGCCCCTAAAAATCCCTTTTCAGCTTCCACAGGTCTGTCCCTCCTGTGGCTTTGCTTTGAGGAACCTCTATTAAGCAACAGGACATCCCTAAACAATGCCAGTAGTCAAAAGACTCCTTTTCATGATTCACCTCCCCTCTGCTCTCTGGCCACACCAAACTCCACAGCAACACTTTCTTTGGTTATTATTTTTTTATTTCTAAGGGTCAAAATGATTGGGGTGGCTCAGCTTTTCTCTTGTACAAAGCTCACTACAGAGCCCTTGGACATAGGTGGGTTCTTTTATTCAATTGTGGGATTCATTTTCCTTTTCTTCCAATGTTCATCCCTGTGTCATTTCCCACAACCAACTTGGGGTCTGAACTTGGATATGTTTTAATTAAATGCAGTGGGAGTCAATAATTGTGAGTTGTTGTCTACACAGAGTTCCCAGCTGAGAAAATCTCACAACAGTTTTAATACACCAAACCCACAATACTCAAAATAACATCATGTCTTATTTACATGTCAATATCCATACTTACCTGAAGTCTGTGTTATCACAAATGCACTCCAAAAGGTTATATTTCTGTTTCAATAGCTCTTTGACCAGTAAAAAAAAATAAAAAATAGAATTTCCACAAGCAGGATTTATTGTCTCTTTTAAGCAAGGTGGTTGTAGCACGACTGTGATCCTACCCAAATACAGTGCTAGAGAATAGCACACATTCTGTAAAAAAACCTGACATCAGGGGGTGAACAGTCCTCTGGCAGCTTTGGGATACCATCCAGCATTTTCAGGTTTGGCAAATTGGAGAACACACTTAAAGAGAGACAAAAGAAATAATAGAAATTGAGATAAATAATCTTGGGAAATGCTGAGAACAAAACAGACGCTGATAAAAAAGAAACAGTGGATTCAAACATATCTAAAATAGATTTGGGTGGTTGGAAATCTTGATTTGTCATTTGTTACAGAATTTATCTGATAAAGAGCTAATTAAAACTCTCAGATTTCACTCTGTTGCACCCCTTTTATATCCTCAGACTCAATAAAGCACTTAAAGAATCTGTCTTCCAACACTGAGAATGACCACAATACCAGAGTAACACCAAATAATACCAATATTTAATTGCCCTAAGAACTGGCAGATTGAGAGTAGAAATACAATTATGAATTACTAAAAGGTGTTTTTCTGCTTTTGTTCTCCTGGACCCTTTGATATGCATATAAAATGTGAAATCCATCATTTATAATTGACTTTTTCACTTCTGTGCTGGTATCTGCCTCCCTGCCTTTAGAAAGCGCCAACATCACCTCACTGCCAAGGGATGCCCACTGGACTAAAGGGAAAACATACTGGAAACTCAGAGAGGTTTTCATAAAACACTTTTTTTAAACTTCTCTGTTTTTTTTCCCCCTCCCAGGAAGTGATGGGAAGATGTGTCCCATTTCAGACACACTCTGCCAGGTTTATCTTTAAAATATCAACACCTGGCTGTGCTTGCAGCAGGGAAAACCATGCAACCATGCAGATATTCCCAGAGTCAGACTTAGAATAGATTATATTCTTCTGAATTTTCTCAGATTGTAACATCTTGGATTTGAATTTCCATTTCCAGTGTCAGAGGCTGCTCTGCTGAGTCTCCACCACACCCCAAAGCCTGAAGCACAACCTTCAGTGAGGGTCTGCTCAAGGCAGAGCAGGGACAGGAGGGAATCCAGAAAAATCAAATGAAGGGAACTTAATTTTGTCTTGCTTTGGCTCTCGTCTTTCAAGACATCCTCCTGATTCTGTCTCTGACATGTAATGAAATTTAGGCTCCTTGCAGAATCCACCAGGGATACACTGAGGCTGAAGAGAGTTTGAGTAATAGGTAGTTTCTATTAATAAAAGGGAATCTAATTTATCCTCCCTGCTCGCTGTCTCTAAACTTGATCCGTGGACTTAGTTCAGTTCCACAACTGCCACTCTTGCCATTAAAAAGCATCATAGGAACTTTCTGAATATTTGGGGGCTTTTATCACATAATGGCTTACTAACTCAAGTTCCTGGAGGATTTCAAATCGTTGCACCTATAGGAAAATGAAAAGCTTCTTTAGAAAGCTTGTTGGATTTGAGATCCTATTCCTTTTAAACTCTCTGGCAAACATATTTCTGTGTTTATCACTTTTATTAGCCATGAGATGGTCAGACTTACAGTTGTCTGTATCTTTCCTGGAACTCACAGGGATTCCTCTTGAGAATGAGGGATTCAAGTGGAGTGTGTCTGAAGTCTGATATCCCACTTAGGGTCGTGATGTTATTTTCAGCAAGAGATAAGTGCTGAATCTGAGGGATCTTTGGCAGCTGTTTGAAGGATGTAAAGTGGTTTTTATTTACATTTAGCTCTCTGCATCTGTAAAGTACAAAGTGTATGGCATCACTATCACATCTGTGACAGAATCCCAACAACAGGGATGGGTTTTACACACTGGTTTTACATTTGTGCTATTTTTGCCTACCCATGGACTGCCAGATCAGATCCCTACACTTTATATTCCCTATTTTCTTTGTATTGTACAATAGGTGCATCATTATTCCTGTCCTCAATTCTACAAAACACACAACAGCAGAGTAGCAACAGATGGATGGTAAAATACATTTATAGTTGTCATGGCCATGCTTGGCCTCTCTGCTTGGGTTATGTTCCACCTTTTCTTCACAGAGATTCTTTCTGTGTTCAACAACTTCCCCTTTTGGCTCAGATCTCCCTGAACTTAACAAGACTCATTAATTTTTCCCCAGGAATAAAGGGGGCATCATCTGTTCCCCTCACTGGATATTTTCAGCCTGGGAACGACATGAACTCAGAAGAGCAATAAATGGATGAATTCTCCATCCAATACCCCCCAAAAGAGCAGATTTGGCAGCTCTCAAGAGCCTGCTCCAGCTGTCACTTAACTAAAATTTTGATTTCAAGGATATAACATAAAAATAGAAGCAGGACATTTTGTCTACCTTGGCAACCTTATGGCACTTAGGTCTGTCAAAGAATTGTCCACCAACCAAAGCTTTTCCACCCGAATTAATCTTCGGAGGATTCTTTTGAAGTTTTCCACCTGGTAAAGATCACCCAGGTCCTGGAATGAAAGGTTCAACTCCTGGGAAGGGAAAAATAAAAGAAATCACTTCTTTTTTTTTTTTTTTTTTCCTTTGCTTTGTAATACCTATGTCATTAAATACAGAATTAGTCAGGTGTAGTTAAAATGAGAATATATTTTATGCTGCTGCTCTTATAACAATTGGTGGTGCCAAGTGCCAAATTCACCTCAGAATGATGGACTCCATAATTCTTTGAAAGTAAGGAAGAAAGAAGCCATCTCTCAAGTATGAATTTTAGTGTCCATCTCCTCCTTCCTCTGTGAGTGAGGTTCCCAGTGTGTGAGGGGAAGGGAGCAGGACCAAGTGATCGTGGCTTAAGGGTTTGGCTTCTAACCTCATCTGGCACCAAAGTGCTGTGCAGCAGCCAGATCTAAATATTCATAGAGTCCTCACAGAATGGCCTGGGTTGGCAGGGAATTTAAAATTCATATGGTTCCACCCCCTGCCATAGCCAGGGACACCTTCCTTAGACCAGGTTTAAACCTATTAAATGCAGTGAGCAGCCAGCACATCATTATTTGGCTTCTTTAAAAACCCAGTACAAAATGTTAATGAGAAAGTTTTACAGCACAGTTTTCCCAGTTCTCTTGCAGCCTCTTTTCCCATTTCTCTGTGTCTGTTACTTGTTTTCTTTTTTTCAAAATATGTTCTTCTTTTCTGAAAAACAGCTCTTCTTCTGAGGGCCCTGGTCAGAGAAAAAGATTTACAGTTGAGGATGAGAGATAGAACTGGCACTTAGTCACTTGCTGGGAGAATATATATATATATTGCTGGGAAGATTCTGTAATGAAGAAATACATATAATATTATAGGTGTGTAAGTTTCCAGGATTCTGAGATATAAATTAACGTGAAGATTTTTCTATCATTTCCAGGCCCATAATTCAGGCAGCAATCTACAGTGGTGCTGATTTTGTGCGTGGTTGGTAAATGACAGATCTGCTACAGCTCAGAATGAAAACTCCTTCTGAAGGGTTGTTCATAAGGATCCGAATTCCAAAATCCTCTCTTATTCCTTCCTATGCTATAAGTTAGCCTTTGATTGGCCTGAGAAAGGAGAATGTTTGCAGCTTCCAGAGCAGCACCAACAACTGCAATTGGGACCAACAGCCCCACTCCAAACCTCATTTGTATTAAGGCAGACACACACTGGACACTTAAAGCCTTAATGAAATTTTGAGAGCTATGGACATCTTCAAATTCCTAATTAAAACAAGGACAGGCTGGAAATTTCCCACTCTTTAGTCCCAAATATGCAAATACTGGATTTTATAACCCATCTTTCCTGCTCTGTTCTTGAGTGAGTCAATGGATTGAAATGGAGCCAATTCAGTCTTAAAATACAATATATGTTCTACTCTTTGCAGGACCAATTTTCCTTCTTGATTTCTTCTTTGGCTCTTTGGCATATGGCTACTTCATCCTGAACATTCAAATGTTAATGAACTTTGGAGAAAAGTAATCAACACCACATTAATACCAAAAATTTTCAATTTGCAGTTCTGGCAGTTGTTTCTCATTTTTGAAATTACAAGAGATCATTTCCCAATGATTAATAAAAAAGCAAGCATGGACACCATGGGATGAAATCCTGCCCCTTTTCAAAAGAATGGCAAACTCCACGATTTAAGCTCATAACTTTTAAGGATGTACTGTTTGACTAAATAGAGTTAGGGTGAAATGTCAAAGTGTCTTTTTGATCTTTACCTTCCCTCACTCGGGGACAGTGGAGCTGATTTCCTCGAACGCTGTGTTCTTCTATGTCACACCAGCCAAGGTACTTGAAGGAGTCCGAAGGAAGCTTAAAAAAAAAAGCAAAATAAAGATATAAAAGAATCAGTAAAAATTCCTGAGCTTTTGACATCGTATTTTCTCTTATTTCTGGCCTTATTACAGCAGAAATCCCTCCAGTCAGACCCATATCCAAAAGTTGGTAAATGCTGTGGGAATTCACAGTTAAGTGGAGTTTGCCACAGCTCACCCTGGTTTATTCCAATAAATTGGCTCAAATATTGGAGAGAGACTTTTCAGGGCTCATTGTCCCCCTGCCCACGGCATTGGTTTGGTGCACAGAGCTCAAAGGCTGAGGCAAATCCCCTGCCACAGCTGACCCCATAGAATAGAATCTTATTTATATTCTGCCCCAGTTTTGGAAGATAAAAGGAGATAAACAGAATCCACTTCAGAGTTGAGGAAGAGATTTGTGCCTCAGCTCCTCTGTGTCAATGTCTCTCTTCTACAAACCTGCAATCAGGCTGGAAAACCCAGCACTTACTGGGGAAGGTGGCCTGGAATCCCAGTTCTGCCCGAGGATTCCTCTGTTTTGGGATAGAAGTGGTGGAATATTGTGTGCATCACTAAGGATGGAGCAGCAGGTGGTATAGGATTTAAAGAACTTTTGGTTGCTTGTAGTCAGACCTGAGGAACTAGAGAGGAGATGTTAAGTCAGTGGAGATTCTGTCAAGAAAAATGCAAATTTTATTGGTTTTGTTTAATAATTGCGGAAAATAATTGCAGAAAATAGAGGATAGCTCGGGGTAAGACTTGCCTGCAGGCAACAGCCACATCCTGATTGCCAAATGGGCAATCCCTCCCCTCTCACCTGAGCATTTCCTTACACACAGGAGGCTTTCACAGATGTGTCCAAACATCAGAAAGAGGAATTTACTGGCAGTTTGTTAGAAAAACTGAGTCTTGGAGAAAATTGAGAGCTGAACTGTACAGCAGCCTGATGTGTTCTGTTCTACCCAGGAGAGCCCTGCTTTTATGGATCCAGGGTGGGTGAAAATATCCCTCAGTTATTTATCTTATTCCATCGTACCTGCGTTTTAATTAATTATTCTACTAATATTAGTATATTTATTTTAATCTCTTGAAGAGGTTCTAGGGGAATCTCATGGATTTTCCAGAGAAAAGTTGAATTTTGTTTATAATAGTGTTCAAATCAGGGAATCATTAGTGCTGGAAAAGACCTCCAAGGTTATCAAGTCCAAACTTCAGCTTTAAGTTGTGTGCTCGTGTGCTTTGTTAGTCCTTTGCCTAAGAACACTTCCAAAAGTCACATTTTATATACCCCAAATGGTGCAATTTCTCCAACTGTGCTTCAGAGGGACTGAAGAATTTGCAGACTGGCAGCTGCAATTCAGGAATTTATCACGAATGCTTGAAAACAATGATTTAATTTAGTCAGGGTGTGCACCCAGTGCTGTTATTTGATGTTTACTGCACAGGCTCAGGGAGTTCTTGCCTGGGAGTCTCAGCTGTCCATCAGCATCATAAAACAACTGGAGCAGGAGCAGAAATACAGAATAAAAATGCTGCTTTAAGATGGTTCGGAGAGGAAGGCAAAGAAGGTCTCATACTGAGAGTAACAGACAGGCTAAATAGAGCATTGGTCAAAAAGTACAATTACAGATTATTGGCAAACCCTCCTGAGGGGATGTGTCCTGGTGACCTTACTGCAACTGTGCAGGAACAGCTCTGACAACACAGCTCTCCTCCCTTCCTGCTTTATGGTGGGGTTTTAATGGGATCAGACCAGCCCCTGTGAACTGTAGGTGACTTGGAGGAAGCTGTGTGAGCTCAGCATTTTGGGAAAAAACAGCTATTTACTGAGACACTTCGGAGGTCACCTCGAGGCAAGCAAACCCTCGGTGTGTGCATGTTACAGAGCAGCAGCAGCTCACACACAGCAGCTCTGGGAAAAGAGGATTTATGTTGGGTCATTAGTAAAAAAAAAAAACCCAGAAAATAAAAAAGTGCTGGGAATTCTTGTTTAGTCCTATCTTGGTGTTTGTTCTGCTTCTGCTTCCTTGTATGTTATATGAGGTCAGACCAAAGAAATGTGTAGAAATTCTTTTGTGTTTAAGAAAAGATTCTTCTCAGTTTGGAAGTGATCTTTTAGGATGTATTCAAATGACTATTTATAACTGCAAGACTTTTCAAAACCTACCTTCCTCTCAGCTAGATACTACCTCCTCTGCTGAGACAGGAATATACACTCCCAGTCCCTGGAAATGCGGGATAAAACATTTTAGCCAAACCATTTAACATGATATCTCTTCTGATCTCCTGGCAGAAAACCCACTCACAGAATTCTGTATCGGTGATGGCAAATAAAACATCAAGTTCCAGAAAAAAAATGTGTGATGGATACGACTTCCCCAGTCAGGTGGGTAGTGAGATTTCCATGGGAAAGAGTGACAGAAAGAAACATCTTTCATCTCAAAACTGCCTGAGTTTAATAAGCACCAGCTGGAGCCCCACATTATGTCACAGAAGATTTTTTTCTGGAGGAGCAAGTGCCACACAGCTTTTCTATCCCTTGCTTTGTTTACCTTCCTATTTTGCTGCAGAATTGATGCAACAGGACTGGCAATGAACGAGGCAGGATGCAATTCCAAGCAATTACAGATCGCACAATACATGAAAGGAACAAAATTTCCTGCCTTGATTGTGAGGGCCTTCGGCTGGATATGAATCTCCAATGACACCTCTGGGAGCAGCACACTAGATTATGTCAAGCATTAAGGGAAAAAAAATTAGATTCATGATGTCTGTCCAGGCTGAGTCATTTCCTCTCACTTCGCCTGCAGTGAGGAATTGGTGGTTATCATAAATCATACCCCTAAATTCTTATGAGAGAAGAATTAATTTCACTAATGGAAACCCTCTGTGGCAATTGCATTGCTCCATTCTCCCTCTTTTTGGGGGGTGTGGGGGAGTATTTATGATGTCTTTTAAGCAGAGGTACTTGACTATATTTTAAGAATTCTATAATAGAGGTTTGGAAAGGAAATGTCAGAAGGTAATGAGCGAAAAAAATCTTGTGTGTGACCAGCTTCTAATTTCTGAGGTTGGCCCTCAGTCCAGTTCCTATCATGGCTACAGCTTTGTTGATGCCTGGTGTGGCCACCTAAAAACAGAGACTAGACAAGAATAAGGGAATAAAGGAAGGTATTTATTTGAAGGACCTTCAAAAGTACACCCTGGGCAGGCCAAAGGAGACACCCAAGATGGACCCTGGGTCCTGAGTTCTTCACACTTTTATAAGTTGGGTTCATTTGCATATCAGGGTTAATTGTCCCGTTATAATCTCAGTTCATTATGTAATTACCCCAAGTTTGCCCTCCTTCAGAGACTTTACACAGTTTGGGCCTAGGACAATCTGGGTGTCCTTGGAGAGCAAGCTTGGAGAGGTTTTGTTATGTCTGTGTGAGCATGAGAGAGCAGAAGTGAACAGGCTACAGGAAACTTCAGAGTTACACTGGGCAGTGAAGGGTTTGAAAAATATAAAAGTTAAAACCAAAGGTATCATTGCCACTGACACTAAATCCAGGAACAAATTTTTTTTCATCTCAATAATTAAACAAAACCCCACAAAACTGTACCAAACAATTCTTTGCAGGCACCTTGAAGTCTGGAGTGCTCCGTGTGAGCTGACAAGAGGGAGCAGAGGCTGTGGGGCAGCTGGGAGAACTCATGGCTAACCCCTGGTGTTTTATGTATTCTCCTCAGTGGAAGTCCCAGTGAGGAATTCAGTGTCTGAAGTGTTTTGCAAACTGTCAGGATTGAGAACAGAAGAGCTCCTGTGTTTTTCACAACATGACTGAGGAGATATTGGGCCATACCTTGGGAAGCCATGCACTGCTGAGCTCCGTGATCAAAGTCCCACCTTATCAAGATGTCAGTGTCGTGTGTGTGGCTGTGAAATGCTTCTCCTCTCACTGACACCTCGGCCACATTTCCACAGAGCCCAGAATGCTCCAAGTTTCCTGACTGCAGTGCCAGAACATTGGGGTCCAGCTGCCTTTAAGTGCAGGATACATGAAAAGCCCACAAAAGACTTTGAAGAGCTAAAGCTGAGCTACTTCTGAAACAATACCAGTGAAAGATATTGAGTGAGAAACGGAGTGAAAAATCCCTCCTGTGTATATTTTAGATATTTGGCTGTTAAAAAAGGACTGTCAGCTAAAAGATTCCTTTCTCCTGATAAAACAGCAGCCTCGACAAACAAACATCTGGGACTCCACAGCACAGGTGGAGTTTCTGCTGCACAGAAAATGGCAAGCTCAGTTAAAGAGGAGCAAAGATAAAAGAAGTTATAAGAAAACTCTTGCATTTGGGATTTGAAAGGCTTTTTGTCCTAGCCTTTTGAGCAGTTTCGGGGGCTGGTCTATCCCCAGCTATCTGATCTATCCCTGGTCTCATCCCCAGCTGCTCTTCAGGAATCAGCATCCTCGAGCAGGCTTAGCTTTCACTGCTTTTCCTGTAGATGTGAAATGCCCTGGATAAAAGGTTTGGGAATAAGGAGAAGGGCTATTTCTACTAACTCTTCACATATCCAGAGTCAGAATTCCTGTGATGCTTGCTACATCCCACCAAATCACAGCCCATATGTGATGGAAAGGCCCCTGCTCCTGTGTGACTGATACCAGTGAAATCTGGTCAGGTTCTTTTTTAGCAGCAAAGTGCTCCAAATTTGCTCAGTCCTGCTACTATGGAAGTGAAAAACATGGACCATTCTAAAGGAACTAAATCAAATGTGTTTTAAGATCATCTTTAAGAAATTGAAAAAAAAAAATCCAAATTAAAGAAGCTAAGAAAAGAGCAATAAATCCTTCCAAAGCAAAGATTTCTTATCACTAGGTCAGAGGTGCTGATTTTGCACAGGTTCTGAGAGAGATGGTTCTGGATCTGCCCAAACCACTTGCACAAATAAGTGTTTGCTCCTGGGTTCCAAACACCCAATTATTTATGTTGTCACGGTCAATGGCAAATGCCAAAGCCACTCACATAAATGAACTGCAGGGTTAATTTACCAACACAATTTGTGGAAGTATTTAAAAGAGGGCAAACTCAGAACTCGGGCTGTGGTTCATTTCAAATGCACACAATTTACTGCTCCAGAGCAGCTTTGTGTGTATGCAAACATTTATAATGAGAACTCTCTGAACTTAGGATAGTAGAAGATATGGACATAGTGTTTGCATGCTCTATTACCTTTCAATTATTTTTATAGGAGTTTTATGAGACATTATGCAACATTTTGAAGCAGTTCTTTTGAGTGTAATTTAGTGACAAACACACCTGTAAGTTATGGCTACAAAACATCCTTGCTGATAGCTGTAGCATCAATTATCTTGCTTTATGCTTCATAAAATTGCCCCCCCCAAAGACATAATTAACTTAATTAGGTCTTATCACCATAATGATACATTCCTAGCATATTAACTAACATTTTCCTCATGGATCCAGCTTGCAAAGATACCAAACCCACATCTCAATCCATGTGCCTCTCACACATTTCCACCACAAACCCAGCATTTTTGTTGGGACATCTTTTGTCCTTCAGCGATCAGGCGACGACACCGAGAAAAACAAACCCATCTGAATTCCTCTTTTCCCTGCACACCAGTCTCCACTAGCCATACAGGCTGGGACATTTTAAAATAAGACACTCAATCCTGTAACTCTATCTTTGTTGTCAAAGCATGTCAAGGCAGCTGTGCAATGACTACAGCTCCGTGTCTCCTTGCACCCTCCTACCTTTCAGACATGTCTCGCTGCTGCATCGAATCCTCACATCCTGCACGAGGCTATTTGTCTACAGGCAGAGCTTATCTTCCCATCTCTGCCCCTGCTCAGGGAGGGAGTTCTGCGGCCTCTGGAGAGAGGGGGAACCCGCCGGGATCCTGGCGGGGCTGGATGGATTCAGTGTCTCCAAGGAAACACTGTCACCTCGCAACGCAGTCACGTTAGGAGCTATTGTTACCAATCTCTTAAGCACATCAAACAAATTCCTGGGCTGATCGAGCTGGTATCAGTGAACTGTTTTCCCAGAAGGTGCCTAAAGATAGGTTGGTGATACCTGCAGCAAGATATGTGATCATCTGGCTGGATCTCTGCTCTGCTCGCTCCGGCGACTTCACTTTCACCCACTGCTTTCACGGTTTTGTCCACTTCAAGTCCATATTTTCTTTGTCTAAAAGATCTCCTGCTTCATTAATGGCTTGTTAAATGCCTTATTAATTGATCCAAGAACTTTGGATGAAAAGAAAATACTTAAAGAGCCTCATATTTTATGTAATGTTCAGGAAAGTTCTTTACAAGCACCTCTTCACTCTGTTGGGTGTTCTGGCCTCATCTGAACAAGCTCAGCCATTTTAGGAAAATCTTCCAGGCTTCCTTCTTCGAGTTTGCAGCTGGGAATGAAAACAAGAGATTCTTCTCTTGGTGGGAACCAGCAGGTCAGGTTTGTTTCTATATCTATACTATACTTTTCTTAAAACATTAAAGCTGCAGGTCCTGAGAATCAGCCCAGTGAATTATTCCCTTCAAAATATGTTTGACTGATTTTTGTTTGGTTCACCCAGAGAAAGTGCAGATGCTGGCAGGGTTCCAGGGTGGAATTGCAGCAGCTCAGTGTGGTTACAGGCACTGGTTAGATCCTGCTGAAGTTCACAGATGGCTTTTAAACTCCCCCGGTGGTGATGGGACCCAGGTTTTAGTGGAAGGTTAATAATGGAGCTGTAAATTGTGCCCTATTGATCTGCAGCTCCCACACCACAGGCACAGCTCCTTCCACACTTGAGCTCCTGGGCTCTGCACTGAAAAAAAGAGGGGATAAATAGATTAAAATCAATGTGGAAAAAGTACACAATCCCCTCTGCCCGGAGATATTCAATCGGAAATGTCATATAGTCAAAACCTCTGTAGTTTAGACTTCTACCTTTCAGCTTATCCTCATTTTCCTTCCCATTTCTCTTTTCTCTTTGGTCATTACACAGGCTGATCATTATAAGATCTTTCTGTTCAGAAAGGTCTGTGCTTTCCTCAGAGGTGGCTGAAGGCTCCAAAATCTTCTCTTAGAAATTCTGCCCACAAATTTCACTGTGCCAGTAAAGTCGAGGGGAATAATGATAATTAGAGAATTTCAGCTCCACGCAAAGGCATTTTCTGGTTCCAAAGGTTGAACTGACAGATCATTATGTGAAATTTAACAAAGTAGTCATTCCACACAGGTTTCATTAAAACTTTATACATTAAGAACTGAGTTTATTACAGGGTGGGCGAGGATGGGGTATTAAGAGATTCATCAGGTCACTTGAGTGTATCATTTCTCTGTCTGCTAAGAACAAAGAAATTAATATCTAAATCAAACAAGATTGTAATTTGGGGGCTTTCTACTTACCATTTTTCCTCTGTCTATAAAATGAAAGGTATTGGTCCCCATCACAGCCTAATGGGCTTCAGATCTTTTATGGCAAATGCATTCCTCATAAAGCCCATGAAAAATTATCTCTGTGCTATTTCAGAGGAACGACATATTTTACATGGTGTCGCCCTTTCCATTACAAACACTATTTTTCAGATCTTTACAACCTGCCCATAAAAATGTGCTTGTGACAAGAAATTCAGCAGCATGTCCCAGCTCTGCAGGAAAGAAATAATTTTCCCACTTTACCCAGTTTTGACCAGTAATTCTGGGTTTGAATTGGGTAAATACAGGGTGGGAATCAGTCTCAGCCCCGAGTCTCACACATCCATGTTCCACCCATTGGATGCTTCCCTGCATGTCCATGAAATACGTAGGAACTGGGCAGAATCCTGCTCATCCTGAGGTTGATCAATGACAGAAAAAATCCTAATTATTCTCACTGTCCTAGGCCACCAGAGGCCTCGTTGTTCTGGGCACCACAGAAAGGCAGGAAAACAGTTTGCTCCAGAATGTTTGTGCTTTAATTGAACAGAGCAGACAGACAAAGAGAAGGAAGAAAGGAAATAATATTATCCCTCCTCCTTTTATACAGAAATAACTGAGATGCTCAGACCATGAAATCCTGGCACGGTGGTAGCAGAAATTCTGTTCCTGTGCCCAGGGTCAGCATTCTCACAGGATTCCCAGCCACTGATTTCGTTAAGACCAGACTGGATGAACAGTCTGGCTTTAAAGTCTGCATTTACTGGCTGAGTTTCTGAGCTGACATTTTGTTAATCACCATCAAAGAACACTTAAAAGACATTTCTCTATTCTGACATTTTTTGGATTCAGGGATAAATCAATTTGTTGATATAATTTTATATTCTTTATGTAAAATCCTTTATTTGTTGTTGTCAACTTGATACATATTGGTGATACCAAACCATTAGGTCGATGTCACCAGTAAAATCAGAACTTAAAACATAACAGCACTTCAGCACCAGCAGAAAGTTAACTTTTATTGATCTTACCTGGTGTGACCATATCCAGGAATCCAGGGCATTCCTGTTGGATGAGTCAGTTAGAAAGAGAGAATTCCTTGGGGTATTTCACTGGTCTGATGTGCCTGGCCCTAGAAAAGGAACTTTTAACACACAAATGCTCATCTGTGCCTCGGCAGATAAGCAGGCACCCTCACACAAACCAACAGGTAATTTTTACTGAGTTACCCAGGAAACACATTTCTTATTGTCCTACCCATTCAGGATTCCAGGAGAGTATTGGATTCCCACTGGAAGGACCTGGAGAGCATTCCCAGGGAAAAGCCAACAGAATGAAGCCTTGGACAGGAGGAGAGCAGGGTGAGCAAAACGTTTCATCAGGGTCACCAGACAAAAAGGAATCAACAACTAGCTGCATAAATAATTGAAGTGAAAACTATATATGGCTGCATTTCTGAGGTGTTACAAACCCACGGATTCCAAGAGGGTTGGAGGGGCTGTAACCAAGCAGCAAGGACTGAAATTTGGTTCTCTCTTCTGGAAAGAAAATGGGCTTGCAAGTCATGATGACAATGTCTGGCACTGGAGATTGAGCCTTTCCTTGATTTAATAGTCTTTGGACGAAGCTATAAGAGAAGATGTTTATGGAATGAAGAATGGCATTTTTATTTGGTTTAGGAGAGGCCCATTCCAGCATCAAATCTGTCTTTTCTAACAAAATGAAGGTCAACAATTTCTGGATGAATTAGACTTTTTCTGACACTGACGAAAGATCACAAATAAGTAACATTTCAAGATTTTTTTTTTTCTCAAAACTTTCTTTTCAAAAGAAATAATGGACATAACTCACTGTCTCTTCATTTGCCTGTATGGAAGAGAAAACATAATTGTATCCCAAGTGGAGTTGGTGGCAGACAACACTCCTGGTTGATGATTCCTCCCATCATGTCCCTCACTGAGATGAGGTGTATTTTCCCTTTTACATTAAATGAAGCCATTGCATCCCCAGCCTACAGATGCACAGGAGATCGTGATTAGCCTTGCAGCCCTGAGGAGGGAAGCCATGGGATTCAGCTGGAGCAGAACCAAACTCGTGTGTGAATGTGGAAAACCCCAAGGCACGTGCCAGGTACCTGCCAGGTCTCTCCCAAGAGGCTGAACCCCACACAGGTTGGTTTGGAGCTCACTGCAGCTCAGTGACAAACTGCCTCCCATTTTGATGAGCTCCTCGTCACTCTCCACTTCCCCAGCTGCCATTCCTGTCTAATCCTCAAAATTTAAAACATCTCACCCGAAGCTGCCAAAATAAACAAATCAGACATTTGATGGAACCACCCAGGGGTGAAACCTCCAGTGTGAGGTCACTCTCATTTGTCCATCCACACCTTTATCATGAACCTCATGTTCCATCTTTTCACGAGGTAATTGTTAATAATTCCCAGTGGAATACAAGATTCATTAAGTGCTTCCTAATTTATCAAACTTTAGTCTCATCAGGTAATTTTAATCATATGGAAATCATTCTAAATTCATTTTGATAGACAATTTCCTTTTGCAGCCTAGTGAGCCTCCTTTTCCCCTGTGCTGTTGGAAGCAGCATCTCTGGTTATTCTCCTCCCTAACTTCCATCATTTTCTTGCATTTATTTATGAAACTGCTGCCAGCTGCTAAAGATTTATGTTTCCTTTTTTTTTTTGGTTTGTTTTTTTTGGAATTGATTACCTGAAATATATTGAAAACATTGGTTCATTTCATCCATCAAACCCCTGCCTTCCTGAAAATCAGATCCTGCAAATACAGGAATACTTGGGAGTCACCAGAGCACTTCTTTATTAAAGTGGCTTTGCCAGGTTGTCGTATATGAGATATTTGAGACAAATAGACATAATCTCTTTAAGTATGGGATGAGAAAATAACTGCATTGCTGGGCCAAGGTGGTAAAAACTACCCAGCTCTATGTGAGCTAAGAAAGAGGGAAAGGACAGGAGAACGTGGAAAAACAATGCAGTTGAATGACAAACATAATTCAGTTGTTTAAAATTCAGAGCTGCCTGTCCCCATTCCAATCAAAGAAGGAACTGGGAACTCTGAACGTGTATTTACAGGCAGAACTTGTTCCTGACATCTCCTATTTTTTTATCCCTATTCTTTCCCCGAGTCTTATTGCCAAAAAAAATTAAGTTCAAATGAATGCCTTGTTATTCACTGTCTGCAAGGATAATAAAGGTGTTCTCTAGCTGAAAGCAGAAAGCAGGGCCTCCTGTGATCATGGAGAAAAGAAGAGAGGAGCATTATGAGAAGAATCAACTGTTTTTGTTAAAGGTGTTGTGTTCGTGCAGCTTTTGTCAGGAAATCCAAATAATTTGCTCCCACTTGCTTTCATTTTGAGAAAATGGCAGGCTCGTGTTACATAAAAAAAGAATGAGCCTTGCTTCTCTCCAGTGCTTCTTTTATAGGCAGGAGACAGACACGCTGTAGCTGTCCACAATGCCTGCATTTAAAGTTAGGAGCTGGCACGGCCTGCCAAAAGAAATTAAATGTAATGGAAATGTGTTCCTGCTCAAAGTCAGAGACTGCATTTGCTGTATCACATCCTTGTGTCCTGAGGGCTACAGGCTGCTCTGCTCCCAGCAGTGCTGGGGGTACTGAACCATTCCTGGCACTGCTTTTCCATCGCTTTGTCCTGCAGCTGAGGACTTGTTCTTGCTAAGCAGGGGATTTCTCAGCTACAAGCATTTGACATTCACGAGGCACAGCTGTAAATATCTATTTTAAATCAGGTCTACTGACTTCAGTGGAGGAGGGATTCTGGACTCGGATACGTTCAAAAGACAGGAAGACCTTAAAGCATCTTCATCTGAATTATTTACCTTGCCCTTACTCTCCACACCACTGGCTTTTCACACAAGTTCTGGCACTGCAGGACACCAAAGCTGCTGCTGGGACCTCCCAGAGGCCAGTTTGTAATCCCTGATAAGGGCAGGGTTCCATCCATATGCATCAGGTTTTCCTGCCAATGGCTCAGTTTCAATCAGGGCCCAGTGAAGGCAAAGCACAGGCTGGAAGGGGAATGACTTCATCCAGTGCCTCGCTCTGCTTTAGCTCTTTTCAGACAAAATCCCCTCTGCAGACAAATCTGAGTTTTCCAGAGGTTCATTCCCCACCTCTCATTTTAGTTTAACAGAGATGAGGTGATAGGACAAGCAGCTTTTCTTTAAGGGAAAATAAAAAGGATTAAACCCCATACACTTCACATCCATCCCGATTTTTGGACTTCAAAGAGGCTCTAAGCCCAGTGCTGGCCTAAAGGGGCTATGAAGGTGCTGTTAAACTATTTTATGTCACAATGTTCTCCAGTCATAGACCTGCCAGGTCACTGAACCAGTCTCAACCATTAACTACACCATCTTTCAGCTGTTTCACTTTGCTGCCAGCTCCATGCTGTATTCCCAGCTGGGAAATTAGAATTTTCTTTTTGCTTCACACTGGGGGAAGAAGAGAGCCCTGTTTTCATTTATTAAATAACCGAGTGACCAGGTGTTCTTGTCTTGATTAAGGCAGTTTAATATTTCTGCTGATACCTGTACTTTAAAGTCTCCTTTCAGACCTCATATTTTTTTGCAGTTGAGTTGTGAAAGATCAGCAGCTGAGCTTCAGTCGTGTTCCTCCTCATTTTTCATGCTGCCTTCACTGTTTTGGAGAGCTGCTGAATACAAAATGAAGCTGCAAGAGCGTGTTTGCTCCACAGCCAGCAAGGCATGAAGCCCTTTTTTCTCCAGCTGTGGAGTACAGCCAGAGCATTGCTAACAGTGTCGCTGGGGATGTGACTCAAAGGGTGACATTTCGTACTCCCTTGTGTGACACCGGATGATTAATGCTCCCAGCAAAACACGGGCTGGTTTAAATAAACAAAATTAAATATATTTCTGTGATTATAGGAATCGTGTTACATCTCTGAGGGAGCATCAGCTGCTGCTCCCAAATGCTGCAGATTTGTCAGCTTGTTTTGAAATGCTCTGGTTGTTCACTGGATTTTCCTGCTGCATAAACCCGTTGGCACTTCGGCCCAACCAGGCCAGTGGGGGATTTGGCCAGCAGTTGGGGACATGCCTGTTCTGCACATCAGCCTTAACCTTGTTTTACAGCCAGCAATTTACAGCATCGTATTGTTCCCATTTGCAGCACTAGAGAGACATCAGGGGAGTGTGTGAGAGCAGGAGCCTCAGCCCAGAGCCAAACCTGGGGATTCTCCCATTCCTGCTCCCAGGGCACCCGACCAGCTGTCCCTGCTGGCCAAGAGGGTCACCTTCTCTGCTCCCTGCTGTTTGCCGTGGGATGAATCCCTTGGGATGCAGCCAAAGGGGCAGAGCAGAGCCCAGCTCTGAGCCCGGGCACTGCCTCAGCTGCACCCTGGAGTAAAACCCCACATGCCCATCGCCTTCCCTCTGCAGGGCCCTGCCACGGGAAGGAAATGCAGGCTGGCAAACCCCTGGATTGCAGCAAATTCCAGTCAGGAGCTGCAGGGGCTGGGGGAGGACAGGAGGGGAACCATCACAGCAGAGGCTGAGCCACCACCTCCCTTCGGAGCTCAGATGTGAAAAGAGCATTTCCCTTTTCCCCATTGAAGCAAAATTTTAACAGCAAGGTGCTGGTTAAGTTCTGAGATTGAGACCAGGAATAAATACTGATTTAATCTGCTGTGTTGGGTAGGAATGAGTCTTAACTGCTGTGTCTGTGCAGGTTTAGATAGTGTTACAGCAGCTGAAGTCACCATTGCCATGACACACAAAAGCACAAGGCTGTCACAGATACCCCCTGGTTTATCTGATGGTGTCTTCAGATGTCTGTGCTGAATGTGAACACACTTGCAAAATTAATACCCCCCAAGCTCTAGTAAAAAAAAAAGAGCTTTGCACAGAAACCCTAAAAAATAAGCTAGGCTTTGCAGCACTGAGGGAGATAGAAATGTAAAACAACCTTTCCACTTGAAAACCTTTCTCTGTGGAATCATCAGGATGCATTTCCTGGGAAAACAGCAAAGACTTTGATGTGCCTTGTTCCTGAATGCTGTTCAGATTATCATGCTTACCATGAAGGGTGCAAAACAGGCTGCCAGCTGGTTAATGGCCCTTCTGAAAAACAGCCCTCTCTGTTGCTTTTTGGAAGTCACTTGTTATGGAACTATCAAAATATAATCTCTGTGCTCTTGTCATCCATAGGAGGAAGCATATTTTAAGCGAGTGTTATCAGGGCTAAGAGAGCCTGAATTAACTGGTGTTCAAGATGCTTAGTGCACTGCCAATAAATCTGCTAGGAAGTTGTTCTATCTAGAAAATACAGAGTAATACCAAAGCAGCCTCTCAGGAGAGCTCTGCCAACTCCTCCTGTGGGGGTTGTGGCTCCTCTTCAGAGCCCTCAGTGCTGCCAGTGGCCAGGGAGCTCTGCCACTGCCTGTGGTGTTAAACACTGATATTCCTTTATCTCCACAGGGCCCTCTGCCTGCATCTGTCTGCTCCTGTTAACTTTGTGCATCCCCTGTGCTGTGGTTGCAGGCAGAGGAATGTGCTGCCATCAGTTTCAAGAGGCCAGAATTCATCATTTAACTTGGGGCACTGAAAGAGAGGAACCCAGACAAGGCAGTGACTGAGAAAGGGAGAGGAAAACAACTCTTTTATTCCCTTACAGCATCCTGCACCAAGGAAAAGTCCTCCAGCCTCTAAACAAAGAGGCAGAGAGTGGCTTCTTTATTTTGTACTGCATTATCTCATGGTTTCATGCAATAACAGCTTAGGTTTTGCTCACTTTTAAAAGCAAAATAGTAACAGGATTTTTGGTTCCCATGATACATCCACATTTAATGAGTGCATGTGTACACAGACACAATGTGATTTTCTAAATTCTACATCTTGCATGCTTACAGACTGCACCTTTTTTTCTGTAGAAACACTGTGACTAGAAGCCCATTCACATTTTTAGGTAAGTGGCTTAAAGTAATTTCTGCAAATTGGGCAAAAACTGAGTTTTTCTAAAGACAAAAAATCCCAGGTATGTCAGTTCCTACCCAGTTCTTTGAACTCAGGCTTCAGAGCACAGCCTGAGAGAAACCTGCACAGGGTCCAACACTGAGTGAAAGTAATGGCAATCTTTTTACGATGGACCAGAGGGATTTGGAACAGGCTGCAAGTGACAATGTAGCTTTTCCTGACGATGCTCTTTGCTCTGAGTTCTTTGCACACTACAAGATTGTCTGCTTGATTTAGGCATTGAAGGTTATGGAATTAGACATTCCCTAATTTCTGTTCGGAGCTAACTGCATTTCTCCCTCAGGATGATGTGCCTGGATGTGCTCATCAGAGCTGGTGACATCCCTGCCTTCTGTAAGGCTGACACAAGGCTGTTCTACTCATGGTTCCAAACTCTCTGTCCCACATGTGTTAAGAATCAAAAGCTCAGTAATTAAGACATCACCAGCTCATAACAATTTTATCTATAGGTGTATACACATTAAATGAGGAATGACACTGCAAAATAAATGGATTAAAATCACTTCTATCAGCCTGTTTCACCCTGCTCCCCATGACACTGCAGCAGCAAGACTGGCTCTGAAATATTGGGATGATTCACAAATGATTTCTGATCAAAAAATCTGAAGTGAATTTATAAACTGGAGCACACTGTCTCTGATTTTCTTTTTGCATAGACCAAGGAGAAAATTCTGTGAAGAAAAAATCAGGGGAGACAGATGTAAACCAGGCAGCAGCAGCAGAACTGGCCACTTTTACCTCTCTGGATTTTGCTGAGGGCTTTAATAGAATCACAGAATCACAGAATGGTTTGGGTTGGAAGAGAACTTGAAGCTGAACTCGTTCCAAGTGCCCTGCCAAAAGCAGCTCAGCTGATGAAGACATATCCTTGGTTTGGATTTGGCAGGAGAGCTTTACATGGTCCTGCTCCTGGAAAATGAGAGACTGTCACTACACACTGGTGATTCCAAGCTGCAGCCTGACCCATGGAGAGCACTTCCCAGCACAGCCAAAGAATTTTGAGACCAGTATTTGTCTTTTAATAAACTTACTCCTGTGTCAAGCTATGCTGACTTTTTGGCTCTTGCCTTTAGAAACATGCACTTTCAAAATACATTGGCAATGACAAAAGCCTCAGATAAACAGGCTTTTTGTGCCACACTGTTGGTGACCAGGGAGATTTGGCATTGCCCAGAGCAGGATCCTTACAGGTCTCAGGGCAAGAGAGACTTCTTAAAATCTTTTATTTCTTACCTCGTTTTAACATATTTCATTCACTCTGCTCAGGCACTGCTATCACCCCATTACCACCCACAAGGATTCCAGGCTGGGTTTAAAACATGACTTTTAACAAATAACTGCAAATGGAGTAAAAAACTACGACTGGGTTCAAACTCTTTTGGTAGCATCAGAGGGAATGCTTGAAACTCATCTTTTTCCATGGGCAATTCCAATCCCCTAATGAGAACCTTACAGTCATGATTTAGACACAATCCAGATTTCCTCTGTATCTTTTCCCTTCCTTGCTTAAAAGCATTTCTACACAAATACAGAATCGTTTTTCTGTAGGAATTGTCCAAAAAGATCACTCTTCCACAGGGCTGGTGTGTGTTTATGAGACACTAAAATAACTTGTTATCAGTAAAGCCTGGGTCATATCTGAGACATCATTCCTATTGTGATTCAGTGTTGCTGAAAAGATAAAAACCCAAGGAATGGGCTCAATTCCTGAGCTGCAGGAACAATTCTCATTCTTTCCTCAGCCAGCTCCTAGTAGACCCAGAATTTTACAATCAATATCTGTATCTGGGCTCATACATTTATCTTTTCCACCTTTCCCCATTACCTGCCTGCCAGAGTGACCGAATGAGCCTGATATCCCTCATCAGCCTCTCAGCCCTGACTACTGCGCTGTGCTATTGCCTATAAACTGCAATTTCAGCTGCATTTTAATCCCTTACACTCCTGCCTATCCTTCCATTCAGTTTGCCTAATGCCTTGAGCAACTGGTCCATGACTTGGGCTTCTAATTAGTGCTGTAAAATGCAAAAATCATCCTGTGGACGCTGTTGGAAGGCAGCACAGTATAAAAAGAACGTCATTTGAGAAGCCCTTGTGGAGGGGGGTGACAGCTACTGAGTGTTAATGAGTTTCAAAGTATCAACGATGTGCATTGAGGATGGTTTCTCATGTGGAACTTTGTTTCACAGCCCAGCGGGAAGGCCAAGGAGCTGCTGAAGCAGTTAACAGAGGTCCCGGTGAGCGCCCGGAGCCTTCCTTCTGTCGGGACCCCTGAAACTGCAGCAGCTTGATCCAACCCCCTCGGGAACTCCGGAGTTTTCCAAGCTAAATTAATCCACAGTTCCTCCCCGGCTGTGCCAGGAGATGCAGAGCAGCTCATGAGGGAAGTCAACTCACTTGTAGCTGCTGTTATCTGAGTTATTGAGGCTTTCCACCCAGCCTAAGGTTTGGGGGGAGCTCATCTATCTCTTTCCAATCCATGTATTCCTATTTTCCACTGCAGGGACAAAAGCAAGGATTGCCCAACAAAAGGGACAGAAAAACCTCAAGAATGAGCTTGTAAACATCACTTTTGGAGGAGGCCTTGTGGTCATTTTCAGAAAATCCTTATAGGAACAATATTTCCTCCTTCCCAAGGAGGGAGGACCCCTGAGAGTGGTGGCACCTCACTTGCCAGGGGAGAACACTCTGGGAATCTGCTCATGCAGGAATTCCAGCGACTGTGTAAGGCAGAGAGGGAGGAGGGAAGAAGTTTAACCAAAAGAGAACAGTAGAATAGGGCCAGCACATCAGTGACTCAACCCCAGGTATTTCTCTCTTGTAGAAAAGAAATTCTGTGTCCCTCTGCAGCAGTGGCTCTCTGAAATAACCTCAGTAGAGCTCCAGGGCTTTCCATGGAGACAGGTTAAAGAATATCCCATTTCTGTTATTTCACCCCACACCAAGCACACAAGAAATCATGCAGGACAAAAATTCCCCTGGGAGCAATGAAGTTCTCCAGCAATCCCTTAGCAAGAGCCAGAGTGACCTTTGCAGCACAGCACAGGTATCTGGGGGTTTGTTCCCCCCATCTGTGATGATGAATCCCAAGAACCTGGGGCTAACTCTGCTCCAAACTCAGAATCTCTCATTAACTGTGCTGAGATCTGCCTGTACTTGAGCCCTGTTCAGGATATTCAGCTTTGCAACACTCCCACAGGATTCCTGTCAAAAGGAAAGTCCTTCCCAGCTCCTTAGGATAGAGTGACATCTTGTGGTTTCTTCTTTTGTCCACCACTGACAAATAAAAATTAGCCAAAAGAACCCTAAGTTTGGGTTTGTTTGTCTCTGGTACAACACCAAGGTCTTATTTCTTTGAGGACTCTCATGTCCTTGATTCCCAGACGCTGATACAAAAGTTTACTGTGCCACTATCAAGGCTTGTGGAAGGAGAGTGAAAATTCGTGTTTGGAACAGCAACAAACCCATTCTAATTCACACATGACAAATTTTGGTTGACTACACTCTAGAAAAACCCTCAGGTGCTCAAGGTTACATCCAAGTAGGATCCTAGCAGTCAAATAAATCAATCTTCAGCAGCAGCAGCACGACTGAAGGCATTCTTAGGGAAAACCTTTCCAACTGCAGCTCTGGAAAGCATTCCACCCTATTCCAGGAGAGGTGTGCAAGGAAGAGGAGATGATCCCATCAGACAACTGCAGCTCAGAGCTCAACTCCAGCTGCATCCCAGCAGGATCTTGGCAGTGTCACACCATGGGTTGCTTCAGCAGCACAATTAGAGAAATTTCAGTGATTTATTTTCTGATAGAGCATCCAACACAAAGCAGTTTTAAATTTAAGACTAAACACCTAAGCTGATAGATGAGCTACAACTGACAAATTCCCCCCACCAAGAAAAAAGATGCCTAAAAAAGACAAAATTATTTTGCTAATTTAGTAGTGAAACACAATAGCATCTTGGAAAGGAACATTGTATAAAATCTGGAGTAAAAACCATAATGGAACAGTATTCATAAACTTATTAACTGGCAACAATACTTGAGATATTATTACTGCTGAAAATGATGGAAATAAATCAATTCATGTCGTTGTAAACCAGGTAATTCTCAATTTCCAAGAAACAGAAAAAAGTTATTTTGCATCTGTAAAGCTTTTCTGTTCCTGCTGGTTTCTCCTATGTTCCCACTCAGGTAATTCTAGGAATTTGATGGGGAATTAGTGATTCTGCATCATTCCATTGTACTCCATTGGAGAGCTCTGTGCACTTGCCTGATATCCTCTCTAAACACTTCTGCCTGGCAGCTGTCCTTCCAAAATTCAAAGCTTTAGCTCAACTCTGTCTTCAGCCCTTCCCTTAGTAAGGAGAATCTACACTGTAAGGAACTGATGCAAAGAAAAGACAGAATTGGTCAGGAAGAACATTTGATGGACTGAAAATAAACACGACTGAGAGCTTCTCGTGTCTGTCCAAGTCAGAGTGAATACCACAAAAATAAGCCAGAAAAAAGAGGTTAAAAATGTTTAACAGCTTCAAAATCAGGCTCCCCTAAGATCAAACCCACAGATCCTCAGCATGTGGTCACTTTTACAGACACGAGGTGATGTCCACAGGTTTTATTTATTTAAATGTGAAGAGCCAGCCCTTGTAGAACCCCCATCAAAGCTCATTTTACCTGCAGTAAGATAGTTCTTGTCTTGGCAAAATTAGCCCCTGTTCCTTCTGAGCAGCACTCCCTTTTTCCCTCCCCAGCATAACATTTTTAGCTACACAGAGCTAAAATTACCATTTCCATCTAAATTTGAATACAAAAGCTATCTTACCGAGTCCAGACTATAATCCAGAAAGGCAATAAGCACCAGTGACACACTTAGGAACCCCACTCGTGAAACAATTCAAGGAAGCAGGGCTAGAAATGTTCAAAAGCCCTTTCTCCACGGGGGCATTCCCAGCCTGCACAGAGAACATCCCTCCTGTGCCAACTCTGACCTGCAGGAGTTGCACTGGCAGTAGAAGAGTGAATGATGTGTCAGATTTTGGAAGTTCTCCTTGCATGAATAACTCCAGGAGCAGAATCTCTGCTGTTCTCAAGTGAGGGAATGCCAGGGAAGCCTGTAACTGTACTTCAGCCAAAATGCACTTGTTCCCATAGAATTCCAAAGATTAAACTCCTATTGACTGAGGAAAACCCATTTATTAGCCAAAAGTTTGTATTTATGATCTGTTTCAAAGGAGCTCCATCCTCCTCTTCTCCCATTCTCTCACCTTTTTACCACCTTTGTTCTTTTTGTGTTTTGCACAATGAGGGAGGAAATAATTATATGTCTCTCTGCTGACAGTGGGTGCTGCTCCTCCTCTTCCAAATGGAAACAGCAACTATTCCCCTGCTAATATTTACTTGTGCTCTGTGTCATTCTCCTCTCTGTCATTCTATTCTTAAGAAAAAGTTCATTCATTTCTCAAGAAAAAGTTAGAAAATGGAAAGGATTATGTTGTTCCTTTATTTATGAAGAGAATTTTTTTAGACACTTAAGTTGGGGTGGGTTTTTTTTTGAGAAAGAAGATTCTAGAGCCCTGAAATGAGATATTGTAGATTAGAACTGCTGTGGGGAGAAAAAATATGTCCACACAAATGCCATTACTACTGAACTCTTTTACTTCAGTCACACACAGAGCTTTCTACACTGACAGGTCTCAAATATTCATGCGATCAGATTTTATTGGCATCAACACTTAGGGGAGGTCAGTGGCAGAGTCACATGCAGGAGCATCCAGAAAAGCAGCACTTGAGAATCACGTGGGAGAGTTCACACAAAGTCTACCACAGTCAGAGAATCAAATCCACTCGGCTTAATTTGTTCCAATTTCTCTGATCAAGCAGTGCATCACAGGCTGTGCCCTGCTCTGCCAGGGACAGGATGAGATCACAGTGTCCACATGTGCTTCTTCAGCTCTAGAAATGCCCACCAAGCTTTGCCATTTGCATTATTCAGAGCTGCACACATTCTGCTCCTGTCTCATTGATCAAGTCAGTCTTTGGACTGTAAAAAAATTACAAATAATGGATTTGCAGTTTTCTGCTTTACAACTCACTAGAACAAGAAACAGTTGTTGACATGTACACAACTTTATTTTAAGGACACAGCATTCACAATGACAGAAACAGAACCATTACTTTAATACTGTAAGCTTTCCTCTGGGAACTGACTCGCACACAGTTAGATCCGAAAGCATTTTGAAACAGTATCTTGGGGGAAAACACAGCAAACCTTAAATATATTAACTTCAAACTTTATGTGCTTATCTCCTCCTTTTGGTAGCTGGTGGCAGTTAAAGCTTTTCAAAGTCATGGCCACTTGAATTCATTGCCTCAGGGTGCATTACCCTTCCCATGAATAACACAGTACCTGTGGAGAAAGTGGGAAAGGAAGAAGGGAGGGAAAGGTGTCAGAACCAGAATGAGAAGCTGAGGTTATAAAATGATGAATACTAACAATAACCTGCAGAGCAGAGCTGGGTAATTTTTATAGGATCAAACATCTCAGAACTTGGTAGCAGGAAATGGCTCAACAGCCCTGTTTGAGGACAGCAACCAACCCTGGGCACTTGGGCTTCTCTGGAGAAGAAGGGCAAATCCTTCCAAAGAGGATTTTTTCAAAAGGTTTCCAGCCTCAAATTTCTGGATTAGTAACAATCTTTGAGGCTTTGCTATGGTTGTTGGCAACTCCTCTTCCTACATGGAACAACAAGGCCTGTGCAATGTCAAGAACTGCCCCAGAGTGACCAAGTTCCACTCTGTCCCGAACTTTTCTTTTTGGGGAGATATTTGGATATTGAGTAGGAATAAAGGACAGGTACCTTCCTCCAGACATATTTTTTGTCTAATGTGCCTACAACAGTAAAAATACTCAATTTATTATGGGTAAAAAATCTGTAAGAGTTGTTATCCTGCCTTGCTGGCCTGGTTTCAGCTGGGATTGAGTTTATTTTCTTCTTGGTAGCTTGTTCAGCACTGTGCTTTGAATGAAGTCCCATAGGTGACTCTACCTAACCTGACTAAACATCACTGCCACTAAGCGGTTTAGTAAACACCAATCCTGTGGTGGGATCACAAACACAGACCCCTAAAGAGCTCTGTGGGTGCACAGCAATGTTTTATCACCCAGTCACATCCACATCATTACAGCAAATTACAAATATGAGACTAAGGAATTACTTAATCCTTGCCCCCTTTGCCTGCTGAGTGCTGCTCTCATCCCTCACCTGTCATGGAGCACTTGGAGAGCACAACAGGATTATTCACAGCTGTAATGGTCCTCCATTATGCAAATCATTTGGTACTGGGAACACATTTCAGTGGTCTGACTGCAGCCAAGCTCTCAGGGAATGAGATGATTATGGATACTCAGAGCAGCAACACTGTTCTCAGAACAGAAATGGTGAATTTTTCTACTCTGTGGATGCTCTTGAGGGTTATGTAAGATTTTGGGGTTTTATTTGGAGAAAGATTTGGGGACGTGGAAAAGATGAGTGTTTCAATACTTCAATGGGTGTTTTAAAACAAACTAAGGAAAATTCATAATACAAACCCAGTCCATTGGTCAAAACATGCAATTTTCCTTTGACTACTTGAGGATGTGCTGTGAAAAACTCAGAGAAGTCTGCAATATTCTCACCTGTTCTTCTGTTTCTGACCAAAAAGAAGAAGGGATGGTCCACTATAACTTGAGGGTAGAGCACTGCCATCCTGCTGATGGCAATCATTCCTAGAGGAGAGTGAACACAGGCAACTTGTTAAACAGCTCTGCCCATTCTCCTGCTCTCAGCAGAGACATTGAAGTCCCACACTCAACCCCCCAAAACAGCAGGAAAATATTAACTGAAAAAGACCTGCAGAGTAATTGCCTATTCTGGCTTTAAGAATGATTAACAATGCAGAGTGCTGCAATTTCCCAGGCTGAGGGAGCAGCATATAAATTTTAAGATCCAGAACCTTCAGAGGAGTTATGACTCCTGCTCACTCACAGAGGGAGAGTGCACTACATTAACCAGCACTGCTGACCTGTTTTACACAGCCCTGCAGTGGAGAGGGAAAAGGAACCCTTAATAACTATGGGATCTGCAAAAATTCCATGGGCTCATCCTGCAGCTTTTGGCTGGAGTTTTGAAATAATGCAGAGGCTGAAGGTAAAATTAACTCTGAATCAGGTAGAATTTGGCCCTCTGTTTTTATTTGGAGATGCATGGACTTCTCCAGGATATGATTATCAATTCCCAGTGTTTCATTTACTTTTAAATTTTCACTCCACTGAGAAAGACTGGAGCATGCCAGTAATCTCTGTCCATGTTAATGGAACAATTCAACATAGACCCAGCAAGTAACTCCTCCTTTCCTCAAAGACTGGCAGATGCAATTAGAAATGACCTAATGACACATCTTGGCAACAAATGTAACTTATTTTCTTGTGACAATCATGTAAACCAAGCAGCTGCCCTCAGCAGTAACAGGGGACAGCTCTGGTTGTAAATTCAGCACTTCCCATCTTGTGCCTCTAAATATGAGCTTATTAAAATGCAGCTGCAACAACCCTCATCTCCTTCTAACTCTCCTGGATCAAATGCCTCTGACCATCTCAATTAGCAGGTGAAAAATGATGAATGCTCAAGTTCCATCAAGGAAACATAAACTGCAGTCTGTACCCTGCTGACAGAAAGAAAAGAACAACAGGTTTTTCAGAGGATGCTCAAAATTCTTTTAAAACACGTTACAAAGACGCCAACATTTCTGATTTGCAGAATTCTCTCCTGCAAGCAGCACACTTGCCATGCTGTGTCTCCATGCTATCTGCTATTTAGCTTTCCTGACTGTACAGCAAATCAGTTGTAAAAAATTAATTAGCACAGAATAACCAGACATTTGATTTAATTCTGCTTTTCAGTCAGGTACCTGAGGCAGCAGCAGCTTCTGATCCTTCCTCATTAACTTCTAGAAATGCCTTGTGAAATGCCTTTGCAAGGTAAAGTTCCTTGTTATCTGCAGAGGAAAAGGGAACATATTTCAAGTGGCACAACAATAAGATTGAAGCATTTAAAAAACCCACCCCAAACACTCCCAAAAAACCTAACACTATTATCCACCTTCTACACCAGGTGGGGAAGGAGAAGAGCTTTCTTGCATTAAAACACCTTCTGCCAATACCTTTTAACAGCCCCATTTACCTCACTTAAATTCATAGTGCTCTCCTACACCATGGATATTAAAATAGCTCAGGACTGCCCAGAGCACCAGTATGGCAGAGAGGGTAAAAACAGCTCCAGGACACATGATTTTAAATACAATTAGTGGGAAAAGGATTATGACATTATAGGCAAGTACTTAGACATAAAAAAAAAAAAAAAATCATTTCTGCACTAGGTACAACACAGACTTCCTCCAGGAAAATGAGGTCTTTTCTTTCTGCTTCTATTATATTTACAAGAAGCTGAAGATAAATATTTATTGCAAAAACCACCACAGAGCTAGGTTTTTTTTTTTCAATCTGGTTTGTTTTCCATCCTTCTTTGTCAGTATTTTAATTTCAGTCCAAGCCTGCTCCTGCTGAAGCCAGTGAAGGTTTTATTGCTTTTTGTTGGATGCTGAAGGATCAGCTCCATTGGAATACTCAGTAGCTATAATACCAAAGGAAGCCAAAGCCACGAGGAGCAGCAGTTGGAGAAGTCTTTCCCCAGCAGATCTCATTTGCTGCTCTGTACACTCAGTACTGAATTAAACCTCTCAGTTCAGCTGCTGCACTCCAAACACACCACCAAAAGCCCCAAATCATCCCCTCTGGGACTGTGTGTAATAAAACATAGACAAGGCTGCTAAAACTTGGACCAGTTCTAGGCTTCAGTCCCCAGCCTTCAGTAAAGCTGGGATCAAGTTTCCACCCTGTTCCTTCAAAACACAGGACATGCAGCACCCACGTCTTTAATATTAAGCAAAAATCTTAAACCCAAATAGATTTTTTGATGTTCAATAATAAGGAAATGCCCACTTAGCCTAATCACGTATTTCAATCAATTCTCTATCACTCCAGCACTGAAGCCCAATCCTGTGCCCTGTAATATTCCCAGAAATATTCCACATTTTTACTCCCAATGCTTTATTTTGCAGTTTGGTGGTGCTTATGGCACTCCAAGGTGTATTCCTAATTCCCTCAAAAGTTTGGTCCCCACCTGATGAGCTGAGAGCCCCTAACTCTGACAGCACAAACACTGCTAACATTTGCCATTGGGCACAAAAGTTTATCTATTTGTGAATGCTTTCAGGATCTGAGTATTAAAATGAACATTTTAAGTTGTCAGGAACACACCAAGTGCCACTGCAGATGAAACCAGTACACCCAGTTAGTGCAGCCCACTGCAGCAGCTATGGAATTGTTGCTTCAGAAGAAGATACAAAAAGCCCAGCAGATGAAAACTGCAGCACAAGTGACAAGAGAAAAATATCCTCTCACCCAGCACGTGCCTCCTACCCTAACCCAAGTCTTTATACACAGAGTGCCTTTACTCAATACAGTATAGAGAGTTCTGATTGCTCTGGAGCTATTTCTTTTTTTTCAGTCCTGCCAATCTCAAGGAACACCCAGCAAAGATCCCTGTGGTCAAGTTTTTCATGAGAGAAGCACTTTCTATTTGTTTTCCATTTGTTGCCTTTCACTTCATTGGGTATCTTTGTCCTTGGATGATGAAAAGAGCAATTCCACATCCCAAATTACCTTCTCTAGATCCTTCTCTTTATATTGCCACTATCACATCCTTCTCATTCATCTCTCCCTGCAGTGAATGAATCTATTTTCCTATGAAAGCATAATGTTGTCCCTGAGAGTTCAGGCAGCCTTTTCTTTGATCCAGGTTGTGACTATCACATCTCTGGCTGCAATGCTCCCATATCACAGCCATCTCCTCAGGATAATCCATCTCCCCTCAGGGCTTTCAAGGTGGGGCTCACCTGAGCATCTCCCATCACATTTCCCTCCAGGAGCTTCTTTGAATGTGGATTTCCACAAGAACCAACCTGATTTGGTTGTTAACATCTCAGGGAAGTCCCCCGGGGATTCTTCAGCTTTGTGCAGGAGGCAGGGCTGACCCATGGGGGAGTGGGCTGGAGCTGCCCCCTAATGAACACGACTCTGCTGGCATCACACTTCATTTGTCACTACTCTCCGTATGTCTGCAAACTCCCACTCAGCTGCCAACTGGCTGCTCTGCAAGTCTCATCTCAAAAAAAAATATCGTGTGGGTTTATTGGCTCTTCTTGCTTAGGCTGTCCCAGAAAAATTATATGGACATCAGTCAAGACTTCCAAGAGCTATTTACTGGAGTGATTCTCTTCTAACTACTCTGTATGGTGAAGGTAAGTCACCGAGATCACTTCATTGCTCACTGTCACCCAGGTCACCTTGCATTAAATGCAGCTGCTTTTAAGACTCTATAAACCAGCCAGAAATATTATAATCATTTGAAGGAGAAGGGGGAGTTTTAGTATTGAAATTAGCTCAATGCTAAGTCTTGAGTGGTGTTAAAACACTCAAGAAGCAAATTTATGTGCTGTGTGAGTGATGAAATCCCAAACAGCAGAAGTTGTTCCAAGATTATTTTGGACACCTGATGGAATCAGATGCAAGTAAATACTGTCAAAGCCTTTTCTGAAAGCGAGATTCAGAACACAGGAGAGCTGACAGCCAAACAGGAATGTCCTCCTACTCACCTGTGGAAATTGTCAAAAAACTTAATTTCTGCAAGGGAGTAACATTTGAAAAGTGCACCTGCATTAACACTTTCTCTTTGGTTGCTCAGAATCCAGACATTCCAGCAGGTAAAGCTGCTCCTTCTGGTTCCATTTTTCAGATTGAGGGGAGAAAGCAAAAAATACTGAATATTGAAAAACAATCCTGCAATTTGGTTTGTATCCACTAAAGCCACACAGAATTTTGCTGAGCTCACCAGTCTGCCTGGATCTGATATCAGGATTAGGGCTGCTGCTGAAACTGCAGGCGACTTTCCCTGACAGCAATGCCAAAGCAACAGGACAGGAGGAGCAGAGGAGTTTTGAACGCAACCAAATCTCTCAAAAATCTCTTTAGATTTAATTTGATTTAAATCTCCCTAAATTAAGGGTCCAGTTAAAGATTCTGTTGAAATATCTGCATTTAGGGCTTTATGAAATGCCAGATTTTCCAGGGGGCTGACCCTGAGATGATGCAAGCTTCCAACTTCCACCTTCCTGCTACCTGATATCCAATTCAGGTGCCTGTAAAAGTCAGCTTTAAACAACTTGTCTTCATGACTTATTTTCCCTTCCTCCATCTGTATTTTACATTATGAAAATTAGAAACAGGAAACAATATTTTGTACTTTAATTACTTATAACTTCATTTCCGCAGCATCAGCAGTGGGGTTTTCATTAAAGACATTACTTCAGAACCATTTTTCCATTCTTAGTTTACAAATAACCTTTCCATGGCCAGGTGGAACATCCTCTTTTCAGTGAAAAGCAGGAAAGTCACAGTAAAACTTATGGATTTTCTCTATACTTCAATAACAAGTAAATCTTTAAATGGCAGCAGAGTTAATTCAGTCATGCAGAACGTGGTATTTTGATTTTGTACAGTACAATTGTCAGAAATAAAAACCTTTAAACAAATCATTAGTTACATGGATTAAGACAAGCACGTGATTCTTTCTGCCAACCTCTTGATAAATAGATGTCCCTGATATATAAATGGAACTAAATAAGAGCCAGTTGCTGCCTTTGTGGTTCCCAGTGCATTTTTCATTCTCCTTGGAGCTTTTTCCCAAGTAAATAATTTCCTATAAATAGAAGAATTTAGAGGGAAACTGACTTTTCTTTGAGGTGGCAGAGAAATTGAAGGTGTTTTTCTTCAGAAAAACGCTATTTCTTTGAAAAGGGGTTTTTCATTTATTTCAACTCTTTTCATATTAGCTAAAGCTAGCTTTTCCCCAGTCTCACTGGAAAATTGGAAGCAGCAAACCAGTAGAATAAGCTGCATGATACACTATAAAGAGCATTTCAAACTTAGCAAAAATGAAAGGATAAGAACATCACAAACATTTCTCTGGGAATTTGGCAGGAAAGTTTGCCTTTATTCCCAGTATTTTGGCCAAGGCACACAGATGTGCTTGCACTGGGGACAGACAATGAAGAACAGGGATTTCCCACCAAAAAGACCAACCTGCATGGCTGGGGAGCAACACATGGAGATCAAAAACCCCCAAAAGCACACAGGTGGCAGTGTGCCACTGCAGTACACAGAAGGAGATATTAAAAGCACAAATATCTCATTTCCACGTAGATTTTTAAAAGTACTGGATATTACAACTTCTGAAATTAAGCGTTGACGACATATTGCAATGGGCAGGTGGCATTTGGGACTGAATTGCTTTTATCTCCAAACTCTTCTTCCCTGTGCTGCTTCCAGGTATCTGGGGAGAGGAACTCATTGTGCAACAGCTTAATGCTCCTAATGCTGGGAACAAGCAGCACTGGAGACACAGAATGACCCCTTGGTGTTGAATCCCATCTGCCACCAGGCACTGCAGCCACACACTGCTCCAATGTGCACCTGCCTCTTGCAGGGCATCACACTTGGTCTACATTTCTAACGAGAGCCAGTTCTGAAACACTCAGAGTGAACATTCCCAGGTGAAAAATGTATTTCCTCATCTGCCTGGAGAGACAAGAAGTTCTTACCAGACATGGCAGTGAGGTCAGCACTGCTGCTGAACAGCTCTGTAATTCCCAGACCTCTCCAGACATCCTTCAGATCAATTTCCTGTTCTACTGTGAACCTGGAGAATGGAAGAGAAAATTACAAAAAGCCAGATGTAAGCACTACTTACTGTTATTAGAAGATTAAATTTTCTAGGTAAAAACACCAAGATGAATAATGCAAAGTAGGAGCTCCAGTGCTAGTGACACCTTCCAGAAAATGCTTATAAACAAATGAGTTTACTCACAGCTGGATTTTTTTCTAATATATAAGCAATCAAAAATATGCTAATGGTATGTGCAGCCCCTGCCCATAAAACTGCAGTGCAAAATTATGCAGCAGCTAATGGAAATGCTTACTTTTTACACAAGAGGTTTTCTCTAAAACCTGAATTTAATTGTACAGATACTAGAACAGAATAGCAAATGAGGCAAAGGACAGCAGAACTTCCCAGAGAGCTGCTGGCAAAGGAGGAGTAAGATACTCCATTTTTACTTTGATAGTATAAGCAAAGACCAGCAGCTATGAACAGGAAACATTTCTAATTCAGCTTCTAATTCGTGTGGTGGCACAGTTGTAATTGGGTTTTGATTGTGAGTAAAGAGCAGGGAAAACAAATAGCTGTTAGTGTAAATGCACTCACAAGTACAACCTGGCAAAAGCCTTCTCCTAGGCTGGGTTAGTGTGTTGGAAGGACTCACTGAGATCTATCCTGAGGGCAAAATTTTGGGTAAAAGCTTGTTCCATTTACAGACTGATTTTCAAACACTGTAAAAGCTATGCCTGGTGTCAGGAAAACAAAAAAAAGACCTTTATGTGTGGCCAGAAAGAGACTGGACAGCTGGAGAAACACAGGAATATGGCAGAAAAATAATAGTAATGGCAGCCCCAAGCAGAAAATACCAGATGTCTACAGACAAACACATGAGAGTGACTATAACTGCTTGTTAGGGGTGAGTTATGGGTGCTCTGGAGATTGACCAAATGAATCATTAGTGATCTATGATGTGTTGACAGTGGCTGGCTCTAAGTGCCCAACACAAAATAGGGTCTGTAGGATGCTGTTCTGGTTTCTCCAGCCATTGAGTCAGACACAGTCACGCCTCAGTCCTTGATGATGGGGTAAATAAGTGCTAGAATTAAATAAAATGTGCTTCTGTGCAGTCTCCTCTTCTAGGATTAAACTTCCCCAACTCCATGGAAGAACAATTTGTTCTTTTCAGGTGAAAGTCAGCCCCAGAGCTCTGATGCCCAACACCTTGGCATGCACCAGCCTTGGCAGCTCAAAAAAGCATCATCTGGACATCAACACAGAACTGGGTAAGAGTCAAGTGGATCTTCCTCACTTCCACAAACCTGAAAAAATCCAGTACAAAATCTCCTTTCATAACAAACTCATGCCACTAGAATCCAAAAATCTGTGGTGGAATGGATATTAGCCAGAATTATCATTATCCAGAGAAGAATTTTAGGACTTAAAATAGGATCTGGAGATAGCTCAGGATTGATAAATCACTGGAGGCATCAGCAGTGTTCATGCACCCTGTCCAGACCAGTTCCAGGCCCTGCACAGAATAAAAACACAGGAACTGATTCTTGTGATTTTATGGCCTTGGAAGTCCTCTAAAGAATCAAAAGAGACCAGCAAGGATTTAAGGACTGGAGGAAGCTTCTAATGGTATTTACATATTCTGCATCAGTTACTGTGGTAACAAGTCTACAAGTTTCTCATTCAATCAAATTTTCCTGACCTTTAGGCTCCAAAACTAAAACCGGTTTTACTCTCACAATATCCTTGTAAAATCTGTTCAGATGTGTTCTAGAGACTTTGGTAAAAACCCTAAAAAGGATGAATTGAGACTCGATTCCCAGTGCTAGAGTTCATACAGTCCAGTGCAGAGATCCTGTCTGTGAACATTGAGTAAGTTTAGAGAGAATGAACTCAGAAATATTTCCTTCTATATTGTATTTACATTAAAATGTTTTGAAAACCACTTCCAACTGTACCTACTTTACAGAGAAGACAAATGAATGTTAAAATGCATTTTTGTAACAATTTCAGTGCTGTCTGTTTCCCTTTTTGGCTTTTATTCCACCCCAATATTAAATGCATCAAGCTTTCGACATGATTTAGGTAGGAGCTAGCACTGTCAAATTACTAAGGAATATCAGGATAGGCAAGTAAAGACTGCATGGAAAGCAAACTTTGAGGTAAAAAATAATAAAAATAACTGCAAAAAAAGCATCTTTTTCCAACTATGAGTAAAAGACACACATGGAAATCAGGTGGATTTAAGTCTCTGGACCATTACACAGCACACACACATCTGCTCAGCGATGCAATGTGACCCAGAAAGCAACTGTGGCACAGGATGCTCCTGCATACTGATCAAGGGAAAGGGTTTAGGGGAAAAATAAACCTGGAAAGCCTCACTGAACATGGATCTGAGGAAAGGGAAAGCAAACTGGTTGGTTATAAAGCCAAAGAATGCCTGTGGGAAGGGCTGGAGATAGAACCTCTGGGAAGGCAAATCCTGAGCAGGTGGATGAGTGAAGGTCTGTGCAGTACCTACAGAGCTCAGTTCCTGCTTTTTATGACCAACAAAACAGTCCAAAAATAGCACATCAGCTGTACAAACATCACACAATCCCTTCACGAAAACGAAACTAATGACTTCCCTTCTGCCCTCCTGGAGTTTTGTCCTGTGGTAAAACTCCACTCCAAACAGCATCTCCCTCCTTTCTCACGTGCTCTGAACAGCAGTGAGAGCCACTGATCAATTATTAATGAGATTTCCAATATTTTAGCTGACATCAGAACCAGCCTCATCTCAAAAGCAACAGGGCAGCTTCACACTTGGAAATTTAATTTCAGGCTCTGCAGTTTGACATAAACATTCAGCAGGAGTTACCCCTCAGCCAGATTTAGATTTCTGTGCACTCCTTACAGACAGTGCGGATGGGATTCAAAATCAAAGCTGACAAGCTAGAACACAGAGCTGACATTCCATCTCATTTCCCAGACATCTGCTGCTCCTCCAGACTTTGGGAATGTTGAGCTACACTGTACCACCCCTGACACTTGGTTATTTGCACTGCTTGTTGCATATAATGAACCAGATGGTCATATCTGATTTCTCCCACAATCTTTTAGGTGCTCCTGATGCTAAAAATACTCTGAAAGACTGATTTAAATACTTCAGTATCAAACATCACGGAATAGTAGTAACTGAGAGCTTTAGAAACCACAAAGGGAAGTCTGAGAAACAGACACTGAAGAGAAGATTAGATTGAGAAACCAGCAATTCTCTGGAGATTTTAGCAGAGAATCAGGACATTTTAATGAAGTTTAAAACTTGCACAAGCATTAGAATAAAATGATGCATTTATGTCACTGACATTCTGCAGTTATGCATTAACATTCCACATCAGGCCATCTTTCTTCTATTTTAGAGCCTTTAAAATAGGAAAAAAAGATGTGTTCATCTTCTATGGTGTCATGCAACCCTTAAAACACTGAATTTTCTGTGATTTTAGATGCTCAGGACCTAAAGGGCCACGGAGGATGAGGGTACAGGGTCTACTCATCCAAGAGAACGGAACTAGAGCCTGGAGTGATTCATCTCAAATGCCATCATTTCAAAAATTCCTCAGGGTTCTGAGCAAGCCAAAGCAAGAAAACTCCAGGTTTTCAGACTGGTTCTACTAGATGAAATCCTGCAGAAGGAATGGCTGCATTGCTTGGCATCAATATTCCTACCTGGAGAACAGACCCTGGGGACTGAAGCCTCCAGGGCCGAGCTGCCAGCTGCTATTAGTTCCAGCATCCCAGCTGGAATTTCAGCCAGGTTGTCCTGAGGCGCTAGAAGCAGCCTACAGGATTTCATACTCAAAACAAACAAGAAAGAGAGCAAAAAAAAAACCCCACTAACAGCAAAACCCTAATTCAGCTGCTCTGGGTAGGGGAAGGAAAGCAGGTTGTGGGTGTTTCTCTGGCAGGATGCTTCTTTCCAGGGGTAAACATGCAGGAGTTGGGTGGGAATGTGATCCAGTGGGACAGTTTGGTGCCTCCTCTGTGGTTGTAGCTCAAGGACAATCAGCACTGGCCCATCCCTCATCAAAAGGGGAACTTGGGACAGCAGGTTAAAAAGTGAAACCAGAATGCTCAAGGGTTTTCTTTCATGTGGGTTTGGATTTTTGTTGGGTTTTGTGGGGTGTTTTAAGTGCTTCTTTTAAAGAAAACAACCTTCAGCTAACACCACTTACCATTTCAACACCATCTAAAGATTTTAAAGATATTTTAAATGTACAAAAAAAGCAAGAAGGTTGTTTTAGAGATTTGGGCACACTGGAACAAACCTTAAGAGGAGATCTGCAAACTGTAGCACCACTATTAGGTACCAGTTCCTCCCATGCTCTTCAAGTAATTTATGTTGGAAAGACAGCTTTGTAAATTAGATTCATGGTCTGTTTCACTCCTATGCAAAAAGTGGATTAAAATGTTGATCGTTTTAGTCTGGGTTAAGCTGGAAACAATGATTTGGAAATGAAAATGAGGAAGTATAATTTAACAATTCTGTACAAATCTCTCCTTTGCCACTGAGAGGAATAATACACAATTTCATTTGCACACAGATAATGCAGACAGAAATTGCAAAGTTGTGATTAACTCTGCTTTGGCAAGTCATTCAGTCCCATTACAAATGTATAAGTTTAAAAAATGTTCACTTTATAATTGGATAGCATCTTTCAAGATATAAAAATTTAATTTTATTCCACTGCTGCTTTCAATTTCTCAGTGGACAGAGCCTGGAGGCCACATTTCATAACATGCTTTTCTGAGTCACAGCATCAAATATTTATGAAGTGTTTATTTAGAGCATTGACAAAATCCTGTAGATCACCTCTGAATCCCTAAAGGAAATCCAACACCTTGGGAGCATGCAATTAATCTCTGGATTTTTTGTCAGGAGACTGCAGTATTCCCATACAGAATTCCAAGCTCAGGGTAGTTATCTTTTATCATCTGAAAATATGGAAGGTGATTGGCACCTTCTATCTGGTTTGCCTCTGTATATCCTGAACTTGCAGGTATTTACCTCATTCTTTGAGGTTCTTGGATAAAGCAGCCTGAGGGCAGAATAAATAAGGACATTTTATGATCACACAAACCCCAGGCCTCAAATTCCCATCTGAGAACCTGGAGTCTCTGCAAACAAAACCCCAAATCACCAATATAAACTGAACCCAAGTCATGAACATAATTAAGTTTTCAATGTCATTCATGTGTTTAGATATCCAAGATCCTTAAATACAGAAAGTGGTTTTCACAGATTCTCTTCATAATCACTAGGGAGAGACTTCTGTTGTGTATCTCCCACTCTAGGAATTCTTGGAGAGAAGATGCCCAGCTTCAGCACCTGCTGCCCAGGCTGCTGCTCCAGGTATAAAAGGAAAGCTTAAGGATGGAAGAATTCTGATTTCTCTTCTCATTAACATCTAGGCTTGCACAAGCCTGCAGGAAAAGCAGCCTCAGAGAAAACTACCCTCCCATGTGTCTTAGTGGACTCACTGAGGCCCCTGGGACCCTAAGAGAGAAAACAAACAAGAAAACAAATCCCAGGAACAGTGCACAGCAGGTTCAGTTTGTATGAAACCTGCAATGCAGCTCTTTGCTGCTCTTCCTGCTTCTTCAAAGGAACTGGGACTTAAAATAAGAAAGAAACTCTTACTGTGGGGGGTGAAAAACAACCCCAAAACGCTGCTGGGTTTCAGCACTCTGCCTTTAAGCTCTACAGAGAGGTGAATTCCATCTCAATTTGGGATCAGGGCATGCTGACAGCACCAGTCCATCTCAACCTAATTTATCCTGGCTAGCCTTGTTTGCTGTGCTCAGCTGCAGCCAGCTCCTGGTCTTTGCTTTGGAAAAAGAGCTGATGGACTGCAGGGAGTCTTAAACTGTGAGATGGAACAAGCTCAGACCTCCAAGCCACGTGAAAACAAAGAACTGTTTTGATGATTAAAGGATTCACCTGAGTTTATTTTTTCTGCAGCCACACACCCACTGCATAGTGCCTCAAAAATAGAATAAGTGGAAGTGACTCCTTTCAAAGATGAGCCCTGTTGTTACACAAACACTTCCAAGAAATCATCATGAATCACACCATGAAGGACAGCGGGATCCAGCTGTACATTATTAGTGACATTTAGCAGTAAACAACTCTGCTAGCAAGCCAGGCAGAGCACAGGCATGAGAAACATCTGAATGTGGATGGAACAGGATTCCAGGAAAGATTCTAAGTGCTCTATGTCGGCAAATCTGCACTGAGCACACAACCTGTGTCTGCAAATGGACTGACAGCAGTTTCAGCCCTTCTGGTAATGATGCCTTGTTATTCTATTGCTGCTCTCAGGAGAAAAAGCAGCACTTCTTACAGCTGGGAAAAAAACCCCACAAAATTGACTGGAATTACTCCTCACCACTCAACCATTTGTATCTTCACAGACACACACCACTAGAACTTCTTAAAATAGCAGCACATAGAAACCTAATTAGCACCTAAATGAAACATTTGGTAGTTCAGACTTCCAATATTTCTGCGGCTCCTGCCTAAATGGAACTTATCCATAATGAGTTCTGCGATACTCGGAGCATCATTCCGAGTGGAAGTACTCCTGAGGAGGAAACTTTCCTTTCTGGAGAGCTCTCCTCTGAGAGGGATGCAAATGCAGTGCTGATGTGGTGCTGAAATAACCATCACTCTGCACTGCAGCCCCCCAGGCCTTGCTGGCAAAGCCACCCTCCTGTGGGTGCTGCATCACTCCAGGCTTGAGCAAAGTGTTCAAGTTTTCCCCACTCTGCTCCTCCATCAATTTGGATGCAAATCCCCCTTGCAGTGACACAGGAGCAGCTCTCACCTCGGCAAATATACTTCCACCTTTTGCTTCTTCACAGAATTAGCCCATTCATTAATCAAGGAGGCCTTGACCAGTGGTTCCAGTGTGGCCAGGGGAACTTCCTGCCTGGACAGGACAATCATCATGCTGATCTCATCCCCCTCATAGGGTATTTCCAGGACCTGGTAGATCCCTCCTGCTTCGTTGGAGCCATCACTGAACTCTCCTAGAAGAGGAAAACAACAAAAACTCTGTTAGAAGTGTTTTCTCTTGTCTTCACTAGGTCTAATCCTAGGCAGTATTTACTAGATCCTGAAACTAAAAGTGACCCTCTTTATTCTATATAAAATTTGTATTTTCTTCATCATGGAAAGTGAGGCTTACATTTGGTTTCTAAAAGAAAACAAGCTGAAGCTATCACACAGTTTGTAGACAATCACAGTTCTGTGACACAACTCTCACTGGCAGGACAGAGAAGAGCATAAAATTTAAGGCTGCTGAGACTTTCAGGGAAATGGGCAGAGGATTTTGTTCAGGAGAGATAATTTTTCAGTGCCAAGACTGAGCAAAATGCTGCCAATGCCAGACACTTTAGAACCCAATTAGAGCTCAACCTCCAACTAAAAATGATTGTTACTTTTGGTGTTCAAAGGATCTCTATTTTACCAGTCCAACAGTAATGAGCAAACATTATTCATTTGAATGTTTAGCACGGCACAAGAAAAATATCTTTGTGATAAGCAGGACTAGCTCAAGAATAGTGAAAAGCTTAAATACAATGGATAAACATTCTGAAATCCATCCTGTGGCACCAAGCAGGCCATTATAAATGTTGCTACCAGTCAGAATACACACATTACAAAAAACCACCAAACTCTAAGTCCCTTTTGTGGGCAAACAGCACATTAAAAATTTTAGGTGGAAGAAGAGACAAAAGTACAAATGGATATTACTGCAACAAACCCACTAAGTGAAGATTTAGTAGTTTTAAATTGCCAAGGGTCTAGCTCACCATAGTAGAACTCTCCCTGTTGGTACATCATGGGAATTTGCACTTCACTTTCATCATCTTTAGTGAAAGAAAAAGTTCTGGTATTTTCAGGTCTGAACTGTGACTTCCAGTTGCCTTTAAAGTAGATTGCATTGATGAGAGCCAAATGAGTTAGAGCACCAAAGTCTCTTGAAGACACAAAATCTTTGATCATACCTAAAAAGAAACCCAGCTGTCAGTCTGCATGTCAAAGTCAGCATTAAATCCAAACTTAAGGCAGCTTGAAAAATGCAGGAAAATAAAAAAGCAGTGTTAGCATGTAATTTCCAATTCAGATGTTTCATTAAATCTCCAATTAAAGTGCCAGTGTTTTGTAAACCCAAATCACAGTGTAGGTGTGTAAACCCTTCCATCAAGTACATGTTAGGCAACTGTTTCCTGATCACTACTAAATACACCCTACAAGGAAGCCATGTGGAAAAAGGGTCACATATGGAATGTTTACCCTGCTGCTATGAAACAGTTCAGCACTTTCATCTTAAGGTCAGAGCTTGTACAAACTTTGGCTCCAATTCAAAGAAGCACTTAAATGGGTGCTTGATTTAAAGGGTCCCAGTGCAACCACTGCAGCTCCACCTGGGCCAGCTCTGAAGGAGCTTCAGTGATGTTCTGTTCAATTCAAAGCCAGGACTAAGCATCAAAAATCCACATAAATTCCCAGCATTTGTTCCAGTGACATGAGCTCTTGAAAAGCAGAAGAGGAAAACCATCTAGCATCTGCTCTATTCATGGGAGGTTCGCAGCTGAGCATGGCAGCTGCTTTGCTCCTACTCCTAAAGAAGTCATTTACATCAGAATGCAGCCTGGTACCTGCTGTAGCTCATCTCAAATGCCTTGCATTTCACAAAAAAATCACTTCCAGTTTGGTAAACTGGGTGCACTGACCAGATCTGCCACTGTTCTTCAGACAGCCTCCTTCAGATAGCTTTCTTGCTCACTTCTATTTTTAGCTGACATTGCAGTGCAAAGTGTTAAAATAAACACATTCCTCAGTTTGATTATTACTCCTTAATCCATGGTTCAAAAAGCAAATTAATTCTGCTTTCTGGAGCATGTGATCCTGACTAACTGGTGTGAAATTTGTGTATCATAGGGCTGGATTTCTTCCGGGTTGCTGTTTGTACTTCATTTTATGTTGAATGTTCTAAGGAGGGAGGTGTGACCAATACTCACTTGGAGTTGGAAAAAAGCAAAAGGGAAACATCAAGAAGGAAAAACATTTCCAGATTTCTATTACTGTTTGATACTCAGATTTCTCTGTTTTTTCAGCCACATGTTATTAATGCACTAATGAAATGTTAAGAATTTTCCTACCCAGAGAAACCTTTGATGGTTCTGTTTTCTGCTCCGAGCCTCCCATGATGTGGAACATGCTGGAACTGGAAACCTGCCTGTCCTGCACCCCTTTCCTAAGGGGGAGATCAGCTTTCTCCTCCATCAGAGCTGGCAGGCAGAGAGGAGTGGGCAGGGACCAGCTGAGGGTGGAACTATCCCAGCCTGACTCCAAGAGCCCCCCAGCTGCCCTGGTGGGCTCTGCTTTTCCTTTTCCCCCAGCCAGGCACCACATCCATGGAAATACTCTGCAATCTGCTGCATCACTTACACCCAGCTATTTCTGCAGCCTGAGAGAAAGGGCAGTTTGTTAGGAACATAATGGCTGCTGTGTTCCCTGGGAAAAAAACCAGACCATTTTCCAAATGGAATAAAAGCATTACAGGAGGTGCTTTTTCACTTTGGAGCCATAGGTTTCCATTAAGCATTATGGATTCTTAAGTGCTCAGATTACACAGGGATGTGTTAATTCCTTCCAGGTGATTCCAATCCCTTCAAATTCCCAATGGTACAACTGTGTCAGAGCCAGACTCAGATGAATTTCTCTCAAAATATCAACCTTCAGAGTGGGCCAGATGAACCAGAATGAGATGGTACTTTGATCCCTGCAACAGGAGACTCCCAGCTATTGGGACTCTGCGTGTATCCAGGAAATGCCACCTCTCTGGGAGCTGTCAAGCCAAGCCAGCATCCTGCAGCTCCTAACATGCATATTTACAACAGTAATTTTGTGCTTAACTCCCCTGCTGCAAATTTGTGTTGTGAAACTGTTGACAGTGTTCCTAAAATCAACTACCCTCTCCACATGCTATCTCGTTTCCTCACATGGTAAAATAGTACATTACACAGGCTGATTTCGTGGTTCAAAATTAGCTTTTTATTTCCTACTATTCTTTTTCTCAGTACCTTGTGAGTATGAGTTCCTCAGAGGAGGAGTGATACTCCACACATCCAAAGCACGAGCCAATAACCCCTCTGCAGACAACTTTCCTGCCATTAGCAACAATACTTATCATTTTTAAAAATAATTTAAAATACTATTAAAATGCCCACCATTAAAACAGTCTCATTCAATAAATGTTACAGATGGTAAGACCAGAGGAAAAAAAATATTCCAATAGATGCCACATGATTAACAATGACTAACACTACTTATGAGAGATGATTCCTACACAGGAAAAAATAGAAATACTAGAATTCTTTTCCTGGGAGGAGAAACTTCAGTCTCAGACAGAAGAGAGAAAAGCCAAAGCATCAACCCAACAGCACTGTGCAAGTCTGGAAACAGAAACACTTCCTGCAGGAAGTGTTCAAAAGGATCACATGGACTTACTATTTGTGTGATTCTCCACCCATTTATTGATCTGAGTAGCAACAGCTGCACTTTGGCTGAAATCTACATTCTCTACTTCAGCTTTGAAGTATTTTTTCACCAGCTGCAGGAATTTGTCACTGACATGAAACCCGTTCTGCACGTAGAGGGAGTTGGTGATGTCCAGCACGTAGTGACTTTCTTCAGCAGTTGCCATGTCAGAAAGGTCCTTCAGGAAGGCAAACTCTTCACCTGGGGAAGGAAAAACAGCTGCAGTGCTTCAAAAAGGGAAGTTATTCCATGGCTTTTCTGCTGAAAATTCACAAAGGTGTTTTATGCGAAGAAAAGTCGTCTTTTTAAAATAAACTTGTTTCTTAACCTACACACACCTTCAGATCTGAAGGAATAATCTCCAAGAACATATTACTTAGAGCCTGTTTTTTCTACTAGCTATAATTAGTCTAATTAATGAGACATTTGAATCCCACCAGAGGCAAAGCTATCGATGGAAATCCTTTCTACAGTGAAAGAGCAATTAAAAAAAATTATTCTTACAGGTCCCATTTTTAAGTCTTGCCTCCACGAATTCTTAAACAGAACTTTTGTTCCATCCTAAATGGCAGTTAAGGAAAAATGAACTTAAAATTTTGAAACGAAGGACCTCTCACAGTTTTTTCTATGCCAAAAGCAGGTTTAGAAGTTCCCGGGATCCTTCATGGGGCAGTAGAGAATCCTTGGTAGGTAATGAGGAATCCTGAACAGCATTAAAGCAGTTTGCTTTAAGATGGAAAGCTTGTACTGCTGCATCATATGCCTGAAGCTGAGATTTTTAATTTAAAAACCAACAAAATAAACCCTAAAAACTGATTGCAATGATATATTCCAAGCAGAACCCACGGGAATAATTTCACTGAATGCCACTCTCATGCAAGGATAGTGAACAGCCCAGAACAAATCAACTGCACAACTCCCTCAATTACAGCTAAGGGATCACTGATTAATGTTTTAGAGACAATGCAGAACTCAATTGGTGCTGCAGCCTCCATAGAGAGGCATCATCTCTGCAGTGGTTCTGACAAACACAGTTTGAGGTCTGTATCAGAAATTCCTCCCCAAGATCCTTTCACTGAAGACTTGGAAGTCCAGCTCATTGCATGAGTAAGAAACTTCACCCAGGTTTCAAACCAGTTACTTGGATACCAATAAAAGCAATTTTGCTGAAATTACTGCTTTCCTTACCAGCTTTCACTATAATCCCTAGAAAAGATGTTCCTAAAAAATCTCCTATATCTAGAGGCCAAGGGAAGTTTATTTTGCAGCAGAAAGCAAGATGAGCAGCAATTGTTGAAGATTCAGGTATGCCACATGTTTGAGCCTGCCCAAGTCATCACAGGCACCAAGAAATGCAGTGATTAACAACCCATGGACTCAACCAGGCCACTCCCAGCCCTGCTCCTGTTTCTCTAACACAAAAAGCCCCATGGTGCAAGACAAGATGAAAAGGCCTCACCGTTTTTTAAGCCGTCAAAGCCCAAGGAATGTCGGATTTCTTTCAAGGTGCTTCCGTGGGCTCCCAGCTCCACCATTCCCATGGCTATGGCAATGCTCAGGGGAGAGAACACAATGTTCTCATCCTCCCTCGTGGCTCGCAGCTGGTTGTAAACGTTCACAGAGAGCTCAGCAATGGTTTCATCAGGAAAATTGGTCTTGAAGGCTTCGCTTTGCAAGGCGAGCAAAGACAGCAGTCCAAGGAAATACATGTCTTGAGATTTTAAGGTCTACAAGGTAAATTTTAGACAAAATAAGATGGTTTGAATAATAGAAAATTCAACTTGAGAGAAAGAAGAATAATCAACTGTTTAATCTTAAATCTGTGGGAAAAGAAAATCCCTAGAGTTCAACGCACAATGCAGTTATGTGGAGGAGACTCTGTTAAAACAGAAGTAATGATCTATTTTCACACAAAAATAACCTCCTCCATTATGTAACTATGTGTTTGTGAAATCTTCCAGCCCCAGACCAACAAAACACTCAAGGCTTCTACAGAAAAAGACCACAAAACCAGCAACCCCTTTCCTACCTCCCTTTGGAATTGTGGCTGTTTAGCAATGCTGACCTGGAATTGGTTTGTGTTTCTGCACTTTTCCACCAAGAAGACCCAAAACTCTATTTCTTTCATTTGACCTTCTAGTAAGATGCAACTTATTTATCTAAGTCACTGTAAGCCCCCAACAGGTGACAAAAGTTACTGTTCCATGATGTTGCTCAGTTGCAAAACACATGGCAAGCAGACAAAAATTCTTAGAAAGAAAAAAAAAAATCAATCATGCCTTAGTTACCAAATAAACTCCCTTTTGTTAGTAAATAACAGCGAAAAGTTGGGTAGCTCTGCTAGCTGGGAGTCAACCCCCGCTCAGAGAGCCTCAGAGGACAAAGGTACCATACAGTGAGAAAGATCCAACAGTGGGAACAAGAAAGGAAACTAAATTTAAAAAGGGTTAGCACTGATGCTTCTGACTAATGCATCCTCCAAGCTTTGCTAAAATGCTCTGGGGTAAGCAACAGTTCTCACTCTACCCCAGTTTAGCTCATGGCACAACTACTGATAGTAGAATTCAGCTCCTGGAGTGGTAGATGTGTAACTTCATCCTTCCATTTTTATGCTCCTTTAAACTGTGCTACCTTGGCATGAGACCCACTACTGCTGCACGTCTTGGGTGAGAAACAGCAGCCACCAGAGCTCCCATTTCAACTCCTTCTCTCTGCCACACAACCGAGCAAACCCTCCTGAAGCAGGGGGTTGGACAGGACAAGGCTCAGAGCTTTATCCACAAGTGTTTACAAGTTGTTGTGCCAGGCTGCAGGGCTCGTCAGCACAGCACAGATTTGTGTGAATGCTGCTGCTCCACTGAATCAATTTGCATGCAGCCAGCCCAAGCGCCTCTCCTTATGCTTCCCAGCAATCCTGGGGCTGCATTACCAGGGGTTTTATAGACATGACACAAAGTAAGCTTTATACAGCATTTATATTCTGCATTTCATCTTCAAAGGCCTATGTAGCATTATCTAATTCACTCGCACAGCACTGAATGATCCATAATTTAAGTGTTATTACTCGCATTTTATAGCTGAGAAAATACAAAGAACAACAGGGTACACACACGTGCCTTGGCAGCCACTGGTGCCAGCACTAGTTAAGATTCCTCCTGTCCCCCAGCCTCCATCAGCCTTTTGTTTAGTCCTGAACTGAGAAAATTAAAGAGAGGAACCAGTGCAGCAATCCCACATGGTTCAGGGGAAAATGAGAGCCTCTCTCCCCTGCCCCTCATCTCCCTCCCCGTGATTCTTTCCACGTACATAAGAAATATTCCCCTCTTCTAAATTTCCAATAAACTCTCCTCTGTGGTGGCATCACTTCACTTCTCTGGTCTACCTGATCAATCTTCCTCTGATTCCTAGCAAGAGAGCAAAAATGTCCACTGAAGGCTCTTATCCTATTTAGGAACAGCACAGATAAGTCATACAAACCTAAAGCAGCAGCTTTAATCCCTCTGCCTCCATGTTCCAGTCACTGACAGAACTACCCAGCACTTCACTGCTGCCCAAAACACCAGTCTGACCACCACTATTTATTTCCAAAACACTGAGACATTTCTTATAACCCCAAACATTATCCACACACCACAAACTTCCCCAACAACTGCTTTTCTTAATAGCGGTTTGTTGTTTTAATCTGTCCATTCATAAATTATTGACTTGAGGATATTAAGGTTCCTGTTATAGAAAATAACTGGATTTCTCTGTGATCATGGGCACTGTAGATTTCTTTATTTAAAAGCCCTGGAGTGTGCCTCTGCCCATGTTACATAAGACTTCAGTCAGCACATCACTGTGATAGACTGAGCACAGGTATTATTCTCTTATCCTAAAAGCTGCACCAAGGCAAGAAAAGCTTAATAAACCTCCATCCCACAGGTCTGTAGTGGCACCAAAAACGGTATTCAGAAATTAGATAAGCAGGAGCTCATCTTTCTTTTGTTGAAGATGAGCCCAAATTTGGGAGCTCTCCCACCCTAATCTATACAAACAAGTTGTGCAGCTCAATGTGGATGCAATTACACATAGAGCTAAAGCTTTCCACTCCTGAATCAAGAACAGCTTGAGCTCACTTTAAGACTTGACGTGGTTAAAACAGATGTAAAATAATCTTCAATTTTAAAAATGGGAAGTTCCTTGGCCTTGCAGTTGCAGAGGCAGCTGTTCAGCACTCCATCACTGATCTCTGTCCTGTGTGCTACTGCCAGACAGGCTTAAATAACTGCAGAGGGGAAGGAGTGGGGAAATTTATACATCTTAATGAAGTGTTTAACATGCAGGTCAGACTGTCTGAATGCTAATAAAATATTTGTAATTAGACAATGCTAGAACCCCAACATTACATACAAATCAAAATCGTATTTCTTTGTGATCACTCACCAAAAGCTCCTCATGTGAAATAATTAAGTTGCATTACTTTTCATTATTCAGTTGGACAGAAAATAGAGTAAGCACATAGATGGAGACAAATAAAATTTATACTGAAAAGCTCTTAACAAGACAAAATACCAAACTCATGCTTCTAAATACATGCCAAATCCCACTGATGGCAATGCAAGAGGCTAAACTGTGCAGAATAGAAATTCCCAGTAGGAATGAATTAAAACCAAACAATTTAGATTTCCTCCCCTGACCTTCCACATCATTTTAGTCTAAGGAGGTTCTCTAATAAAGTTCACAGTGAAGTTCCCCATACACACATCCAGAGAAAAGGAAAACAGACAGACAGGCAGGAATGAACACCTGGATCCAGGCAGAGGATTTATCAGCCTATTTGCTGGCAATGCTCTCTAAAGATATTTGTGAAAATACAAAAATAAATGACTGAATCCAATGCAAGGGAAGATGCTTCAAAGCAAACTGAAGATCTGTGGGTGCTGGTCAGTGGGGAGGGGCTGTAAAACACTCCAGACACCTGAAAAATCCCTGCCAGCCAGTGTGAAAAAGATCTCATCTCATCCATCTAATAGGAAATGTCCGTGGTAAATTCCTCAGTTCAATTCCTCTCACACCTCTGGTTCATGCACACACTGCTCTGCTGACAACTGGGAATCCAGCTCTTAATTATCATTCCAGCCAGCACAGTTCCTGCTGCACAGATCCTGCCTCACTCCAGGCTGGATTACTTTGGGTTTGTGCTTCCTCACACAGGAGGGCTGAATCCAGCCAAGAGCTGAGACCGATTCTGGTGCAGCATCTTCTCATCATCTCTCTCCAGTGAGAGCCCAGAGTATCCTGGTTTGTCACTGCAGCAGTGCTGACAGTAAATTTAAATTGCCTGGACCCTATTCACAAACACTTAAAGTGCAGGAAATGGAGCTGAACATCATGTAATGCACATCCAGGAACTTAAACAGTCCCTGGGTGTATCATCAAACTTTTTACTCAGTCTTTTCTGTCTTCCTCAGACATCCCCAGTACAGTCTGTCACTGCTGCTTTGCATCAATGCAATCTGGTTAAATAATACTGTGGTAGTGGAAAAGGAGTCAGCATCCCCACTGAACAATGTTTAAAAATCACGAATCATCAGTGCCAAATGCTACTGTGTGCATTTTGCTTTCATTGGCTAAATATAAGAATAAAAAAAGCTGTTAAAAATACTTTCACTCCTCAGCCATACAGTTATTAAGGCCAAAGGGGTAAATTTCTCATTTGTGGGTGTGTCAAACAGATTCTGAATTTTGTTTGATTTCATCAATTGATGCATGAACACCTCTCTCCTACCAAGCAATCAAGGAATCAGTGCAAACATAAACTCTCCTTGCCACAGTTGTGGCAAGAAAAACAGTTGTGTATCAGAAATCCTCACTTGCTACAGAGGTGTGTCAGAGTGTATCAGTTTTGTTCCGGCTTGCAACAGTTCTCAGGGGAAAAAAGCAGCCATAGAACACCAAACCCAACAAGATTCCAGATATACATCGTTCAGTAGGTACTGGCATTGAGCTCAAACCTGGTTCAATTCCCAGGAAACTTTTTTATTCAGCATTTCAGAAAACATCTGGAAAGATGTCATCAGTTCCAAAACTCAGCCCAGCACATTTCCCTGAGTGGCCACAGCCAGCTCAGTGCTCCTGCTCGCCTGCCCTGGGGCCAGCCCAGATGTGCTCCTGTGTATAGGCACAGGAACTTGCACCCATTCATGTGATGGCTGAAGAAAAACACTCATCTGATAAATACAGGACTGCTTATCCAGCTCTTGTCTTTCCCCAGCAGAAGGCTGGGATGACTAAGAGGAAGCAGAACAAATTCGCCCCCTCACACCCACAAACTCTGAACTATTCGGTTCCAGTAAAATGCAAAAGGGGCAGGAGCTCTCTGGAAGCTGAGATATTTTGAGATATCCTATCAACAAACTCCAACTGAGTTCACAGACATGAGGTACCATGAATTTTGAAACAGCAAGACCTGGACTCGGCGTAGGAAGGTGCCAAAAATTCAATTAAGGGTTGAATTCTAGTACCTTGTACTTGTCAGACAGGTTGAAAAAATGGGTTATAATTTCCTTTTATTTTACACCTTTACAGGGGGTTTTATAAAGAAACTAATTTATGGCTTTAAAAACCTACAAAATAAAGCTGTGATACATTGCCTTAGTTCCTCAGCACACAGAGACTAAACTAAGATTAGTTACCTTCAAGATTACCCTTGGCTACCTGCAAGCTAAACACCAAAGGTGTGGGAAGCACAAATGAGAAAAACTGCTGATTCCTGAGCAGCGTGTTAAAAAAAAGCCTGTGAGGAAAGCAAGTGTGGTAACAGGGCTGATTACATTGTCCCCTGTAAAGAGCAGCTGCAGGAACAGACACAAGTCTGGCAGAACAATTTGATAAAGGAACAGACGAATTTGCTCAGGGAACAAGACCTGCTGGTCAGAGGAAAAACCCACTGTGGATCCAGACAGGAACTGGGGGATTCTCCTGCCCCTCAAACCCAACCAGAAGTATATCATGCTTGTGGCAGATGAATTATGGAAGGATGTAGTTTGGTGAAATTCAGCCACTACTGTTTTGCCAGTTGATAAATACAACAATTGCTGCAGGCACCTTTACTCTGAATGATTTCTCATTGGCAATCACATCAAAGAATAAATAGCAGAGAGAAAGGGACCACCTAACTAACAATAACAGCTTAGAAAATGAACACAGCCTAGAAAATGATTCCAAGTTCCCCTGCACAGAGAACCCCCTGAGCCCCAGCCAAGCACAGGGGACGCAGGAGCAGCCAGTGAGATCCTCAGCTCTTCCCCAGGACCAGGAATGGTTGTCATGGCTACCTTGAAGGATGTGCAGAGGAGGCTCCCAGCGATGTCCACGATTTGCTCCCGGCTAGTTCAGGCTTGCCTCAGGCCCTACAACAACAGGGGAATGTGGCTGCTACCACAAACCTCAAGCTTCTTACAAACCCACTCTCTCCACTGCAGAACAACGCAAGAATCACCTTTTCAGTCCCTTCTGCTTTGTCCAAGAATCAAACCTGTCAGATTTCTGCTTGAAGATTGGGCAAAAATTGCACCTCCAGCCAACACTATTGGAGCAGAAGCATTCTCACCTCCAGAAAGTTGTGGTTTTACCTCAGGGAAACCTCACGGAAGTAACATGACACTTCCTCCCATCAGCGGCCCACCCCGGCACTCAGCCCCTCTCTCCCTCCAGCACAAGGACTGGGAAATAAAGCTTGAAGAACGTGAGCTGGCTCCACCTGGGAAGCAATTTCTTTTCCACAGCCAGGGGAACAGGCAGGTGAACAGGGGACAGCAGTGCAAGGCCATCAAACATCCTGCTGGGGAACCCACAGCCAGCAGTGCTCACCCACTGCACTGGGACGTGCTCATGTGGGGCTGCCACAAAATCAAATGTCACAGCAACAGATACACAATTCAGGAGGTGCTATTGCTCCAAACCAGCAGAATATAGCCAAGGAAATGCGAGAATAACTAAAGGTCCATAAATTGCTTTAAGGTTCAGCTATTGAGGACAGTGCAAGCAGCACGTGAAGGGATCTACAAAGTACTCTGGGTATTAGTAGTGCAGTCCCTGGAAGTGGTGACAATCCTGGGGAATTCTGCATTCCTCTCGATGGCAGGCAGGCACATCACTGCCAGCTATGACACGAGTTACACTTAGCCAGCAAGGCAACTCCTTTGTATTAGGGGATGTACTTACATTTTCTGTGCTGCAAAAAATGTTTATCCCTAAAAAAGGTTTACCCTTAGCTTATGTGAGCATCTGACCTTGTCAAGCAGGGATTCTACAGACACACATGGAACCACTGAGCTTGTTGGAATCAGTTTGTCTCAGTGCAATGACATCTATATCTCAATCGGCACAAACATTTATGAATAAGTTAAGGGATTTTATCACCATCTGTCAGTTATGGTGTCACTGCCTTCTGGAGCAGGAAACCTTGAGGTTAATTTCATTAGAGAGCAGCACAATAAGGATATAGGAAACAGTGGGGCATTTAAATCTCCAGTATAGAGTGACTAAGATGCTTTACAGGGGGTTTTAAGGAAGTGTTTGGACCACACTAAAACCTTGCTCTCCAATACACAGCCAAGTCACGCTCTTCAGGATTCCTTATTTCTGTTTTTTAAATCACTCCATGGCACCAGGAGCTTTGAGAAAAACTGAAAGGTAAATGGTAAACTGAAAAATTTCATATTGACAATTTTCTCCATTGAATCCCAAATGTTTTTAAACTTTCATGGAGCTTGGCACTGAGTCACTAACCTGCTGAGGCAATTATGCAAGCCAAAGTTGTCTTAATTGCACTTCCTCAAATGTATTCCCTCAGCTCCAATTAAAAAATAAAAAGAGATGCTGAGAAGCCATGTCCAAAATACTTAAATTTGAATAGCCTAAAGCAAACATCTAAATACATGTCTAGACAATTTAAAAAGGTGGTCTTGTTTCCAAATCTACTGCTATAAGACCTTCAGTTGGGAGGACTCACATGCAATTTCTCTGTTTCTTTCTTCTGTCTAGGAGAAACAAGTTTTTAGAAATAGTTTGGCTGAGTGCCTTATTTTTGACAGCTCCAGTGTGCCCCACAAAGTAAGAGCTATAAATAAGAAAACACAAAACCCACAAGCTCTGTGAAGTAGAAAATTTGAAGGATTATGGAACGTGGGGATTCTATAGGTTCAGAATTGGGAGTGTGCCTGTGGCTCCTCTGAAAGAGCCAACAAAGCCTGACTGGAGAGAGCTTCAAGTCTTGAGAGATATTATATAGGATCTGCTTTCAGGAGACCAAAAGGGGGCTCTACCTGTCAAGTTCAACAGAAGTATCTTAATCAGGCACAGATTGGTTGGTTTTAGTGGTTTTTAACAGCCATTTCTGTTCCAGTGAGGGCTGTCAGTCCTGCACAGCTGTCCCAACGAGGCCACTCTCACATGCATTGCTCTGGTGGTGAAGCTGATCTGATCTGCTGTGGAAGGAGGGACAATACCCAGACACAGGTGGGGAAATTTGGTCTCAGAGGCTCTCAAGAACCAATTCTGACATGCTCTACCTCTGCAATGATTTTTCTTTTGAGTGAAAAGGCCAATGCAGTACTCCACTCGGGGTGTATCATCTAGGGAAGATACCCCAAATGAGAGAGCAGCATTCCTTTTCCTGCCCCAGATTTCCTTAGGGCTATCTGGGAAAGGAAGGGTGAGATCTAACTCTATAGTAGTCTCCTTCTATCAGAAGCAGCAGAGACAGAACACTGCAATCAGTTACTTTAGACACAGAACAACTTCTTGCCCGCTCTTGCCCATACCACAAATTTCCTTACTTACAAGGAGTCCCATCTCTGTTATTTTCCCATGAAATTCAGTTGATTATCAAGCTCCCAATAGCGAGCTCCCACTATAACTTAATTAAAAGGGCAGTAGCTAAGTTTCACCATATGCAACTGCCAGATGCAATCACTGCAGTTGGAGTCTAAAGGCGAGATTCCTGCATGTACTGGAGCGGAGTTTTATAAGTGATGAAAGCTGTCACTTATGTCACAGATATTGCTGTAATGCATGATGATATTACAGTTTCAGCAGAACCAAAATATATTAATAATACATTCTGTGGAAGCATTTATATCAAGTGAGTTTGGAATACAGTGTTTCAAGCGTTTTTCTTGCAATTCCCTATTTATACATAAAGTCACTTCAGATATATTACATTAGGCTATGTACTTTGCCTGGCATTATACAAGCTCTCACAGCCAATTTTAAACCTTCCAAAATAGGAGGACTGAAAGACACAACTAATTAGGGAGAAACAACAGCAGAACAGGAACCCCTCACTACTTAGGATCATAGGAATAGGAAATACTGCAAGAGAAGTACCTAGAAATAGTGCATCTCTGGAGGAGACTTTGCTAAATGGCTTTTAAAAGCCCATCAACCAACTCAAGAAAGTTTTCAAATACCCTGAACAAAACACAATGAAGAATGACAATCTTTAAGTCATCCCAGAATAACTAAATAGAAAAAGTATATGGTGTGAAACACCATTTCAAAAGATCAAAGTAGAAGTTAATTCTTCCATACCTTGTCCAGCTCCCTTCACAAGGACTTCAGAAGAAAAGAGATCAGGCTATGGTATAGCTATGTCAAGATGATGAAGAAAGTTAATTAAAACGTATCAGGATTTCAGAAGAGGAGTCTGTCATTGCATGAACTGAAAGCAAGCGTGACGTACAAGCCAGCTTGTTTTCCTACAAAATAATATTGGCTTCAGCCTTGCACTCAACACTGGGCTCCATTTACATTTAGCTAACGTCCCTCTTGCCAGGAGAGTTATTATTCACTTCTGTTAACACTTCTGAGATCAGAATTACTTTCTAACAGTACAGTAATAAGACAGAGACTGCTTTAGAAAAAAAACCCCAAAACAATTAACCCCAGCATTCAAAGTAGATGTCATACCCTGATTAATTACCAGCTGCCATTCATCATTACCAGGACTGCTGTTTATAATGCAAGGACACCATTCCTCCAACGCTTCTCTGCTCCATGGTCCCTTTCTCCATGGAAGACTCAAGACTGCAGGAGCCACTGCTGAGCTTCCAGCCAGCCACAGTCACTCCTGGGAGCAGCTGCACACCTCAGAGAGGTGTGAGAGCCTGTCCTGAGAGCAGCAACAGCTCTGTGCTGAGCCCCGCCAGCAGCCCTGGCACCAGTGCCCAGGACATGGCCAGCAGCTGATAGAGCTGCCCTGGCACAGCCAGGAGCCAGGCAGGGCCTAGGAAAGCCCAGGTTTAAAACCTGCTGGAAGAGCTGTTTTGGCAAGTGCACCCAGCCTGAGTAGTACAGCCACGGCTGAGGCACAAAATGAGAGTGAAAAACAGCTCTAAAGCTGGTCTAGCACAAAGTCTGCAGAGACAAAAGGGTGAGAAAGAAGAGTCGCTCAGAGGGGGTTCAGTTCTGAAGCAGCAAAATGGAGACACTGAGCAAGGACATTTCAGCAAAACCAGTAACTGAGAGAAGAATTTAGCATTAAGCCTCTCCACTTCAAATATTTCTCTAACATAGCAGAATAACATCTGTTACAAAGTACAGACTTTTTTCCTAAAAACTACAGAATAATCTCGATGCCAAATTCAGCCAGCAGCAGATTTTTTTCACTCTCTGTTCTACACAGTGGAAAACGCCCAACAAGGCATTCCATAAGAATTTCCTTTTGATCTGAAGGATGCAGATCACTGATCTTCCCAAAGGAGTGAGAAGCATGGGAATTCCATGTGGAGAAGAAAATTAAACTCCTCTTTCTCCCTACCCTAAGGCCAATTCCAATTCTTGCCTCTCAGACCTCAGCACCACTGCTATTTGTTTTGCTGGTATTTTTCATATATTCTCAAATATTTTCATTTGTCTCTCTTATCTCCATGGTTTCTCCAACTCCACACCTCTGCTTTTATATTGCTTCCACTTGAAAGCAGCTCTGCAAATATCTAAAAAAAGCAAGCAATCAGGACATCTGCCCCATTACAGACAAGACTCCAGACACCAATACAGACAAATCAGATCTAGACAGAAGGAGTAAACCACCTAGCATGGCCTGGTGGACAGAACTGCCATGAAAATCCTCATGCTCTTATCTCCACAGCATCATTCACATCCCTTCTCCCCCTTGTTTCTTCACAAGCATCCACGAACTTACCAACTTAAGGAAAAAAAAAAATCACAAAAAGCCAAGAAATGGGACAGTAGCAGCCTCATGCTGTTCAAACTGGGTGAGCTGGCAGGGCATGAAAACAAGAAGTATGCTTGGTGCCCTGCATGTGTTTCTGAATTGTTCAGAGAGAATATCCAGAACAACAGCAGCTTTAAGGGATAAATGGGAAAGTTAGAAAGAGAAAGGCAGGGAGGAAAAACTACTGTCAGCTGTGCAGGCATCTTATCCACAGCAGAAGATACTCAATGACCAAAGAAATACAGTTTTTTCAGTCAGAGGCAAAACCAAACCTTATTTACTGAGTGGGGGGGAATAAAATATTCACATTTTTGTTCTGATAGTTTTTTTTTTCATCCTGGCCTTGGAAGCTCGTGGCTATTGAAACCTCACTCTTGGCTCACCATGGAAAAAACAGCTCAGTTCAGAGCCCAGCATTCAAGCTGTGCCTGGAAGGTGGAATCTGGCCTTGGAGCTCACTTCTGTGCTCACTGTTCAAGCCTCATTGGTTAGTGTTTATGGGAACTGACGCTGTTCCAAGTACCCACTCCATGATGAGCCATTTAAACACCACATGGAGGGAGCTGAATTTGTCTTAATCTTGCTTATTCTCCCACACAGAGGAGTTTGCATCATGTTAGACCCAATTGTAAATGCTGCAGCAATTCCCATGAACAAGAGCAATCACAAAGCACTGGAGGAACAGACCACTCGTGCTGTGCTCTGCTGGCTCACATCTACACAACCTCCCTGAGGCTCCAGGAACACACTCATGCTGTGTTCTACAGAGGATGTTTGGGGTTTTTTTTGGTTGGGTGGTTTTGGTTTTGTTTTCTTGTAAGATTTTTATAATTTCAAAACTCCAATACCATCAAGAAAGGAATCGAAAGTTGAAACCTCACTGTCTCCCCTCCCCAAACCTCCTGTTTTTCACCAAGGTATTTTCATAAGGATTTCTTATGGCAAGTTTAATATTAATTCTACCTTTTATTAGAGAGACTGTGACACTGATCCCAGTTTTTGTATGACAAGCCATGATTCATGTGCATCCAATATTTTACATTGGTGGGTAACATACGCACTTATTTAAAATTAGGTTAATCTTTTTAATTAGCGTGGCTTTCAAAACTAAGTAGGCCAACCTGAATTCTTGGCCTGTATATATGATCCCAATTTTCAAGCTTTCCACTGTTTCTCTGATTGTTATGTCTAAATTACGTTGTCAAATAGGCAAGGTGCACAGCTGCACCTCAAAGCAATGAATTTAGGCCCAGTTTGTGGGAAGTAGTTCCATCAATATAATCACAGAAGAAGCCATATTTTAATTTTTAGTCAATCTGTCTCAGCAGCAAAGTCATTAGGCAACAAGCAGGGAGAATGCCTTGCCTCACGCAGACCTCCCAGAGCAGGTGCAGCTGGATGAGCAGTGCCCAAATCACACACATTTTTAGTTAGTCACCACAGGAGAGTTATTCCACTGGTTCCAAATACACCCCCCAGTGTAAATGGGCAGCAGATCATCTCTCATTGCACAAAGACTCTGCTAATCCTTGAGGCAGCACACAGAGATCAGCTGTGCACCTTGTGGATTGCCCAGCATGGCCACCTCTGTCTCACGATCACAGAGTTTATCACTGGGACTCAGGGAACACTAAAATTATGGCTGGCCCACTTCAGAGTATGAAATCATCCACCTAAAGTTACTTTTAGGTTTATTTCTTCTTTGTTCAACTCATCTGTGGCAGAATAGACAGAATTATACTACCTTGAAGGGAAGAACAACGCTGAGATTTGTTGTTTGAAGCAGTTAAGTGCCTATGCAGAGGTGACAGCAGCTCCACTGCATCAAGTGTCCAATCCCATGGAACAATCAGTGGCACAGACTTCTGCACTTAGAGAGCAAACAGCAACCAGTTGAGACATCAGTGCTTGTTTCCATAAAAACAGAGGGAAGCCAATAGCAGAAAACATCCACCCTTAACCAGGAGACATCTCTTGCAGCTCCCAAAGTCCACAGTAACCAAGGCTACTAATAATGGACTAAAAGCTCGCTACACTTTTCCCCCCAATGACTTTAAACACTCCAGTCTTCACCACAGAGTTGTAGTATTTGTGTGCTTACTGTGGCTCCTAAATACAATATTAGTGATGGCAGCCATGGCTATGCACTTGCCCAGACAAGACTCCAGCTCACCTCTCTATACAGCCAGAAATTAACAGCCTAACACTTGTTTTCCCATGATCCACAAGGTTTCAGGAATTGTTACAATGTACTAGGAAGGGCAATGAAAGGCCTAGTAAAAGAATGGATTAAGAAAACTCTTAGTACAGCAAGACTTGAAAACACACTTATCACAGCTGTAATTACAAGCCTGAATGGCCACAGCTGATCCCAAACCTCAAACACTTTTACACTCCCATTCAGTGAGTTTGCATTAGGGAAAAAATCTTTACTGGGGCCTTATTAAACAAACATTTCCTTGTTCTCACTTTAAAGGTCCTACTTGTTTAACCTGTCTTATATAGAAAGAGTCAAACCATGACATTACAAAATTAGAGCTTAACTGCCTCAAAGTCCTCAGGTTGTTCAGATTTCCAGAGGTCTTTTCACTGAATTGTTTCAGGGAGGGAAATATCCACCTCCTATTTGACACTGGCAACTCCCCACTCACTCCCTCCAAGAACTGCTGAGATTACTTGAATCCAGACTAGAAATTTTCCCCTCTAATGTCCTGATTGAACTGTGGATATTGCTGTGTATTTATTTGGTTTATGATACTGTCAAAGAGGTCAAGGTGGTTACTGTGGGAAAAATGCTTACATTTGGCAGGCACTCAAGCAGTGCCTTTCAAAAACCAGGAGTATTCCCTATGCCCAAGTAATTTTCCCCTAGGATTGAGTGTGACACAGGCTGGCTGTGAACTCTTTAGGATGGGTGTTTATTTTTTAATTGCACTAACAATGATGCCAGTTGAGGTAGCCAAGTATGAAATTAATATGGATTTAAAAGCTCAAACTTGGCCAATTTGGGGATGTTTTATTTCAGTCCCTCTCTTTGATATCAATCATGAAGGGAGAAGAAAAAAGGCATTAAAATACTGTTCTGATTGTGTATGCAGAGTGGATGGGACAAGCTGAGTTTCAAACTGTAATTAGAAAACATCAGGGTAGACTTAAACAATATAATTTTGCTGGCAAACAAAGGAAAGCCTTGGAAAAGGTTGCCTGAGGGGTTCTCTACCCATATCCACTACATCCCATGGTTCTGGTTCAATGATTTTGGAATTCTTTGCCAAAGCAGACCAGTAAGGTTCAAATCTCTGTTCTGTGTCAGGGATGGAAACACAGAAGTCGTTCCTGTTTTATGGCTGGCATAGAAACCTCCTCAGGAGGCCAGTTCTGTTCACTGTGCTGCTCTGATTTTATTTTAAAAACCTAAAAAATTAGAATTGTTTTCCCTTGGCTTAAACTAACACAACAAAAATAATTTGAGCTACTCAGAAAATGTTGTGTGTTTAGCTGCTTGATCCGTAAGTGGAAAAAAGCTAATTACACAACCCATTTAGGCATTTAATGTCCCAGGGCCAAGTCATTCTATGTCCACAGAAAACATTAATAAACATGGCTTATGTCACTTTATGAAAGTTGTGATTACCATTTTTCAATAACTGCAGCTATCAGCAGCATTTCACCTCTCCTGCCTTATGAAACTGAACCCAAACAGCAAAGCTTATTTGAATTCAGCTCAAATGTGAATTTATTGGGAACAAGTTCTCTGTTTGCTCCTGTGTACAATGTCAAAATTCAGGATTTCTCAAAGTGCAGCATGTCAGGGCTCAGCTGGGAACAAACAGGAGCAGCCAAGCACATGAGATCAAATAAGCTTCTAGTTTGATGCTTAAATGGGAAGTAAATATTCGAGGATAAAAAAAAAAGAAAGAACACAACATAAAATTAGCCTGCCTGCTCATTTTCAGAATTGTTACATCTTAAATCTATCTGTAGAAATGGTCCACCTTGGATTTCAGCTACAGAACACACAAGAAATATTTAGGAAGTTTCCCCTATGGAATAAAAACCATCATAGTATAATGTACTTACAGTCCAAATCCCATTAACATCAATCAAAAGACCTTATAATATTTTGCATATAAGATATTATCATATAATTTATATATGCTTTAAGTCATATATGGGTTATTGATATCCCACTTTTGAAATGCCACCAAGCTGTTGGCTCCCATTCAATACCAACCAACCGCCTCTCCCTTGTTCTGAAGGCAGACAAAATAATTGTAAATTGGTAGCAAACTCTCATATTTTAATTACAAGTGAAAGTGAAGAGATTCCCAGAAATGAAACAAAATGAGTTTTTCATGCCACACAGACATGATGGTTACAGTATAATATAACATATAGGTGAGCTTTATGAATTATGCAATAAATTATCTTCAAATGTACATAACACAGCAAAATACACATCTTCCAATAAAATATATATTCCAATTACATATGTATTCCAACAATATAAAAGGCTCTCTTAGCCTTTTATATGCTATAATAACATGCTGACAACTCAGACTGTAATACAGGAAGGTCTACACACCAACTTACCCAGTAGGTAGTGCTTGCAATCCCTGTTTGCATTACCTAATAACAACAGGAAATCTTAAAGGCATTTTTACCACATAAAAGCCACTGCTAAGATGACCATGCCATGTCCTTTTCCTAGAAACTTCCAGAACTTAAAGTGGTTCATCCAATGTATGCACACAAGATTAGCTCAAGGTTAATTCTTATGATTTTAACAGTTTTTCAGATGAAAAATATTCAGATTTTTACTCAAACCCAAGAAAGAGATCCCATTCCCACAGAAATTGTTAATCTCAGGTGAATCCATTCCGGAACCCACACTACTCAAGCCTAGAAATATTCCACAGCAAATCAAAAGAAAGGAACTAACAAGAAAAAAAAAAAGTTATTTCCCTAAGCATTTCCATAGCTTGCATAAAGACATCAATTACCATAGCTTGTCTTCTAAATTAATGATTCACAGTGACAGATTATTCATGCAAGTCGGCCAGCTGAACGTTATACTTTGACTCTGGGGAGAAAGTATAGCATGTCTTAATTAACTAGATTTTGTATATGCCAAAAGATACCCAGGAAAACTTCATTTCTCTAGTCAACCAGGTAAAATTTGAGCAAACAGAACTAATGGTAATTGAAATATGCAAAAACTTCCGTAGTCTCAGAATCCATATTTAAAGCGAACTAGCAAGAGCACATTGCCTCAAGTGAGCTCTGTAAAATAGATCCAAATTGCCATTTTGTTGAATGAACTGTCTTCAGATCCGCTCCATTTAAGCGTGAAAAAGATGGAAATTTCACATTAATATGCTGCTTCCTGCCTCTGCACAACCTTGCAAGGCTTCAGTGATGGCACAATTTCTTGTTTCAAAAGGATATCAAGAATTTTCTTGACTGAAACTCAACACTGAAATTTTCTATGAGTGAATGATAGGTTATTATTCCAAGTATTTTCCAAATGAATGCTGTGTTCTAATGGCCTCCTTGAAAATACATAATATTTATGTGTTGTGTAAGTCTATTGATGCTATTTGCTCCTTTGATCAGGATGGTGCAAAATACCCTCACACAATGCCAACAATATCTGCAGTTTGCACTTATTAGCCTTCAAAGTGTTCTTCAATCATTGTATCGAAAGATTTACAAAATAAAAATGGGAATGCCATGATAAATGTTGCAATTTACCCTTCAAGTAAGTAATAGGAACGATCTAGTGTCTCTAAAAATCTATACAAAGCTGGTCTGAGACAGCAAAGATCACCATGCCTGATGAATTACATGCCCAGCTAGTTGCTTACATGGCTTCTATACATTGAGGTTGTTAAAAGTATTAATCACAGTCAAACAGACCTTTACCTTTAACAAACTAACCCCAGATGCTTCACAACCATTCATAGATTTTATAAGTAGGAAGAATCTGTTTTCATTTTATACTGGAGAAGGGTAGGTTAAGTAAAGATTAAGTGACTTCTCCACTACCAAAAGATCTAAAAAACAAGGAAGTTTTTTACTTTCTTCCCTTAAAACTAACCAATCCATTGGTGTTACCTTCTCTGAGCTCCTGGGATTATCCTAGAGCCTTTGAAAGCAAAAATTTAATTTTGTCCTTGTTCTTTCAGTGCTTCAGCAATATTTCCAGGGATTCTTCCAAAGCCCTACACTTCCTAAGGAATTAAGTAATAACTCCAAGATAGGATAGTTACATAGATAAGGATTAGGAAAGGATAGTGAAAATCAATTTAATTAGTCTTTACCAATCCTAAAATGACAAATAGTGGGAACACATTTTCATATCTCTATCTCCATAGGGCTTTCACAACAGGTAAGGAAGATCCTTATGAGATCCAGCTCCTTGTAACAATTCTTAGATGCAGATTTGAATATATTCTGCTTTTCTCCCATTCCAAATACAAGATGTCCTCGTGTTCTTCTTGGGAAATATGCTTCCATCACTTCAAGAACTTGTTGTCATTGTGACTGAGTGAAAGCTTGTCCCCTTACAGCTAAAGGGTATTTTGCTGTCACTTCATATATGGGGACCTGCTATCTGTTATGTCAAATCCACAAGCACACTGTGTTTTAATATTGTATGCACATTTTTCTCCCTCACATTTCTATATGATAAACTACTAATGGCATTTTTTACTTCATGCATATCATCCCCTCAAAATAGATCTACTTACAGTCAATTTGATTCTTATTCACTGTCATGGGTATCTTATATGCCCTGCTGCTCCATATCCCCTGTAATTAAACATTTCTGCTCACTTTTTTTCTGATATTTGTTTTCCTTGGTATCTTCTCCTACCTCTAATATCCTGCTTTCTTTAGTATTTTAACAGAGGCACGGTAGGAAGAGCAGATGGAAACTGTCAGCTACAGATGATGCCAAGTAGCTTCTGAGCAAGCAGAAACTCCAAAAGCTCTAAAATCCCCTTGGGGTTTGGTGACACCAGGACATTCCCTGTGCCTCAGAGATGTGGGGAGGACTAATCCAAGGCACTGTCCTGCAGCCAAGCACGCACAGTACAGGGCACCAAGAGGAAGAACAATTGCAGCTACAAAGCACCACAAACACAGTTCTGTGTCCTCACAGCTGCATTTTCAGGTAGCAGAAGTCAGGAGCCTTGGAGGCTAAAAGAAGCAGAGATTTGTGAGCACACACTGCAGGGGGACAGAGCACTGAGAGCACAGCAGAGGAAAGCAGAGGATGGAAAGGGAGATCCTTACAGGGAGGCCTGGGCATGGGGGGAGGCAGATAAACCAGGCCAGCGGATCAAGAGGGAAGGCCCAATTCAGATGCAGAGGAATGACCTGAGGCAAAGGCAAAACAGCCCTCGCAGACTTTCACTATTACCAGCTGGGGACAACACATAATCCCTATCTGTCACACTTAAGTCAACATTACTGCGGGATGGAAATGAGATCACAGCAACCACAGACCAGAGCGGTGCTGAATTAAAGAGTTCTGCATCTCCCAGGTTTACACTCCAGCTGCTGGATAGCTGCTCTTCCTAACACTGGGCTCACTTCTCCTCAGATTCTCAGCCACTGCTGTCCCCTTCTTCCCATCTCCTCACACTGCAGATCTCCACCAACAGCTCCCTTGGACAGAGAGAACCAGGAGAGCAATGTGTTGATGAATCCTGTGACTAGACTAACCACAACCAGAGTCCTTTGGCACAGAAAAGAGAAGCTGCTCCCATAGCACATGCAGTCATGAAACAAGATCTTGTTTGTCACTAGACCAAGGAGGTGTAGCAGGCACATTAAGTTTTAATCTAAAACTCTTCTGTCATCTTCAACTCAAACATCAGCTTTGTCAAGTGATATCTGAACCCTTATTTTAGAAGTGTGGAGTCAGCTTTGGTTGTTCAATTTTTTTTTAATCAAAACCCCATCTTCTGCCTGTAATGTTACTGTGAATAAACAACGTTACTTTAAAAAAGAGGTTTTTATTTACCACATGCTTTTACCAAATTTACCAAATTGCACATGCTTTTAAAGATAAAATAGAATTACTACAGTGTTTTAAAAGTCCATATCCAGTTTAATAAGAGACTAGTTTATTCCTCTTTAGTACTTGTAAGAGTCATTAGACATCTTTCAACTCCCACTAATTACTTTGTTTTTGGCAGACATTACTGTTTCCTCCTCCTGCTTTTTTGAATAAATCTGAAATTAACAAGTCAATAAACTGACATATTTACAGTAAAAATAACTCGGCTCCCCTGTCTTCTTCCTCCCACTTCTCATATCTCTTAGCAGATGAAAAGGTCATCATTCACCTACAGGCTTTACACACACTTGTGGGGACTTGGGCACCTTCCCTTTGCATCAACCTCATCTCAAGTTGAAGACCTGATGTTACAGTAAGCTGTTCTTGTCGTCTTAGGTTTTGATTAATTGCTTTAAATAGTTTAGAAATTGGAGCAAATGCTTCTTTTGAGAAAAAGATATCTGGGAGAGAAAACATGAGTTGCTTCAGTGAACTCCAATTGCTGTGTGAAGTACACAGTCATTAAATGCTCCAGGAGCTGCTTTAATTTAAACGTGGAAAGAAAAGCATTGGAAAAGGGCAGTTTTGGTGTACCAATTAAAATATGATGCCTTAAATCTTTAGACCTTTCCTTTCAACTCCAACTTACATAACTGAGATGTATGGGGAAAACTAGGGCAGCAAACATCACCTCAGCCATGGAGACAGTCCCCAAACCCTGGCACTTTGCTGCTCTGCCAGGGAAGGAGGCAATCTCCAGTGGCTGAGTGATGCTGAGGAGTTCCGACAGGCTGTCTTTGGCAAAGTACCCACGCTCTTAACACTACCTTGATGTGCCAAGGGCAGTTAAAAAAATCACAGTGAAAAGTAGATGTTCAAGTCTTCCAGCTCACTCCAAACTTCCACAGGAGAATCAAGGCTGGAACTGCATTGCTCCTCAAACAGTACCAGAGGCAAAATGCAACGAGTGAGCAGTGCATGGGCATTTTGTCTTATTGCAAAGGTAATTAAAGCACTTGTTTTCTCTGCTATCTGAGCAAAATTCTCAGAACTGCAAAAGCAAAACAAAGCCTTTAGTGTGTTGTGCAGAAAGGTTAAAAAGGAAATGACAGTTCTCTTTTCTGAGATGAGGAAATCCCCCCAAACCTACTGTGCACACAGAAACATGCATGACAAAAATAGAGGAAAACAGAAAAGCACAGGAACTGCAGCTCTTCCACGGTCTGGGGAGATCATTGCTGGCTAACAAGTGCTTGGTTTGTACATTTGAGACATCCCCCTGCACATATGGCACAGCTTCAGTTTTGATTCAGACAGAATAGATCTTTCTAGAAGCAGCAGATTGTCCATTAGGCCCATCAAGCTATCACAGGGTTAGAACTGTCAGACACACACAGCAGAGTAGAAACAGGGAGCATTATTAAGGAATTATTTCTTTAGCTGCAATGATGAAAGACTTCAGGGCTGAAGTACATAGAGTACATAAATTAGTGCAGAGACAGTTTATAAATTGGAAGCTAGTTGGCTAAAACTAAACACAACCACATTGTTTTAACTTTCTTCTTCTAGACAGTAAATTACTTGTAATTATTGATTCTTCCTGAAAGAAGAGTCTCAAGGTCTGCAAAAATATTTCTCAAGAATTATCATAATATTTAAACACTGAACTAAACTAAAAACCCTTTACAACGCATGAGGTCAACTCTCATTAACCCAAAAGCCATACACACATTTAACTCATTAGCTTGTATGAATAAGAAATTTCCTCTTTTCCCATCTCACAGCTACAGCTGCTCTGCAATGACTCCAAAAGCCCAAAAAGGACATGGATAACTCACGCAGCTCTTATCACATTAGCCACGGTCTGCAGTTCTCATAATCATTAGCTTTGAAGTGTATTAAACAAACCAGAACACGACCTTAGAGCTGATATTTTAATCACACCACATAAGAACAATTCTTTATCACAGATATTTCATTAAGGCCACCAAACGAGATGCTATTGAGAACTACCCAAGCCACAAGCAAGCAAAGAACTATTCTCACATTACTTTACAGCTGCAGACCTTCTCCAGCATAACTCTTCTAGTGACTGCACTAAGGTGTTTACACCATGGAGAAATATGTTCTTAATGGGATCAATGCATCCTTACATCCCTGTCATTTCCTACTGCTTCAAATGCCAAGTACAGAGGGAAAATAAGTACTAAAAACTTCACAGTTATTACTGAACTATGAGATTCATTTTTCTGTCTTGATAGCAACAGCTTCATGGCCAGGACTATTTAACAAAGACGTTTACAGAAAATGTGTCCTTCTGTCAATTCAGTAATTCAAGATTCAGAAAGTAACTCCTTTCCTATGGCAGGAATACATGGTATGTTATTTCCCCCACCTCTAAGTTCTGCTAATGTTCAGCCATCCTGTTCACAAGACCATGCTGGAAAGACACGAATCAAACCCAAAAATTTTTTAAGAGATTTCCAAATTTAACTACTCTGTTTTTTCATACATACAAAGTATGTATATATTCCTAAAGACACATTTTTCACTAATTACAGCTGACTATACAGACATCTTTCCCTACCATCTGCCCATTATAGTGTATCAAAGATATGCAAGTGTATATGAAATAGAGGAAACCAAACATTAACTTTTAAAACCATGCTTACACATCAATTTTTAACATTGTTTTTAACACACAGCTTAATTCAGATAAGGACAGCCTGAAGACTGAGTATAGGACAGATGCACCCTATATTACTTCAGCCTGTGCTTTACACAGACAGAATAATGTATTGCCCACACAGAACACAAATTGCTAGAAATTATTTTAAAAGGTAATCAGGCATGCCAAAAATGTGTCTTCACTGATGATGAGCAACCCAAAAAAAAAATTTGAAATTTTGAGAAGTAAAACACTAGTTGGAAAAGCCTTTAAAGAGTGGGGAGTAGCCAGATCTTGCTGTGAAGAATTCTACCAGCACTAACCCATTTTCACAGCTACATTTTGTGATACACAAGGTTATAAATTGAACTAAGTTGGACATAAATACAACATTTACATCAACAGAACAAATTTCAAGAGAGTTATTACAACAATAGTGTTCCTAGAACTGTTCACCCCTGAATATGAAAGCACATGACTGACATATTCATGAATGACTTTCATCTACATGCGAGCAAATTGCTGACAATGGTTATGAGGAGACAAATACAAAGCAAATTTAAAAATCCCAACTCAAACTGGACTAGAGGATATGAAAATACAGGACAGACAGTCTCATGAGGTCAAATTTTAGAACTCATGACTGCATTTAACAGGCAACTTCACATTGCCACAAGCCTTCACATTGTATTACATCTTAGGCTTCCCTGTGTAATTCTGTAGACATCCTGCACCTTAAAAAAGCCATCAACCATTCCTGCTCCCTCCCTTCCCTTGGCAATTATTCCTTATCATACTCAACCAAGCTAGAGTAATTCTAAAAAATACAATGCATGTAAAAAAACAAAGCATGAATCTGGTCCAAGCCTCATGGCTTAAGAGGAAAAAAAAAAAAAAAAAAAGAAAAAAAACCACAAAACCCCCCCAAAAAATCGTCCCCAAAAAACCCAAAAAGAAATCCAACCAAGACCTGATAGAATCTGCAAAAGTATCACAAAGTTGATGGAAGGGGATAACAATCTAAAGTTTCAGCAGCTCTATGACTGCAGCTTTGTAGCTTTATTTAAAACATACTAATTTCACTGAAAGGATAAAATACCATTGAAGAGACATTTGGCTCAATCTATGCTACAGCATTTCGGTAAACACCTCTCACCTACACAGAATGGCGTCATTTTCCATTAGACTAAATCACCAGATCACACCAAAAACAAGGGGAGAGTGGAAGAATCTGAGCTCGAAGGTGATTAACAGCACAAAACTCATACACATTACGCAGGTTTTAAGTAGCCCTTTAATACCGTGGGATGCGTGGAGTATTTGATATATGGAAGCTCATCCATCGATGTGATTAAAACTAAACAAGGTGGGGCGGGAAGGGGAAAATGCACACGTGTAAAGATGTGTAACAATGCAGGTGCCCTTTTCCCTATTTTCCCGTGCTCACCTCTAAGGAGGTGACACACATGGACACCTGCACATCGTCCGTCTGTTCCCACAGGCATCAAACTCTCCCCACCTTGCCATCAGCACTGCAAGAAGTTATAGCCAACGCCTGACAAGTTTAATGCTTTAGCTGTTCATTTCCACTCTCATATTGCGGAATTCGCGTGCCTTAACATTAGGCAATAGCGACCAGCATTTTAAAAAAGTGAGCGTTAACAGCGATACATCAAAAATGCAAATTCGAATCCAAAACCGAGTTGATGCTTTAATATTAATATTAAATTTTAATCACTGAGCTCTTTCTGCAATGCAATTTAAAACTTCAAACCTTAAAGCTTACTAGGAGCAGAATTACCTCGACAAATAACGCGCAAGTTTAGTTCTTTTAATGGCCAGCACTCGGGGCGCACAAACGGTCTGCGGCGCGCTGAGGGAGCCGCCAGGACGGGGCTGCCACAGGCAGGAGAAGCCCCTCACAGGCGGGCTCTGGAAGCCCAGCTGCGGGCTGGGAGCGGCCAGAACGGCCACAGGGACCCGCGGGACACGGCGGGAGGGTTCTGGGGCACAGCACTCCGCCACCTCCACCCGAGCACAACTCCGGCTGGAGCGCTCCCGCCGGGGCGCGGGCTGAGGGCGCCTCACCTCCGCGGGGCCGGACAGCGAGCGCGTCCCTCCCCTGGCCGCCAGCAGGAGCCCAGCGAGCACCTGAGGTGGTTCTAGGCTTGTGTGCCGCTCCCCGCCGGTTATCCCACGTCGGAGAAGCAGCCCTGATCCCGACCGCCTCCTCTCCCGCCGCAGCGGGCGCAGCCCGTCCCCCCCTCTCTCCCTCAAGCGCCGAGGGAACGCCGGCGACCCCCGCATGGGCAGCGGCTCCTCCGCACCGCCGCTACTCCGGCACGGAGCCGTGGGGTGCTTCGCTTGGGGTAAAGAATAAGCCGGAGCCGCCCGGTTTATGTGGTCACACAGCCCCGCAAAGAGACGGGCGCACTCACCGACAGTACTACCGCTGCTGCTGCCGCCCCACCAGCCGCGCTGCTGCCGCTCCGCCGCGGCTCTGCCGTGTTGGGCTGTGCTCGGCTCTTCTGAACCCCGCTCCGCCCGGGCACTGTCCCCGCCCCGTCCCGCCCCACCGAGCGCTCCCGCCCCCGCTCCGCTCGGCATTGTGGGGCTTGTGGTCGCGGAGGGCGAACTACGAGCCCCAGGGCCCCGCGCGCGGTTCCGGACAACGCCTGGTGTGTGGTAACACCGAGGATCTTCCTCCTCCTCCTCCTCCTCCTCCTCCTGCTCCTCGCGGGCGCTTCCGGCGCGGCGGCGGCGGCGGCGAAGCCCCTCGGGAGCAGCGGGGGCTCGGCGGGCCGGGGCAGGTGAGGTGCCGAGCCCTGCCCTGCCCTGCTCTCCGCGGGCTGGACGCGGGGCCCGTCGCGCCCTCTGGGGCTGCGGGAGGGGCGGTTGAGCCGCCCCCGGCACCGGGCCGGGCTGAGGAAGCGGCTGAGGGTGGCCTCGCCGTGCGGGGAAGGTGCGCGGGGTGTCCCTTCCCCTCCCGGCCGGGCGGTGACCTCTTTCCTCCGGCCCCGAGGCGCCGCCGAGGGCTTGTCCTTCTCCCCGCCCTTCCCACGGCCGCGGGGGTTGGGGCCTGGCCCCGCTCCGGGGTTCCTGGCCTGGTGCTGGTTCCCTCGGCCCGGGCCCGGCAGGCGCAGGCCCGGATGTGTTTTATTTTTGTGTGTATTATTTTTAGCTCGTCCTCTTGGAGCGGAGCGCTGTCAGGTGGCTGCGGCGGGCAGGGAGAAAGGGCACCTCGGCTCCTTTCCCCTTCCTGCGCCAGGGGAGGTGTAGGTTGAACATTAGGGAGAAAATATTCACAGAAAGGGTGATTAGACATCGGAATGGGCTGCCCTGGGAGGTGGTGGAGTCACCGTTTCTGGAGGTGTTTAAGGAAAGGCTGGACGTGGCATTCGGTGCCACGGTCTGGTTGACAAGGTGGTGTTTGTTCAAAGGTTGGACTCGATGATCTTGCAAGTCTTTTCCAACCTAATTGATTCTGTGCTTCCTTCTCCGCAGGGTCCCCCGGGCTGTGTCCCCCTTAGGGGCTGAGCAGTCAGGGGAGGTGTGCAGGGCTGGGGTGTCCCATTAAGTTGTTCGCTGAACTGGTGAGTTGGGTTGGTTCCTTTCCTGTGGCTCGCTCATACTGGGTGGCTGAAACCTTGTGCTGTTCTGTTGTCAAAGGGACTAATTCTCCTCTGCTGTTTGTTTACACGTTGGAATGTATTTTTGTACGTTTGGACCCGTGTCATACCTGTTCACGTTTGATAAGGTCATGACTTCACTTTCACATTCCCAAAGAGGCGAAAAAGAAAGAGAAATGGGGATATGTTGTTGTGGTTATATATTCCAACATTCACGACCTGTTTCAGTTATGCTGTATAACAGTTTTAGTGTTGCTGACTGGTGGAACTGGAGCACAGGCTGGAGGGTCTCATGTGAGACACAGACCAGGTGTACTAGGACAGATTAAATCCCTTCCATTTTGAAGTCCAGCAAAAGAACACGGACTAATTATAAGCCTGACTTCAGGCTAGGCTTGGTTTTTGTTTTTTGAGTTGATACAGTTCTAAAAATAGACATCTTGGATTTATCACAGGTCTGTGTCATTTCTGAATTAGTCATAGAACTGCTCTTACAGTAATCAGATGTACAAGCAGTTCTGCTTTGTCAGGATGAATTTCACTGCAGGTGACTGTTACACGTATGTGGAGATGTTTGAAAACTATTTCTGTTCTAGTCAGAGGCATTTGAAAAGTCTTTTCCAACTTCAGTGCTATTTGCTGGTGACATTCCTTTTATTGACTTTTCAGTGAAACTATTTGGTGTAAGAATCAGTAGGATATGGAACCAGTCAGTAGGCTGCCTTTTAAGTTTCTTGTTACCGTTGCTGATTTTAAAATACAGATTGTTATCTTAACATTTGATCTGTATGCTAATCCCAGTGAATTCACCCATTCTCAGTTTTAAAAAGAAGGAAAGTAATTCTGCATCTGAAGCACAAAGCTTTGAAGCTTTGTATCATATAATCTAAGTTATACAACGAGAAATAATTGCAATTGATAATTGAAATACAGTGGCAGGTAAGGTAATACCTGACCAAAAAAAGAAAAGTGTGGCTTTGGGATTTTTTTAATTCTAGTGACCATTAATGAAAGAAACAGAGTTACCAAGACGTGTGTGGGGTGTGCATAAAAAGAGTATATTCTGAATTTTTTTTTTCTTCCATAAACTTTGTAAAAACAATTAGTGAATTACATAAACTCCCTCCTCCCATACACACTGGTCCTACATTTTGATTCAGGCTCTGCCTCTTGAGTTCAGATGGAATTTATGCTGTTATTTCCCTTCCTCCACTCTTTCTTCCTGGACTTGAATGAGGTTTTCTGGTAACTCAGGGATCTCAGATCAGGTTAAAGGTGAAACCTCTTCCTGAATTCTCACTGCAAGAAGTGGAGCAGAACCTCTTGGCAGTAAGGTAGTCTTTTCTAGCAGGAATGGGGCTGTGATTTTTTGCTAGAAGCTAACCATCGAAATAATAATATTTGTGATCACTGCCTTGGGTCTTGTTCCTCTGTAGTACTTTTCTAAAAAAGAATATTAATGTCTAAGCGCTTACCAGATCTAAGGTAGATGGAGCCTGGAGAACAGAATAGAGACAACATCAGTGCAGAGGTAGATCTGCTGATGACAGAACTAAAACTCTGCCAGTTGATACCAGATGTTTCTGTTGGTTTAAAACTTGAAAAGTTGAAATCAGAAGAGTCTGGTCTCTTTGCTTTAAGCACTTCCTCAGAAGATTGTGTTACACAAACACCTTTCTTTGATGGAAACCTTGCTCATTTTCAGTCTGGCCTAGGAGCAGGTGTGGATTTGGGGAAGATTCTGCCTGCTGTAGTTATGTGGTGATGGTTGTGTTCCTGTTAAACAACTCTGCAGTTCTCCTACTTGATTTAAGAGCATGACCAAAAGTCTGTCAGTAGATGACACACATTAGAGAAAGCGAAGTGTCACCTTAAACCCTCATAAGGGTGGTTGCACATTTGGGAAGTGTGGTGGTTTTTGCTCTTCACCCTTTTTGGCATACAGGAAGTTTATCTCAAATGTAAGGGTTGGGTTTTTGTGGCTTTTTTCTGCTAAAGTTCAGTTGAATGATTTAAAGTGTCATTGGGTGGCTATGGGGGATTAGGTCTGTCAAAGAACCTTTCCAAATCTATTCCTCATCTAAAATATACCAGTTCTCTCTGTGTTTGCTGAATGGCTGGGGTCATATTTTAGTGTCGAGACTTAAAGGTTAGAATGTAAGATTTATTATGACAGTGAAAGCACATATTCCATGTTAGTGCATCTCTTGGAACACAGCCTGATGTGTTTGATGGGTCAAGACTGAGTGGTCAGGGTTGTATTAACTTCTGGTATTATTAACTGGTATTTTAGCACAGTTTGCAAATCTCGATTCTCTTTAAATTCCCTATGTTGTTCTCTGCCAGGATTCTCATTGCACATCCATAGATTTGGCTCTGCGGGGTCACTGTAACAAAAAGGAAGATCAGGCTGACACTCAGTGTAATATTTGGCAATATCCTGCTGTCTTCTCCTCGCCTGCCCTCTCAGACCAATTAACAAGTTTACCAGCAGAGTAACACCTTTTATACATCTTACAGCAATTTTCCAGGATATTCTCAACTGTGCCACTCCATTGTGCTGTCCTAATAAATCACCTTCTCATGGAATCTTACTCCACCTTTTTTGAGAATGTAAAAAAACCTGATGAGAGATGAAACTAGGGTAAACTCGTCTCAAAGAAAAGGCTCTTTTGAGATTGGAGGAACTGAAGTTAAGCTGTTACAAGACACTGTCATGAAGTCTGGCAGCTGTGCAGAGCTGCTTTTGATCACATCCTAAAAGAAATGCTGAAAGCTCCTCCTCGCTGCATGATAATGTGCATTAAACTGTGGCTTGAGTCAGGCCATTTTGAAGGTTAGTGGACTTGCTGGTCGTTGATCTAAATAGAAGAGGAACTTCAGTTTTCCTGGGGATTTGGTGCCTAATCATGATGGAGACCTCCTTCAAGGATATTTCAATATGGTTTAGTGCAGCTATGACAAACTGACTTTCAGTAACACAACACAGAGTTTTTGTGAAGATAATTCTTTGTATTTAATACAAGCAAAGACTGAAGCGAATAAGTTACATCCAAAAGTTGTGAAGTTGATTCCTAAAGATAAATAGTTTGAGAATTTTAGCAGTCGGGTACTTGCATGACACTGTGATGCTTCTTAGAGTATCTTCTGGAAAATAGGAAGATTTCTGAAATAATGAGCAAGCAGTGTGATATATTGAATATATTTCTTTTCATACCTTGGCAACAAAAGCATTTGCTGTTCTTAAGTATTTCTTGTGTGTGTGTATATATAAATCTACGTCTTCAGTGGCAAAATTGGTATCCTTTGTGTTAATATAAATCCAAATGTTCTTCTTTTTTTTTTTTTGAAGAGTGTCAGTGTCTGGAAAAGAGGTAATAGATAATGTATAATTGTTTTTATATGAGGGTTTTAACTGTACCATGGATTAGTAACAATAGCTTATGGCTCTTCAGGAGAAAATGAGTTCTTCATGGTAGCCCACAGTGTAATAGGTTTTCATCATCATAAAAATCCATCATTTCACTTAGTATTTCCTTTTGTGTGTGTGTGTGTGGATACTGTTAACCCATAAAAACAAAGTGATTATATCTAATGGCAATTTTGTCCTTTTTTGCCCTTCTTCCTGTGTTAAAAATCTTTTGGGTAGAGTTGAACAATCTTCAGTGACCTGATTTAACTATTTAAAAAACTTACTCTGAGAATACAGATAAAAACCTGCAGTGAAAACTGTGAATGCAGGTGGTGCTTGTCAGATGTGTGAGTGGATATTTACTGAACTTCCAGAAATGAGGAATTAAGCAGCAAAACAAACAGATCTCCTTCCAGCAGGGAATACACATGGATAATAAATGGGACAGCTTGTACCTGCAGTAGGGAGTGAAAACTTGTTCAGACAAGTTCCCTCCCCCCATGTGAGCAGACCTTGCATGAATTTATGTAACTGAAACAAGTTATTGGAAAAACACTCAACTTTTTGAGGAATGATGAATATTTATTTGTCTTCTTCCATGTTCTTGACAGCTGTAAAATACCAGGGATAGGTGATAAACTTGTGAGACCTCAGATTTTTGCAGTTCCATCCGTGTGGATGGATTTCATCCATCCAGAGCACTTTCTGAATTCTCAGGGATCCTCTACAAGGGCTGAAGGAATCAGCTCGTCCTGTGACATGTTGGGGTTGGAACAGCAAGAGAAACAAAGCAAGGTTTTGCAATAAGCAGTCCATGTCATGAGACTTGTATCAAGTTTTTGCTGTAGTCATGTTTAATTTTTATTCCACTTTTACTGTTCACAAGCTCAGATGAGATGTGCATAATATTTGTAGTCATCCAAGTTGTTCTCTTTGCTGTCTGTAATCAATAACAAATTGTCTTTGTGTAATTATAGCTAAACAATTACAGATCTGCCCTGGACACAAAATACCTGTTCTTCTGTTTAAACGCCTGAAGATATTTAGCCAGTGCAGAGCATAATGAGGAAAATGGCTTGAAGAAATATCTTGTATGCTTTTAACCTGTTCATCCTCTCAGGAAGTGACATTGGTTGCTGTGGTAGTTTCTGCTGTTTCTTAGAATTTCACTCTCTTCACTTTTTACTAAAATGTCAATAAATTACACAGACATGCAGATGTCTGGTGTCTGGAGCTTGCTAGGAGGAAAAAAACTCTCCTCTGGTGCATTAAATACTCCAGGCAAATCTAAAAATTAAAACCCTTAATATCTTTCTTTTTATCTTTATTCCTGGCTTGGACTTCAGGTCTTTAAACTCAATTATGTCATATAAAATATTTTCAATAAAAAATACAGCAGGCTAGAACAAGGGGTTTTTATCAATTGTAAGGTGACCTTTTTTCTTTTCCACATAATTTCTGGGTCTGAGCAGTGATCCTTCCATGTTGGATATGATGAGCTGGACTGGGTGGAGAACTTCCAAAACAGAGGTTCAGTTACTGGAACAATAATTTTCCATTGAGTTAACATAGCTGGTGACACACCCTGAGTGGAAACATGAGTTCAGCTTATATGAAACCAAAGATGCAGTGTTCAAATTCAGATGGGTGGAAAGTAGGCACTGATCTCCAGCAGAATCACAGCTTGATGCATGTGCAAAAATATGGAGTATTTATAGGTAGTTTTAATAGTCACAATGCATCTGTATGAGGTTTGGGGTTGCTTTCCAAGCTTTTTCTGGATGGGAGTTGTCAGGAACCTTATGCTGCCGCCTATGAGTGGTAGCAAGATTTTTGTAAATACCACATAAAATCCCTGCTTTCAGGAAACTTGACTCCATAGGAACTTGAAGGAAAAACCACTTGTGGTAGCACCTTTTCTTTAAAACATTGACTTAATAGATTTCAGTTAGGGTTTTGAAGTTCCACCAAGTGGTCATTCCACGTTTACTTGGCTCATGTCCTAAGAAATCCCTGTTTTTAGGCAGTAAAACTGATGTTGATCTGTGCCTTGTCATTTCAGAACCTGTCACTCACAAGCATTTGTAATTGTGTGTTTGTTTTCTCTTTTCTCACACACCCTAAGGACAATATATTTCCCAAGTTCTTCAAGTATTCTTGCACAACGAGGAAAAAGAAGAAACATTTCAGTGAATGAGGAGTTCTTTGCTTCGATAGTGTTTTCCTTGAGAAGTGGCTCTTTGAATGAGGATGACAATGGAAGAGATGAAGAATGAAGCAGAGACCACTTCTATGGTTTCCATGCCTCTCTATGCTGTTATGTACCCTGTCTTTAATGAGGTGAGCTCCAGTTTACCTTGGAATGCAATAATCCCCTTGATTTTGGGAAATGTGGCCTCAGTAACAGGTTCATCTTGGGAATGAAAGCTTTGTCTAACACATCTTCTCTCTCTGCATTGTTTCACCCTCCTTGCCATGAATACTGTTTCATGCTCATCAAAGCATTGCTGGTTGTCTTGGTCCTGAGCTTTTTTCTTACCTTTAACAGAGGATTTTCACAAAAATGCCAGGTCTGGTGTTCAATGGCAGGAAATAGCACACAGTCGCACCTGTGAACAGCTTGATGCATTTTAATTTTACTGCTAGTGGTTATAATTTAAAAGGATATTTGTTTTTCTGTGAGAATCAGAGATTGTCAAGGTGTTCTCAAATCTTCTGTCAGACTTTTGCTGCAAAATACATCCTGTGATTTTTGTTTTTATTTTGGGGGGAGCTCTTCCCTTTGGGATTAACTTTTTAGTATCTCTGAAGTGAGACCAGCAATTTGAAAGCTTCTGTCACTTCCCCTTTCCATTCTGCTTTATAGGGCAAGGTGTGATTACTTAACTTGTTTTGTTCAGATAACAACAGAATTGCTCATAATTAATTCTGAACTTTTATTGCAGCTAGAAAGAGTAAATCTGTCTGCAGCTCAGACACTGAGAGCAGCTTTTATTAAGGTGAGAAGTAACTTCCTCTGAAAAATGGTTGTTTCAAAAGTAAGCTGTGTATGATGAAGCTAAAAGGTCAGATCTCTTGTTTCCTTGTCTTTTTATCGAAGACTTCATCCTTGATCCAGTAGTCTAAAAATAAAAGTGGACAATTGCATGAGCTGGATGTTTGAGATGTCTGCAGATGTCATGAGTAGAAATCTCAATGAGCAATTTTAAACAGACTCTTCTCTTGTCCATATAGAACAAAAGCTTTTAAACGAGGGAGCAGTCAGTGAATAAATAATGGACTTAGTCTAAAAATGACAAGATTTGTAGCACAAGTGCTCATGAACACCTAGCAGACTTTGCAAGTTGTTTACAAAGGGAGCAGTAATGGGATTTTTTGTGGATGAAGTTCAGTGTTTGCGTAGAAATCCAGCAGTAAACGGGAAAAAAAGATTCTTCTAACTTTTCCATTGTATTCCTAGAGTGAAAATACAGATATTCCTTTATACTGCTTCATTGAAGTGGTGATCTTTTGAAATATTGAAACAAAATAATTGTAGGCATGACTTATCTTAACATGTGAGCTGTGATGCTTCCCTGCTCCTGCACTTAAATCTAAGAGTACCTTGATGGTCTTAAATCTCAAACAGAGCTCCTACAAGTGTGGGTTGGTTTTGTATGTGGTCACAATTGATAGTAAGGAGCTAAGCTGGATGCTGATAATGTTAAACTGAGATGTTGTTAAAAATGGCACTGCCAGCTAGAAAACCAACCCAGGCTCATTTTTGTTCCACACTGAGCAGATTTTGGTAGCAGCACAGGTAGTGTGAACAGCTCCAGTGTTAGTCCGGCTCTTTACTTAGATTTGTCATCAATCAAAAGCTGGTTTTTTTTTTTTCTGAAGGAGCAATTCCCAGCTGATGTCTGAGCATATGGTGTGATTCATGAGAGGCACGTTTGTAAAATGTCATAGGGAGGGTGGGGGAGGAGCACCTGTGGTGGAGTGAATTAAATTCCAGGGAATACAGAATCTTTGTCTCAAAGCTTAGTGTTTATGAAAATAGAACAGGATAGAGACATTCATGAAAACCTTTCTTGCTCAAATCAAAATGAGGGTAAGGGAAACTTACTGGAAAAGTTATTTGTACCAAATCAGTGATGTAGTCCAAGAAAAATGAATTTTATCGTGGAAAAATGGTTTTTAATGTAATCTACTGGTCTAATTAGAATTTCTAGCAAACTCCTGCTGTATCTGAAGCAACTTACATGAAAATCTGCCTTTGTGATTGGAATGCCCAGGCCTTGCATATTTAAGAATATAAATTTTCTGTGCTATACAGGCTGAAAAAGAAAACCCAGGTCTTACACAAGACATCATCATGAAAATTCTGGAGAAGAAAAGTGTGGATGTGAATTTCACAGAGTCTCTTCTGCGTATGGCAGCTGATGATGTAGAAGGTAATGAATCTTATGTTGAATAACTGTATTTTTAATTACACTGTTAACTAGGAACATGCAATTCTCTTTTTTTTCCAGAAGAGATTATTTGTTTCCTAATAGAATGTTTTCAGCATGGTAGAAGAATATTTGTATTTTTTGAATACCAGCACTGGAGAAGTTAAATCTCCCTGAAAATCATACTTGACTAATGAGAGAAAGAAAGAAGGAAAATGAATGTTCAGAACTATGTTTTTATGGATGCATAGTTCACCCTTTGCAATGCTAACAACCAGGAAGAGGCAAAAATATGGAGTATAACCTCTTTTTTTTCCCTGCTTCACATTAAAAGCAGTAGTTACACTGTCAGAGAAGGAGAATATACTGTAGGCTTTAAGTTATTTTAATACTGAATTTGATGACTTTAATGTCTCAAATAAAGGAAGATGAGCTCTTTTTCCACCATGTAGTAATAAAGGTGATGGTTGCACTGTCCTGATTCACACAGGGTTTGTTCCCTGCAGTTCTCTGGTCAGTGCTGTTTCTGTGCTGTTCACCTTCAGACACACCACAGCAGCCCTGGTGCATTTTGTGTCGTGTTTTTAGCTGGCACTGCAGACTTGAGGACAAGCTAATGGTAGTTTTGATTATGTTCTTTTTGCCAGAGTATATGATTGAAAGACCTGAACCTGAATTCCAAGATCTTAATGAAAAGGCACGAGCACTTAAACAGATTCTTAGTAAGATTCCTGATGAGATCAATGACAGAGTGAGGTTTCTTCAGACAATCAAGTAAGTGCAATATGATGGATTTTTCTGCAGATGGAGAGGTCAAACTTCTTGTGTTTAGAATGTTGAAATAGTGGAGGACATGTAGCAGCATTGTCCCCATTGGAGGAGAGCCTGATCCCACTTAGAAATGATGAGGATGTTACTTGACCAAACCTGCTGATTCTAGGCTGAATTCCCAGAACTCTGCTCTGGCTCTCCACATTTGTTTTTGTGCACCATGTCTGACACTTTGTAGAGACTGTTTTAAGAAGTATTTGACTTCTAGAAAGGTATTAAATTCCAGCATTTCATGAGATCTCCTAAGGATATTAAAATGCTCTTTTTTCTTGCCCGGCAGGGACATCGCAAGTGCAATAAAGGAACTTCTTGATACAGTAAATAATGTCTTCAAGAAATACCAGTACCAGAACCGGCGGGTAAGTGCACCAAGCCTTCATCCAAAATTCTCATAGCAAAAGAGGAGGCATCCTTTGCATCAAAGGGTGAATAGGAAAGCTTAGCTGGTCAATGACACCATGCTTTAACAGCAGAATTGTTGTGTGATAGGTCTCAGGAGTTGATAGAAAGAAAACCATTTCTCTTTGTTTCTTCTAAAGAAAAAAAAAGTCAAAATTTTTATTCCCAATGTAGCATCAATTTTCTGATCAGTCTAACCTCAAGGTTGTCACTGTACCCAACAATATGTGAACTAAGACTCTGCTCCTGGTGTTTTTGTTTTCTTAGGCACTTGAGCACCAAAAGAAAGAGTTTGTAAAATACTCCAAAAGTTTCAGTGATACTCTGAAAACCTATTTTAAAGACGGAAAGTAAGTATGCTTTTGTCCTGTTGGTTTTGTCCTGTTGTTTTGACAATTTATGTGATGAAAGGCTTTGTAGCCTATCAGGAAAATAGGACAAGCTTTGGGGTGTAAGCTGCCTTTTTTAGGACTTGCCTAATTATTTCCTTACCTATTTCCTCTCATTACCGTGGCTGCTTTAAAATGCTATTTCTTTTGTAATGCCTTTGAATAAAGGGAAATTTGTGAAATGCTCCACCATAGAACACCCATGTGTGGTGTTAGTTTTGAATTTGAATATGAGAAGTTAAATTTCCTCGTCCTGTATGGTTTTTCTCAGTGTATATACAAGGACAAAGAAATTATGCATTTTTTTATTGAGAAAAGTAATTTACCTATTTGAAGTATCATTTGCAAACACAAAACATCTGTGCAGTGTTCTCTTTGATTTACGTTTTTATTGGCCTTTCTTTATAGACCCTCACAGTGCTCTGCAGTATCTGCAATGATTCAGCTGAATCTTTTTCTAGTTGAACATTCTAGCCTTCAAACTGAGGCTTTTTCTAGGTCTTCACCTGGGGTTTTGAAGTCACTATTCCTGTATAATTCACTGTAGTGATGCTTTTGGAAGATGAGTGGGTCCCCCTCAGATTCTGACAGTGCCAAAGTGTTCTGTTGGAAAGATGAGAACCAACTTTGACATCAGCTCTTGTTGAGCCTGGCAGAGACTGAGAGCACTGAGGAGATGGTGCATTAATAAAGGAGAGAGAAGTCTTGAGACCAGCTGGGAATGTGATCCTGCTCCCATCAAAGCATTCTTCTTTTTCTCTCCTCTTACTGAAATTGAGGCTAAATTTGGTGATGGTATGAAAAAGAGAAGTTTAGGCCTTGGTAGCTTTGATTCCTGGACTGTTTGTGTTGTGGGCTTAAGCTTCAAGTGTGTTAATTATTTGCTGTAGTGTAAGAAATTCTACAAGGCTTATATTTCCTATCCTTGGGGAATCAGGAGGAATTTCAGTCTGTCCAATTCGCACATTGAGTGAGATCTCTGCTCCCCCCCAGAAAGGAGCAGCACTAAACACAAGTCATGCTCAGACGTCATTACTGAGCTGAAAAATTCCATGACCCCACACCTTCCTTTGCAAAAAGGTAACTAAAATAGTGTGGTGCTGTCACATGTGCACGTTTAGTACTCCTTGAAGAAGGAGTTGCCAAATCTGAAATTCCTGGGGGTGAAGAGCTCAGCTTTGGGAAGGTGTTTAACAGTCAGAGTCAGAAAATGGCTGTGACCTTAAAGATCATCTGGTTCCAAGCCCCAATCATCTGCTCCACGTTTTTCCCTTGGTTATGTGAATCCCAGAACGAAAGGATTGAGATGTCAGTGACGATTGAGAGCCAAATTCTTGAAGTTCCTGCCAAATCAGCACAGCCTTTCTGGGATTAGCTATGCAAATGAGGCTGGCCTGCTGCCAGCAGGGAGCTTCAGGTAGGTCAGCACAGGCTGCAACATCCCTGTGCTTCCAATTTTCAAAACCTAGGTGCCAATAATGCTGAGTTTCTCCAATGCCATGTTTCTAGAAGTGTCTGAAGCAATATTCTTCTCTTTCTGCAGGGCAATAAATGTGTTCATAAGTGCCAACCGACTAATTCATCAAACCAACTTGATACTCCAGACCTTCAAAACTGTGGCCTGAAAACTGTATATGTTGAGAGTTGTACTTTTCAATGGTGGATAGGGTACCTTTATATGTAAATTTTAAAGTTTTGACTGTATAAATTATCAGCCCCTCTTGAGGGGCCCAATGCAGGATTTTGAATGGGATTATTGCCATCTTACACCATATTTTTGTAAAACATTGTAGCTTAATCATAATCTCACAAGAAAGATTTTGCATCACTTTTTGCTATTATCATTCTTTTCAGAATTATAAGCCAAAAGAATTTACGCCTTAATGTGTCATTATGTAACATTCCTTATAAGAATTGTAAATATTTGGTGTTCTGTTTCTGACATTTTAACTTGAAAGCGGAAAACTGCAAGATTATGTATTTAACAATATTGGTGGCAAATATTCAATAAATAGTTTACATCTGTTAGACTGTCTTTTTGTATGTGAACAGAAGTGCATAACTCATCTTTCTAGAACTGCAGAACATTCATTCAATAGAAAAAAAATTAAAATTATTTGGGTGCTTAAAGCTACCGGGAGTTCAGATCAGTGTAAAATGAGGGGTTTTCCTTAAAACTGAGATTTTTGGCTGTTACCTAGATCAGAATATCAGAATAATTATATTAAAATGTCTTTGAGAAAGTAATAAATCAACCCAGAAGTGAGATGTGCTTTTGTTTTTGATAGAAATTAGATCTCACTTCTTTCTTAGTCTTCTGTTGGTGGTGCATTAACAGGTTTTTTACTCCTAGGCTATTCCAAGGTTTGGAGCACAGGATTGTTTGAAATATATGCAGCAAAGGTCGAATTGAAACTCTTCAGATAAGTGGGTTTGAATTTGTCCCCTTTGGGAGGGAGGAGCATTGGAGCTAGAACTCTTCCAGGTAGCACTAGTGATATCTATACTATGCATGCCATAAGGCAACTTTGTTTTTTCAGGGAATTGAAATCATGTGAGACCTCGACTGACAAACCTTGGCTGTGTAGCTGGTTAAGAGCTGCTGCTGGACAGGTGGAAATTTTCTCTTTGTGATTTCCTGGTGATGTTTCACAAGTTCTGATGAATCTCTCGCATGCCCCTTGGAAGTGCACCTCGAGCTGATTTGGAAATACAATAAACCTCGGGAAGTTTTTAAAAATCTGTGGCCATAACTAGGAAGTTTAGGGAAGAATGTGAAGCAGCTTCTAAAGCTGTTGCAGGAGGAGCACTCCAGGCTGAAAGAGCACCATTGCTACAGAACTATTCCTTGTTTGGCTCTGCAGGTGAAGAAAAGGTACCTCCAGATTGTCTGGCACACTGGCCTGGTGCTGTACTGCTCATCTGGGGCAAGTGCCTTATCCCAGGTACAACAGCTGGGTCCTTGCATTTGGTGATTGCTGGAAGGATCCAAACAGGGGGAAATGCAAACTGCAGCCTCCCCAATGGCACTGGATGTTCTGCTGTCTACTTGTGCATGGAATTGTTTCCTCGATGAGAGCACTGACTGTAGTGAAATAGAGCAATGTGAAGGAGAGTTTTGTGTACAAATGAGTTCTTTGGGAACTTATGTTGTGCAATTTTTTGGTTACACGTAGAGCTATAAGCAGGACGTGGTCCTTGAAGCTTGCTGTTCAGCCTGTTCTCTGTTCTGCCAGTGGTGTCTTGTGTCCTTAGCAAACTGAGCTTAGTCACGTGGCAAAGGGATGCTGAATCCATTTAGAGTTAAAACTTTCTGGTGTTTCTTCAAGCTTGGCCTGCTGAACTGTCATTGCTTGGCAAGTGGTAGAAGAGCGGCAATGTTAGAGCTGACTAAATTAGAGTAGTATTTCATTTGCATCTCTGCATTCTGTGAGTAAAAGGGTTGAGTAGTGCTCCTTGTGGGTGATGCTCACTTAAGTCATAGCTCCGGAGGGCTTTGTGAAGATCAATTAGTCAGGGAGAAGGAAGGGAAAGGCACCTGGAGTTTGTGATACTTCATCTGTCTTGAAAAGAGTGTTTGGTACTGGGGAGGCTGCAGCAGTGGCTGTAGGGAGGGAGAGACACAAAACATTGGGTTATATTTTATGAATTGGACCTGATTCCCATAATATTCTGAGATTTCTCTATTTTCTTGGATTGAGCAGAACAGTAATTAGTGCTGGCAATCATTAGTTGAATGAGACCATGTTTATGGGTGGTAAAAAAAATATATATATATAAACCATTTATGACTTGTGTCCCAAACAAGCTGCTGAGTTAGGTCCTGCCAGTTGATTCCTTGGCAAATCTGAGGTTATTTCATCAAGAAATGTTCCTGCTCATTGGTTCTTCCCAAAACCTTTATTGGGTAAAAGGTACCAAATACAGGGCTAAGCTTCAGGTTGTCTGGCCAATGTGTTTTGTTTTATTTATAACCTCATTGTGATTTCTATATGTTACCCTTAAAAGTAATGGAAAATTATTTATTGTAATCAATGTCTGGTAATGGGAAAACTTGAAAACTGGTGTCTTCAGGTCACACTCTTCTGTTGTGTGCAGTGAATCCATATCTAGTGGTCTTACAAACCTTTCTTTTCCACTGAATATGAGCTGGGACATATGTCTGTCAAATTTTATTGTGGTTTTGCACTTTATTATTCGAGTTACCTAAAGATAAGTTTCTCTTAAGGATTTCTGATACAGCAGTTAGTGTTGCAAAATGCTCTTAGAAAATTTCTGCTGTGAATGTGGGTTATAACTGCTATGATAATGTTAACATACAGAAAACCAATCTAATAAACAAAATAAAACTTTGTATATTTGTTAATGAAGCAAAGAACCGTCTTAATCACTTGTTTTGATTTCCCTCAGCCTCTAAAGAACTGAAGAAAAGCTTAGACTGACTTGTTTCTGGCTGGAAGCTTTAATGCTGACCCACAGATTTGTGTACAAGTCTGTGAGATGTGCCAGGTGCCCAGCTCAGAGCAAGGTTTATCTTGAGCTGACATGAAGTGGTGAGTATGAAACCTCCCAGTGTCCTGGTGTCAGAACTTCCATGGATCCAGCCAGCAGGAGCAGACAGTGTCAGCCTTGATTAAACATTATCTTTTCATATGATCTTATCTAGATTACCACCCAAAGTGCTCAATGCTCCTTAATGTGCTTTTCAGATCTTGCACTGTGTGTCCAGGGAAGCCTTGTTTGTTCTGCAGGTGTTATCTCTTCATTTTACAGAGGCTCTGCTTCTCTGAGTTGGGTGGGGAAGGAAAAGAAGGCTATCAAGACAAACTTGCCACAAATCCAAGCTTTAGATTGCTGCATTTATTTGATTTCCCCTTCAGGCTGGAATAATGTGTGCAATAGTAATAACTGGATTGGGCACAGCAGTGATTATCCCTTGCCTTTGGAGGAGGCCCTGGCAGTTCTGCCTGAGAATCTTGCTTTGCCCTGCTCAGCCTGGTTCATCTTCCCTCAGGACTCTCCTTCTGGGGAAGGTATTGCAGGCAGTTTGTGCTGGGAGGTGTGGGAACACCCTGAGCTTTGCATAATCATCCTGAGCATTGCTGCACTTTGTCATTTTTCACTCCACTCTTTTGGTTTTCCTCATACACATCTAGGCAGATGTTGCTTTGAAAAGAAACTAGTAGGGAATGTAGTTCAGGAACAGAGCCACTGCCTAGCAGCAGCCTTAATGCTGAAAAATAGGACTGAAAAGATGCTCCTGGGTCATTTGGCTTCTCTTACAGAAGTTAAAAAGTACTGTAGAATGTTGGCCCTAAATCTGTCCAGTTCTATTTTAAAGCCAGCTTCTTTGTCCTCATTCCTCTTAGATGTCATTTTAGAACAGTCTGAAAGAATAAAAAAACCCCTTCAAATATTGAAGTTTAATATGCTGCATAAATTTAATTTATAATGAAGAATTCACTAACCTTGGCCACAACCAACTGTTCTTTTTCCCACTCCTTCCCTTAGTCCTGGCATGAATTTATACCACCATGGGCTTCACTTCTTAAAGATGCACAATCCCAAGGGTTTGACCTCTAAACAGAGCAAGGGATGGGGAAATGCTAAATTTGCTCCTTTGAGGCTGAGACAAAATTTGTCCTCATGCTGTAACACAAGCTTGAATTTTGCCACAAAACTCGGTGCTGGTGTATCCAAGGGGGAGGAAAAGGGCTTGGCTCACCTGTGGAGGGGATGTTCCTTGGCTTCTCTGTCCCTCTTCTGCCCCACTCCTGGCTGTGATGGAGGCCTTGATGTGTGAGATGATGCAGGATGCTTCTCCCCAGCTTTTGGATTGCCTGAGCATTTTCTCCATGACTTTTGATTTCACACCTTGTTCCCCTTCCCCCATCCAGGCCTGGCTGCTGTGACAGCTCAGGAAGCTGAAGGGGTTGAGGCAGCAGCTTGTCACAGAAGGGCTCCTGCAGTGCAGGGACAACCCCTCCCTGACTCCTTGGTGACCAGCTGGGATCTGTTCCCCAGTTTACCATTACTGTGCAGCATCCTCACAGCTGTTTTTGCCACATCTGGGCAAATCTGTGCCTTTAATGTTCATTTAGGGGTCAGGAGTGGAGCTCAGCAGCGCTTGAGGTGCAAAGCTGTGAGCTTGGGCTGCAATGCCACACCTGGGCACTATCAGAGCCTGTGATTATGTGATAAAGGGTTTTATCTCTTCCCTCTCTCTGCCACCTTGCAGTGCTGCTTATCACATTGTAAAGATCAGAGAGGCTTCACCTGGCAGCACACGCAGCCAGAATTTGCAGTTGGGAGTTGCCATCCCAGAGAATTGTGTTGTTGGGTGAAGATCACTTTGCTCAGACAACTTCAGTGAAAAGTTTGGTTGTGCTTTGCTGTTTGTTTGGAATTCGTTTCTGCTGTTAAAGATTTATGAACCATGAGGATTCCTTTGTTAAGCAGTAACCAGGGGTGGCTGTGGGGGAAGCTGAGTTGTTTTTTCTGGGGACTGTCAGTGACACTTAAAGCACTGAGAGGAAGGGATGTTAAATTCTTCCAGGAACCAAGAGGAAGGGAAGTTGAATTCTTCTCACTCTAGAGACAGATGCATTCTACTTAGTGTATTCAAGAGGGAGAAGTGGTTTTTAGTGCTGTAATTCCATTATTGGTGACAAGGTAAGCAAAATAGATTTTCAATTGCTGATTTCTAATGCACACTCAGATCTGCTTTATAAACACTTGTGAATTTGCATTTGGTATCGCAGTCAAAGGAGTGATTCCACCTGATGGACAGAATAATTTCAGAGAGTATTTTATACTATTTCACTAAACTACAAAGTATAAAACCCTATATCTAAATTAGATGTGTCTTTGACATTTTATTATTTCATAATGGTGACTACTAGACTTTCCATAGGAGGTAATTGCTTTTTTCCCTAAAGCTGCCTTACTCTCCAAGGATAAATGATGGGTGAAATAGATGCCTGAGTTCCTGAAGTTTTAAAGTAAAGAGAATAAAGTATGAGCTAAAAGTATAATTCACTTAGTCCCCCTCCTTGCTGCTGGGTATCTAATCTCCAATAGAGCCACAGTGAAAAATGCTGTGAAAAAAATTAAGAGGAAACTGAGCTACAACCTTTAAGAAAATGCAGATGCTTTCATGGTGAGTGAATTTCCTAATTAAAATGTTAATTGGAAGGATTTTGCCTTGCTTGTTGAGGAAAATGTGGTAACCGTTTTTTTCCCTGCTGTTTGCACAGCCGTGTGGTATTAATAATTCCGTGTGGTTCTCTACAGCTGCTTAATGAGTGACAAACAGAATTTTCTTAAGTGGTTTGGAATGGGAGAGCAGAAATTCCTTTCAAGGTTGTAATGCAGTAAGGATAATAAATATTGCCCCTGAAGGTTAAGAAGGAAACCTCACAGAATCACAGAGGTGACTGGGTTGGAAGAGAACTCCAAGGCTGAGTCCAAGCTGTGCTCACTTTGTCACCCAGCCCAGGGCACTGAGTGCCACTTGAGTGTTCCTTGGACACCTCCAGGGATGGGAACTCCTCAATCTCTGCAATAGCCATATCTAAGTAAAATTCCCCTGCCATCCTTCAGCCCAGCCCCAGTATTTCGATGTACTCTGAACCCCCACAAAGAGCCTGGGAGAAAAAAAAAAAATCCCACCTATTTCCATTACATTACAAGAATTACAAAGTGTAAAGGGCAAAGAAAATGTTATTAGAGCTGAGTTTTACCTGCATTTTTAAATATAAAACCCAAAGCAAGCATTTAACAGTAAGACCTTGTGCAAGCCAGTATTTTTATCTGAGTGAGAACTGGGCTGTTCTTTTAAAAACCAAATGTCTGCATTACCAAGACATAAAAGCTATGTATGGGTTTTTTTTCCTTTCCAGCATAAGGAGAGATTTTTTTTATCATGAAATACGAGCAATACCAACTGCTGACGGTGCCAAAGTAAGTGAAGTTCAACCTGTTGACCTCTTGCTATCTGGAGTTTTTCTCATGAACATGCAATAATGGTTCTGTAATTCCCTGCCAATAGAAGGAAGCAACTTGCATTAGCAGAGTAATGCATGAGGAGAATAGAGCTGAGGTGTGAAAGCACCTGTTGTACTCGTGGCTGTCAGACAGGAATTAAACAGCAAGGCTGACACGCTGCAATAATTAAGGATCAAAGCTACCCCTTGGCCAATTCTCATTTCCTGAGGTGTCAGGTGTGATGTGTAACCTTGTCCCAGGGCTTCCTCCATGAGGATGTGGAGCCCAGGGGGACATTCCTGGTGTCCTTGTGCTGTCTCTGCTGAGGGAGGGAAGCAAAAGCCCCCAGTGTGAGCTGTGTTGCTTTCTTTACCCTGCTCTTGGACCAAAACAAGCAGCATCCACATCCTCCTCCACCTCATGTAGGCTGCAATTCTAAGTGGTAGAGAAGGATCAGGTGCAGAAAACTCTCCTGACAGTTTATTTAATGAATTTGGTACAAAGTCATCCTTTATTTCTACAGGCTGTAAATTTGTCCCTCAGTAAAGCTCTGGGGTCACTGGGCACAGGGCTGAGGGCTGGAGAGTGTCCTGTGTCCCTGCTCTGCCCTCAGCCTCAGCTCAGGGAAGAACTTTCAGCCCAGACTTTGTATTTGTTTCCAAACCCTTCTGTGAGGCTGCTGAGGATGGATGGGGTTGCTTTGCACAGGAACACCTCCACACACATTTATTTCCACGGCAGCAGCCACTGGGCTGTGTTCTGTGCTCAGGCTGCGAGCTCCAATTTCAGCTCTTCCCCAAGCTATCAGTCACTGTCCTTCGAGCCCAACTTCGGGAACAAGTGGAAAAGTTCATAATCAAAAATGCCTAAAGTAAATGGATTTTGCTAGGAACGGTTCAGCTGCAAACTGCTGTTGCTTCTGTTCATCTCTAGATTGTCTGTCTCTCTGAACTGAGGACCTGGAACTAAATTTTACCAGCTGGCAGCTTTGTGGGTTTTCTGACTTCTTAAAAGCCAATTCAAAGCCTGTACCTTCTGCTGCTTGTGTGCCTTGCAGGCAAGACTTGTTACTTCTCTCTTTCCAAAATCTATTTGGAGGAGAATTATGTGGTAGGAATTAATGAAAAACATGGACTTAACATTTATTTTCTTGACCTCTGAAAACGATCCCAAGTGGTGAGTGTTAGTCTTGTGGGTTTGGTTGGTTTCTTTTTTCTGGTGGGGGACCAGGGGATAATGATTACAAATTACTGAAACCTTTAAGTAATGTCTAAAGATGTTCCCCTCTGGATTCATAAATGTGGGGTCACTACCCACAGTGTGAATTTTGGTTATATATATATATTATATATTATCTGTTTATTATTGTTGGGATGATATTGTTGCCCTTCTCACTGCACGACTGTCACAGCTTTGCTGAAATCTCCCCTTCCCATGGAGCTAAGGAGTTATTAGCTGTTGCATCCCTCAGGTTTTTGTAGCCTGAATTAGCAGCAGAAAGCAAAGAGATCATTTGGTATGAATTTTATCCCTGAGCTATTAGAGCTGGAAAAGCCAGCACTCAATCTACATCTCTCACAGATAATACACCTACAATTCGCTTCCAGTCTCCATGGTAAAAAGCTGATTTTCTGCTCATTTATCTCAGTGAAATAACTTCAAACTGGACACAGGAATTCACACTATGGGGAATGGAGCATGAGAACTAGAAGGGCAGTGTTTCAAATGATGTAGTTAAGTACTAAAATAAGATTGGAAATTTTCCTTAGACCAAGTGTGGCACTGGAACATCATTCCTGAGAGCTGCTGCTGTTGGTATTAAAAGATTTCCAGATGTGGCAGGGTTAGAGGCTGTTCCTGGAGGAGTGTGGGTGTGTAGGGAAATCTGCACTGCCTTCGGTGGGGCTGGAACTGCTGCTCTTGCCTGTCCACAATTCCTTCCTAGGAAGGGCCTCAGCAGAGCATTGCCATGCCTGTAGTGCCTAAAGCTGTATCTTTGTTTTGCCAGCACTGCAAAAAGTTTATCCACTCCTCCTCAATGTGTAGAACATCCCTCAATAGGCAACTCTACATTGAAAAAAAAAAATCAAATAATTTTGTAATTTGCAGTTTCAGAGAGGATTGAGTTTCCTTTTTTCATGGATCACCTTATGGTGAAAAATCTCTCCTCTGTGCTCCAGTGTTTGTCAGTGTGGCACTCTAGAAGTAAATACCCCTTTAATATCTGTCAATCCCCTGCTGGCAGAGGGCAGGGGTGGCCTTGTCCCAAACAGGAGCAGTGGTTCCAACCATCCCAAACTTCTCCTGACCTCCCTCAGCCTGGGGGATTTCCTGTGCCACAACTTCCTTTAGAGACCCCTTTGGGTCCCACGGAGCTGGTTCGTGCCTGGGATGCTTTTTCTTCTCAATCTCTCATGTCGAGGAAAAATAACAAAAGATTTCTTTGCTTCTTCAAGTTGTTTATCTTATCTAAAGTTCAAGAACACAGCCTCTCTGCTGTGTCCCTGGTGCTCAAATGGCTGAAAAGGCTTGGTGTACAGAGATTATATAGTTTTATCATCAAATAGGAGAGTTCTACATATATTATTTTGTTTCTAAATCCAATAATTATCAATACTGTTAGCATGTCTCTTCTAAACTAAATTCTTTCTCCCAATTACTCCATGATAGGAACTGAGGTCACAGAAAAAGGAAAGAAGGAAGAGAAGGGGAAGAAGGAGAAGGACAAGGGACCGACACCCAAAAATCTCCATCTTGGTCCCATATTAATATGAGGCAAACCCTAAAACTACAAACCCATTTTTCTGGGGTGCACTAAGCCACCAGCTTTTCATTTCTTTGGTGTTTTCTGCTCACCCAGAATTGGGGGGTAATTTTTCCCACAGGCTTAGTTCCCAGGCTAAGCCTTCTTGTGGGGCTTTGGGGGTGAATCTCATCCCCAAAGAGATCAGGCAAAGCTGTTTGACTTTCCTGGACTCCAACAACTTCCCTGCTCCTTATCTAAGGACTGTGCTCAATGGGGCCCTGATTTCAGCTACATTGCTGTAATAATAATAATGATGACAGTTCCCAAGGAAAGCTTTGTGGGCAGGCAATGCCACATTTTAGAGAGCTGCAGTCTTTGGAATGAGAAAAATTTAATATGAGGAAAGGCAAATCACTCACAGTGTGGGAACATGCCAGAATTAGATGGTACCCTCTAAATATTTCAGAATTGAGAGAAAATAAATAAGGCAGTATCTTTTTAGCTAAAGAGCTCAGATAATTTTCTGCATGGATTATATTGCCAGGAGAAAATCAGAGAAGCAAATACTGGAGGGAAATAGTCATAATTTGTAGATAATGTTTGTGGGGAAGGTAAAAAGATTGACTGTTTCACTCATCTGTCTGCTAAATGTTTTATTCCTGGAGCAGGAAAATGCTCAGGTACCTTAAACTGTGCCTTAAATTCCTCTCCTGGACCAGAGCAGTGGCATCAGTACCTGGACACAAATCCTCCTTCCAGGCAGTGCTGGCTCAGATGCTGCTTTATTCCAGCTGCTCTGTGATGTTTTATCTTCATTTTGCTAGACAGAGGAATGGAAATCCAAAAAGAAGTCTTACCCACCCTCTCTAAATGGTTAAATAAGTTTTATTTACCTCATAGATAGAATTTCTGAGCTTCATGGGTTTTTTCTAAGGATCAGACATTTGAACAACATTCTTTAGCATCTTATTTATTTTAAGGCTACATTGGAAGCTGTAATCTTTCTGAAAAAATACTCCTAGGAGGAATGATTTCAAATTTATCCCAGAAACAGGATTATTTATTGTACTGTAATACTGAAAGTTTTCATTTCAGAGTGGTATCCTGTCATGCTTTGTTTTGTGCAGAGAAATGAGACAGATTAGGGGTGAAAGAGCTTCGAGTTCAAAACAAAGAGTTTTGCCCCAAATCACTGGCATAATGTAAGTAGAAACCAGGTTTCTTTTGTCCAAACTATTGAATTCTGTCTTAACAGACCAAGCTGCCTCTGTAACGGGAAAAAGTCCTCCTGTTTGATTTCAGTGACTGCTAGGGCAGAATATCACAGGAAAATCATGCAAAAGTAATAGAAATTGTAGTATCACACTTAATAAAAACGATAATTAAAAAAAGAATCCCTTGGCGTGTGGTGGTGAGGGGGAACACACTGACCTCTGACTTCCAGCTGTGGTCTGGCCAAATATTCCAGCTCTTCCTAATCCCTCCCTGAGAGCAGGAGAGATTGGCTCTGTTAGAACAATACAGCTTTTGCTTCCCAGCCTGTTTGCAGGAGGTGGCAGCAATTCTGCTGCACAAATTAATTTGAAAATTACATTTTGTAACTGAGATGAGTAGACCAAAGAAGCACGGAATGGACAAAGAGGAGAGCGAGAGGAAGATGGTGGTGACAGAGGGGATAAAAGAAAATGTTGTTAAGCACTGCTGAAATTTGGGTGTGTCCTGTGTTTGGGGTTAAATAGAGAATCAGAGAATCCCAGGATGGTTTGGGTTGGAAGGGACCTTAAAGCCCATCCAGTGCCACCCCTGCCATGGGCAGGGACACCTCCCACTGTGCCAGGCTGCTCCCAGCCCCAATGTCCAGCCTGGCCTTGGGCACTGCCAGGGATCCAGGGGCAGCCACAGCTGCTCTGGGCACCCTGTTGCAGTTCATGCTCCTGATGTTCCAGGTTGGTTGGGTTTGCCTGAGCAGGGCTCAAATGCTGTTTGTTGAGCATAAAAACTGAACCTGTGGTGCACATCTCAGCAAATCATTGCCCTAATATGTAATAATTAACAATTCCTATCTCTTTTTCTTCCCTACAGGCACTCCCCAGTAACACTTCTAAGCAGCCTGACCACAGTGCACCTCAGGATGAGATTTTGAGAGTCCCATGCTGGAAAAGTGGCTGATTTTTTTCCACACCTCGTTGGGTACACACAGAACATGTCTGGGATGTGCTGATCAAAGAATGATTGTGGTCACTGGTGGGAGAGCTGTGAGAAAGCATCCCATGATTATTCCTCTGAAACAGAGCAGATCAAGCACCCTCAGCAGAGTTAGGGAAGTGTTTTATGGCTCTAAGGGGCAGTGGCAGGATGAGTTGGAATAGTGGATGTGTGGTTGAGGCTCCCTCTGCTCATCAGGATTGTCGTGACTGGAAGCGGAACCAGAGAAGTGCTGCTAAGGAGATCAAGGGCATTGATTAATCTTTTTGTGATGAGAGATTAAGTCTTTGGCTTGTTCAAAATCTATTCAAGGTCGGAAGAGAGATTATTAATCTCTCCTTCAATATTTGGGAGAGATAAAAAGAGAATTGCTGTGGCCAGGAGCTGATGGGATTGTTGGATGGAGCTGCGGTGGGTGGGTGATGCCCACAGCTGTGTTAGCTCCTGGAACAGGGAGATCCTCCTTTTCCAGGGACAATTCTGTGTTCTGCTGGACACCTGACAGGGAAAAAGAACCCAAATGGCCTTAAGGTGGAACGTGAGTCCTTGGAAAGCATTGTGTAGCTAAGTCAGGACAGGAAATGAGATCAAGTCTATAAATACCTGAGGCTTATCTAGACCTAAGGGAAGAGGTTTAAGGGTGCTGAGCCACTGCAAATATTTTCACTGCACCCATCACATGCCTTGGCTGGGCACTGCTTGGGGCCAGGAATCTGCTTCTTCCCTTCCTTCACTGCTGTAATTTATTTTTTATTTATTTTAGGTGTTTGTGTGTGGCAGGGGGGGGATGCCTGGGCTTTTCTCACTTTCTGAGTGGCAGATTTGGCTGCTGGAGCCAGGGCTGGGAAGCCACGTGGAGCAAATGCTTCAGCACCTGGGTAAAATAAACTCGTTTGGTGTGCTGTAAGACAGCAGCAATTCCCTTTAGCCCTCTGCACAGGTCCTATAAGTTGTGAATTGATTAGAAGGGGGCTGTGAGCTGGGGGAGTGCTGATATCATTTAGGGATCAATGGAAGCTCCACTCTGGGGCAGAGCTAAGTGAGCTTCTTCAGCACAAAATTCTTTTGGAATAAAAAATGCCACTTTGGACTGATTGAAGCTGGCTCTAAAAATAGATCAAAGCTTGTACTTAACTAGAAAAATAGAAGTGTGTATATGGGGAGAAAATTATAAAATATCAAGATTACTTAGCTCAACATTTCCAAAAAAAAGTTTTATCCTTTTAAAAACCCTAAATTTTAGGCATTGATTTTTATTTCTTTAAATCTGAATTAAAATATTTTTAGTAGAAGAAAACTCCTGATTAAGATTGAAGATTTTTTTTTAGACATTGTGATGAGAAAAGTGATTTTTGATCTGTTTCCTCTGACTCTGAGTTGCTCTGTCTCTGCTCTTACTGAGAGAAAAGCATTTAGCAGGGATTGCTCAGCACCTTAAAAAATCAGGGTTTATTTAATGTTTTGTAAAGCAGAGATCCTCAGTCTTATGAGTAAAAAAAGTTATTCCTCAAATATATCATTTGCAGTCTGAACTATCACGATAATGTAAAATACAGACTGGCAGAAACAGCAGCAAGAGAATATTCATGGAATTGATACAAGAATCAGCTGTGACTTTTTTACAGAATTACTATGGAGCTGAACTTCACTTTATTTCACACTGTTATTTAGCAGGAAAATGAGTCAGCATTCATGAGGATAGCCAGGAGTTTTTCCTGAACATCTGGGATTGTGTTCCTGATTTCACTCCCCACTGCCCACCTTGTCCCCTGCCCAAAGTAAGTGTACACAAAAATTTGATGGTAAAGAATAACTGAAGAAATTGAGGTCAAATGTGTGCAGAAGGATAATGCTTAGGACATTCCTAAGAACATAAAGTTTCCAGGCAGTTTGAGCAGGTCAGGATGGACCAAGGAACCAAAGCTCCTCACGACCATGGCTGTTGTGTGGATTGGCTGAAATCAGTTTGTGTCCAAAGCTCACAACAAAACCCAACCCCTTTGGTTAGAACTGGAATTAATTTACACCTTTTGGAGTGACTGTCCCACAGAGCAAGCAATAACCACGGTGTGATCCCCAGGGAAAACTGAGAAGTGTTGGGACTCCTCTTTATTGAGCTAAATGGAATGGATGAAATCTCCTCTTGTCACTACAGCTGCAGATTCCAGTGAGCAGTGCCATGTCTGCTTCATCCCTTGCAGTGGAACAAACTCATCCCTGAAAGTCAGGAAAAGCTCCAGAACTGTCAGTTCTGTCCAAAATTCCAAATATTTCCATGCCTTCTAATTTTTTTTTCCAATACTGATCTTATTGCACCATTATTGGCATGTGAGATGCTTACAGTGAGATCAGGACTGATCTTCTGTGTCTGAAGCCTTTGTGCCAACTTCAGGGCTCTCTCTCTAGACATGTATTTAAAATCTGACAAATTTTAAAATTTCAAAAATCTGAAATTATTATTTCATTTTGGTTTATTTTGTGCTGATAATTACAAACAATAGATGTGTTATTTAAAATATGATAATAATCTAGATAATTTTGGGGTCTTTAAGAATTGATGGCATGACTGAAGCTCCCAATGAAGCTGCTTTGGCTCCTTGGTAAATGCAATTTCAGCTTTGTGAGCAGCAGAAATCAAATTGCAGTTATTTTCTTCCCTTTTTTCTTGTATTATTTATAAACATTGAGGGTTTTTGGTAAGTCTTTCCTAGGCTGAGGGAGGTTGTGATGGCATTCATTTATATTTTCAGGTAATAAAGGGTGTGGGGAAAATGTAGTCAGGTAAAAGTCCAGTACCGATATTTATATATATAAATATAAATTGGCCTTGAATAATTTAGGTATGCAATTCTTATTAGAGCAGCCTGTCAGTGGTGCCGCTGTCCAGTGGGAATTGTAAGAAGAAAACAGAAATTACCAAACAGCAAGAAAATATCCAGTTGGAGTCTGAGCAAAGTGAGAGATTATTAACTGTTTGGGAAGACTTTGTATTTTGTTGCTCACAGCATCAGAGGCTTCAGTGGCACTGGAGGTTTGTTCTGGTGCTGTATCTGTGCATGACCTGAATGAAATGCAGAGGTAGGAAGGGAATTTATCACTGAATCATGAGGTGATGGAAATTACAGGAGGAAAAGGAACTCTCTCATGTCATTTAGCCCATTCCCTTGGCACACAGCACATGAATTCAGTCTCGCTGTTCGAGCTGTTTCTAATATTCAGGATAAATGCCCTCCTCCTTGCTGCATACCATTCCTCACGTTTATAATCATTGTACTACACTGAGCAGGGTATTTTCTATTTGTGTTGGCTGCCTTCAATGACTCCCACATTTGTCAGCCCCTTGTTTGTCACACACCCAAGCTGGACACACTGAGCTCCTCCAGTCTCCTGTAAGAAACCTCCTCTGTCTCATTAAGGGAAACAACCACAGCAGCAATATTAAAATATTAAAATGCAAAGACCTGCCAGGTGAGGACTGTTAATAAGATGGGATCTCTGTGCTGCAGTTGGTGCAACTGCCTTGATGAATGCCTTGATTGGAAATTTCAAGGTTGACAACTTCAGTTTTTCCTCTTCAAGTCCAAAGCAGTGTGGGCAGCAGGCAAGGAGGGGATTCTGCCCCTCCACTCTGCTCAGGTGAGACCCTACCTGTGCTGCTGCCTCCAGCCGGGGGTGCCCAGGCACCAGAGGGATGTGGATCTGCTGGAGAGAGTCCAGAGGAGGTCATGGAGGTACTCCTGGAGCTGGAGCCAGGCTGGGAGAGCTGGGAATGTTCACTTTGAGGAGAGAAGGCTCCAGGGAGAGCTCAGAGCTCCTTGCAGTGCCTGAAGGGGCTCCAGGAGAGCTGGAGAGGGGCTAGGGACAAGGGATGGAGGGACAGGAGCCAGGGAATGGCTTCCCAGTGCCAGAGGGCAGGGATGGGTGGGATATTGGGAAGGAATTGTTCCCTGGGAGGGTGGGCAGGCCCTGGAATAAAACTCCCAGAGCAGCTGTGGCTGCCCCTGGATCCCTGGCAGTGCCCAAGGCCAGGCTGGACATTGGGGCTTGGAGCAGCCTGGGATAGTGGGAGGTGTCCCTGCCATGACAGGGGTGGCACTGGATGAGCTTTAAGGTCCCTTCCAACCCAAACCATCCTGGGATTCCAAGTCAGGAGTTTCTGAGGCCAGTCTGGGCTGTGCTCACTGCTGTGGTTTCCCTGTTTGGATGACACCTGGCTCTCCTTGAGAGGAATTAAACTGCACTGGATCAAGTGCTCTTCCCCCTCAGAACATCCCATTACTCAGGAGCAGTTCTGGTTGCTGGAGCCCTTGCAGATTCAATCCTTTACTGAGCACATGGGATGTGCTTTTTGCCTTGTTTATGATGAGAAAGCTTTGGGGGCCAAATCCCTGTGCAGGGAAATTCCCAAACAGTGGCTGAGCTGCTCTGTCCCTGCCAGAATCTCCTCCTTGGAGAAGGCTTTGCAGGGTATCTGGATGGTTTGAAAAATGATTTCAAGGATGAAGTCAGTCACTGTCAAACAGCTGAAAATCCAAGGCTGTGCTTGTTTTCAAGCAGCTTTAGCAGTGCAGTTTTCAGAGCATCGTCTGAGTTCTCTCCATTCTGAGCACTACCATGAAGAAATTCATTCCATCTCAGCTCCTGCTCCTTTCCCCCACTTTTCTCCTCTATGAAGTTTATAATTTGTCTCATAGTTTGATGTTATGGAAATTACTTCAACATCACCTTTTAGTCAGACGTTCCCTGAGGAGCCTGACTTACAATACAATTTAGTCAGAAACGAATTTGTCTTTGTAACAAACTGCAAATTACCAAGCTCATGAAACACCACTTCTCATAAATGCTTCTTACAGCCTTGCAGACTCAAGTCCTCAAGCCACAGTCAGGCTTCACCCCTTCCTAATTTGTCTTTCTGTACGGGCTGCAGAGCACAAATTACAAAGGCACTTGGGTTTTAAGTAGAAAGTTGTGTATTTTGAACCTGTCGTGATCACCCATAGAACAACTGTGCATTTGTGAGAGAACAAGAAGTGTGTTTGTAAACACTGGTACCAGTTCTGCTGTGCTGAGTGAAGTGTAACTTGTGCAGTAGCATGGACAAAATTCAGGTCATTGAGGAGAAATCCCTTCAGAGCTGTATCTACCATGAAGTGGGAATGGCATTAATCGTGAATGGTTTGAAGTGGTGGTTCCCAGATGTTCACTCCCTACCTACCCCAGCTGCAGCAGCTGTGTCCTGCATGGCAGGGCAGTGTTTCCCCTCACTGGGTTCCTTCTGGGTCCATTCTGGAAGAGAGGAGCTCCCACACCTTGGAGCCTGTGAGTGTTGATGCCACAGGGCTCCTCCCAGGACTGAGCATCCATTACCCAGAGCATTGTCAGCTTCACGTCCTTGCTCTCTACAGAGTCACCCAGCACGTGCAAAGCCCCCTGGCAGCTCTCCAGGAACTCACTTCAGCAGCCTGGAACTGAAGCACAAGCACTGGGGAACTCACAGGAGGATCCAACATCTCCAGGACTAATTCCCACTAAATGCAGTTCATCACTGGGAGCTTCCTTAATGGCCTTACCACCAGCCTGCAGGTGAAGTTTAATATCTTTTTAAATTATGTGCCTGCTTCTGTGCGGATCAATTTCTTGAATTGCTTTATAGTTGCATATAGTTCTTCCTTAAATGCCTTTATTTCAAGTGCAGCAGTGATATTAATATACTCGTGCTGGGTTGGAGAGAGTCTTGTTCACAAGAATTGTGTTTCAGGACTGCCCAAGGAGCTTCACAGAATCACAGAATGGTTTGGGTTGGAAAGGATTTAAATATTATCTCATTTCACCCCTTCCCATGGGCAGGGACACCTTCTTAGACCAGGCTGCTCAGAGCTCCATCCAGCCTGGCCCTGAGCTCTTGCTTTGCACTCTCAGCTCATCTTAATTGTTATGCTAAAAGGTTGAAAATGAGTTCTCCCTGCTAATTTACCATGATTTATTAAGATGACTGTGATTGCGCATTGTGCCAATATTTTTTCACCTGTATGTGTGTCACCCATCAGAGTGAATTATTGCATCAGTTAGAGGGTGGCTGTGACTTCTCCTGATAAATCAGCTTGAGAAAAAGAGAAGATGGAGTTTGGAAAATAAGCCTGGTGAAATTACACATAATTGAAGGTGGAATTAAAAAAAACAAACATATATTATTATCACTGTAACAAATGGTTACATTTATAAAAGAGATGAAAGATGTCATCCACTCATTTCCTTAGAAATGAAATATTTCATGATGTAAAATCTTCTCTTCTGGATGGCAGGATGTGATCCAGGAAAGGTGCATGGCAGATTTTTTGATTCCACATCTATTCCTTGCCTGCAGTCAGTCATTGATCCCTGCCAGCCCTGTGCTCCAGGAATGCTGCAGAGATCAGAACAGGACATTTCTCTGACCCACGGCAGGCCCTGCCACCATCTCACTGAGAGCCCTTCACAGCACACCCACTGAACGCTGCTCCAGAGCCTGCCTGTTCATTTATGTGCACAACAGACCATGAGATTCCCATCCCAGCCTCCTGCAGCAGCCCCTGGGTGATTCCACAGGGGGTTTTTACTGGATCACTTCCTAACGAGCCTCAGTGGCTTCTGCACAGCTTCTGCCTGATATTCTTTGGAGACCCTTGCAAAATGTAGGTCTGCCAATGCTGATGTTCCAGCTTCTCTCTGATAATTCTGATTTCCTTCTCATTCTATGAGCCAGAGACTTCAGGCACAACGGCTTTGCTGCCTCTCGTTCACCTGATTATAAAACAAATATGTTTTAATGCAGCCACATCAAATGAGAAAGGCACAAACTGTGGGGAAGGAAATGAGAGTGATTGATGAGCTGAGATACACAAGCACAAGTATTGCAAGCCAGAAACCTCTCTGCAGCTCCCTACTTCTTTTGTAAAGGAATGTGAAAGCCACAGAATAAAATGTGCTGGAGTAGGAGCAGGATACTGCTGGAATAAATGTGTGTTTATGCAATGAATAATAGTACAGCAGGACCCTGGCTGTTGACACAAAACAAATAACAACTCTTTATACAGCCAACCAAAACGTGTTTAGTTGCAAATGAGGAAAATAATAAGCAAGGCAGACCTTCTGCTGTGTGAGCTATTTGTTCCTGAATTCCATTCTGAGGCAAAACCTGGAGATAATTGGTGATTTCTTTGTTATGTTCACAGGTGTTGAGGATCGAGGGCATTCAGCATCAGCTGTGCACCCAAAAGATTGTTGGTTTCCTCCCAGAGATCTGAAATCCCGTTCTTCTTTCTATCCTAATGAAGCTCAGAGGTGCCCCTTTGTCTCCCCTAATAATGAACTGGTGTTACTGCAAATGGAGCAGGAAGCTTGCAGGAGGGTCAGGAGGCAAAGCTGTGGTTGGATCCTGGGCAATTCAGTCTTGAAGCAGGTAAGGGAAAAATGAAAATTGATCTTTCTGCATTTCCCTGAAAAAAAAAAAGATTTGGAAGTGTGTCACTGCAAAGGATTTCAGAGAGGTCAGAGGGGTGAAAAGAAACAAGCCCTTACTTTAATGGGAAATTATCTCATAATCATAAATCACAGAGTGGATTGGGTTCAAAGGGACTTTAAAGCTCGTTCAGTGCCACCCCTGCCGTGGGCAGGGACACCTCCCACTGTGCCAGGCTGCTCCAAGCCCCAATGTCCAGCCTGGCCTTGGGCACTGCCAGGGATCCAGGGGCAGCCAGGGCTGCTCTGTACGCAATTGTGGTGTTCTGTGGCACTCCCCGGAGAGTAATGCAGGTACTTTGCTTCCCCTCTGCTCTGTGGCACTTGGCACTGCAGCTGAAATCCTTTCCTGCCTGAGCCGGGTTTAGTTCTGAGAAAGGTTCGGGGTTTCAGACCGAAACAAAATGTTCTTGTGCCCTGAGCTTCAGTGAAACAGCCGCAGCAGAAATAACCTCCCTGCCATGAGGTTACCCCGAGGACCGCCAGCCTTCCCTCGGCTGCCGCTCGCAAACCAACTCGCTTAGAAAATTCCCCTTTCCTTCCAGCTTCCCGAGTCCCTGGGGATATCCCTGTCCGGGAATAGGTGCGGGCAGAGCTCGCTCCGTGCCGGCTGCGGGGGATGTGCTGCTCCCTCTTGGTATGCAGGGGAGCTGCTGTTTGTCTTGCCGGGCTGGAGCGATGCTCCGGGATGCGCATCCCAATGAGGAGCCGCTCCGGGAGCACACCAGGCTGCTCCGGCTCAGCCCCAACTCCGGCTCCTGTCCCCTCCCTGAGGTGCAAACCTGGCCTTGTGGGACGGAGCGTGGCAGCTTTGTCACGGCTTCGGTGCCAAGGGGTGCGTGTGGCATCCGATGGAAATGGGGAAAAGAGCAGCCAGTGATGGAGTTTGCTGTCAAAGCATCTGAGAGCACAGCTGGGAATCTTGCCCCTTCTGGACAGAGTGTTTGCAGGCCAAAGAAATAAATGTTTCTTCCATTAAGTCTTCTCTTAAGACTTAAGAAAAGATTACTGTAAACTGATGATGAGAAGTTACATTGTGTTTTCATTAATGGGCATCACAGGGCTGGAGCCCCTCTGCTCTGGAGCCAGGCTGGGAGAGCTGGGAATGTTCACCTGGAGAGGAGAAGGCTCCAGGGAGAGCTCAGAGCTCCTGGCAGGGCCTAAAGGGGCTCCAGGAGAGCTGGAGAGGGATGGAGGGACAAGGGATGGAGAGACAGCACACAGGGAATGACTTCCCAGTGCCAGAGGGCAGGGATGGATGGGATATGGGGAAGGAATTGTTCCCTGGGAGGGTGGGCAGGCCCTGGAATAAAATTCCCAGAGCAGCTGTGGCTGCCCCTGGATCCCTGGCAGTGCCCAAGGCCAGGCTGGACATTGGGGTTGGGAGCAGCCTGGGACAGTGGGAGGTGTCCCTGCCATGGCAGGGATGGCACTGGGAAATTTTAAGGTCCCTTCCAACCCAAACCATTCCATGACCCCACGATTCACAGAGGAACAAGGTCAGATGTTGCTTCATGGTGGTTTGGGAAGAGATCCTTGAATACCACAGATAATCCTGGATGGAATGAGCATCCTGGGTTTGACATGAAATGTTGGACTTTTAGTTCATTTTTCTGAAATGAAATATTGCTCCAAGAAAGCTGGTAATAAAGTAATACCCACATGAAGGAGAACAGAGTCATCTCAGTAGAGCTGTAAATACAAGCCTGGTAGTTTATTTAGATGAATCAGCTCCTTCTATAGAGCAGATCTGTCTCCCATCTATAAATGGATGTGATTTACATTACAGATTTATTTCCCTCAGAGGTTTAGAGTTCTTAGTATCTAGATTTAAACCTATTTTCTTGCCCTGTGGCCTGTGTTTTTTATTACTAAAGCTATTTTTGCTTTTTAGTATCTGGAACCATGGCTGTGAAGATGATAAATATATCTAGGGCAGATACCTGTGAAACTTGTGTTTCCTGGCCTGCAAATGTGCATTTATCACCCTCACTGGTCTATTGGTCTTTGATATTCCCTGTCCTGTGTTTTATTTTCCTCTCTACCATTTAATATTCCAGTTTTAGATGCTGATTTTCTTGAACTGAGCAGTGTCTGCTGTCCCTCTGTCGAGTTTGGCAGGTTCAACACCACCCATTGATGGACACAGAGTTAGATTTTATGGAAGTTCATATCTGGGAATGCCACCACACTCAGGGGTCAGCCAGAGCTGGGCAATGTGCTCAGGTAGGTCCTGCAAAATATGAGTTTTTCACTTGGGATGCTCCCTGCAAGGTTTAAAAGGCAAGATTTAACTGTGCAGCTGGACACTGAAAGTGGGTGGCAATTAGCAATAAATGTGTTACTAAAAACATCTCTTTGGAATTGCTTAAAAGAGGGGAAACTTCGTATAACCTCTCATCAGAAAACTGGTCTTTGCACATGCTGGGGAGCAAAGTCTGGAGTTTAGTGCTCAAATCAAAGCTGCCTTCAGCACTCTGAGGGTGAGCTGGGATAGGAGAACCTTCACAGGAGTAACCAGCCTGGGAACTTTGCTATGAAATGCTTGTTAGGGCGAGGAAATCTGGAATTTTACTGCTTTGCTAATCAAATCTCGCCAGAGCAATAATGAAACTTCAGTTTGTAGCTGTTGTCTGGGGCTGTGACCATAACTTCTCATACCTGAATAAACTTCCCCACCTTTCTGACTTTTATACTGGAGTACAACCACATTTCCTGGGTGTTGTACCTTTTACCTGACAACCATGGCATAACCAGCAACAGAACTTAGATTTCTAACAGTGTAAGTTCTTATCATTTATCTTTTTATTTATTTTCCCCCATTTCTTCATTGCTGGATATGAACTTCCCTCCCACACTGCTTGTTCAAATTACCTTGGGTGAGTTTCTCCTCAGCCTCTGGATGCTGGATGTTGGCCACAGAGGAGAAGTGGCCCTCAGGAGGCAGCTCTGGGCCATTGAAATTTGTTCTAATGCATCAAAAACTTCAGGTAATGGAGTCTTTATTAGTTCCTCAAATAATTTCTTCTAGACTTATGTTCTGAAATAGAAAAGAAAAAGTTTTAAAAAAGATCTAATTAGATTTTTTCCTTCCTGCACTTTGGGGTCCCCAAAGTTTGCCTGTCCTTCCGTGCTCGTGGACAGCAGGTGACTCCCTTCCTGCAGTGCAACATTTAAATTAACCCTCATCTCTAATTTGGTCTCTGCTGGCAGGTGGTGCCTCCCAAATCTGTGTCACCAGATCCTTTCCATCACCCAGGTGGTGTTGCCTTTCCCTGGTCTTAAAATTAAAA
>VZRF01010396.1:586361-625233 GCA_013396875.1 Vireo altiloquus | reverse complement strand
TCAGCCTTGGGAAGTCACAGTGTGTGGGCTAAAAGCACTGAGAATGCATCAAACTATAAAAGAGTGTGGGAGAGGGGTGTAAAAAAAAAGCAAAAATTCATCCTGGCATCAGTGGCCCCTGGAGCCACGGAAGGGACCTGCCTGACTCGAGGATCCTGAGCCCCTTGGGGGGCAAACATTGACCATCTCCCTGCTTTGCTCCTCCCCTGACAGACTTTAATCTCCATCTAACAAGTAATGAGGAGAATGCCTGTCCAAAGCCCAGCCATGTAAAATTCGAAACGCTGCCCTGTGGCTGTGGCTGTGGAAGGAGCTGGGATGAGCTTTGTTCTTGATGAGGATGTCCTGACCACTGCTCACCTCCCGTCCCCTCTGCTGGCAGCACAGAAATATCATTATGTTGTTCCTGATTATTTTTTTTTTCTGGATGGAAACGATGCTGTCTTGTTCTTCTACCCTTCCTTTGCTGGCAGACAGAACAATTGCCTTCTCCAATTTCCTGCTCCTGGGCTTTTTTCCATGATGCCTCAACGAGAGCTGTTGGGGGTTTGAGGTTCCTGTGGCAGACTCTGCAAACATCCATCTTCTCCCATTATGATCCAGCCCATTTCAGGGACAGCTCTTACCCTCCTGTCCTTACCCTTGTCCTGTCCTAACTACCTGCTTGACATCTTTAAAAAGACTAATTAAATAATGAATTGAACATTCTGGCCTTGGCATTGCTGAAATCTTTCTCTAAAGAATCAACATTTTCCCCTGGTTTTCCTCTTACTCTTGACTCTGGCAAGTTGCTCTCACCGTACTTTGCCTTGGAATATATTTTTTATTATTTTATAATTAAAAAAAAATATCCTTTCATGTTTGTGCAATTGTACTTTTCAATGCTCTTGATTCTGCTAGTTGTTCATAAGAAATTATATATAAATGTACACATTAAACCTTCTGAGATTAGTAATACCATGATAGCTCCCATGATTTTTTTAAATAACTTTTTTCCCCCATAAATTTTTAAATATTTAAATTTTTTTCTTTTCCAGCATATTTTTGCAAAAGTGCCTTATTCCTTAGTATATCAAACAATATTTTTTCTTTTTTTTTCCTTTCTGAGCTCCCTGTACCTGCTCAGTATCCTACAGTAATCAGCAGAGAGCTCAGAATGCATAAGAAAATACCATCATTCATGTAAAAAGGAAATTTAATTATAATCAGAGCTTAGTTTTGGCTCTGCTTGAGATTGTTTTTAAGGGCAGAAGCAGACTCTGTAATTGGGGAAGTATGAAGTGTATCGCTTCTCAAATGGGCTTCAGTAATTAAATAAGAATTTCTAAAGGGCAGCACCATGCTGCCTCACTTGAATGATTTTTTACAAGGATACAAGGACAGATCTCTGATGGTTTTGACCAGTTTTTGCTAGAATAGACCAGCATTATATTTATGGCTTTAAATGATAAGAGAAAATGTAGGTTTGTGCTGGGAGGTTTCTGCAGTTTTTTTCATGCTGGCCACAAACCTCAGGATAAATTCTCAGGTTTGACTGGCACTGTGAAGAAACACAACATTTAAATTTGGTTGTTAAAATCCCGAGAAATAGTGAGAAACTTCTGTGACAGGAATTTGGAAGGTGATCACAGCAGGTTTGGGTTGGAAGAGATGTTAAAACTCCCTGTCCCACGGGCACCTTCCATGGACCAGGCTGGTTCAAGCCCCATCCAGCCTGGCCTTGGACACTTCCAGGGATGCTCTTGAGTATCAAGTGCCTGACAGGTTTAATTTATAAACACAGGATCATAGCTGTGATGGTGCAGTGAGAAATGACATGTTCTGATGGTGATTCCTTGCCTTTGGACTGAGGTAAAGCAAACACAGCTCTCTGATGAGAGCTTGCAGCAAACAGCAGGAGGAGTTTGTTGTCCTTGAGCCAAAACACAGGAAAAAAACAATGACAGTGGATTTTAAATGAAACTTCTAACTGTGATCTTAACAATGAGTTCCCAATTCAGCTGCTGCCTCCTCACCCTCCTTAAATTCCATTTTCCAGGGGTTCTGTTGGTGATCCTGCCCTGCTTTGCCCCTGCTGCTGTCCCAAAGGAGTGACCCAGCTGCCCCCTCAGAAGCTCCAGCACTGCAGCACCAGAAATCTTTTCAATGAATTGAATAGGTGGAGAAAAAATAAAAATCAATACCAAGTGCTCCGTGATCTGCATTTCAGGTTTTAGCCTTTCCCAGCTTCAGAGCACAAATGTATGAGATGATTTTAATGAAGATATATAAGAGCAAGAGTCTCTATTTCAGCAGTTCTGCTGTCCCCCAGGTAATTAGCTCAGACACAGAGCTACTGCTCAGTGCTGCTGGCAGAGGGCAGGAAATCTGAGTGCCTGCTGTTCTCATGGGGATGCTGAGGGTCAGCACCTCAGTGCCAGAGGGATGAGGCCCTTCCCAGGAGCACCAGAGGAGTGGGAAAGCCCATCCAGCTCCTCTAGCCTTTCAAGGTGTTTTCCTGTCTCACAGTTTCATCCACGCTGGTACAAAAAGGCCAAACAACAGGGTTTTGTTTTCCCCTGCCTTTCTCAGGAAAATGTTGAAGCTGTTATGCTGTTGGGAAAATGGAGTTTGATTTTATCACTCACCTAAACCCCGAGTCACTCACAAAAACCATGACATGTAATCCTCGCTTCAAGGACGGGGCAGCATATGGTAGAAATCCTGCTGACTTTAACTCAATTATTTCCAGCTAAATGAGGGAGGCTGTGTCAGAAACCTAACAAGGAACTGACCTCAGTGGGTTTTTGGCAGCCCCTACAACACCCTGCGTGGTTTGAGACTTTTGGAAAGCCCAGCAGGAGGTTTAGGTGGAGAATTCTCAGTTAGAGAGACCTGGGTTCAGCCATTCATCCCTGCCAGGGGAAGGTTTTGGGGTGGGATCTGCCTTGGTGCCATTCACACCCTGCTGCTGCCTGCCCTGGTGTTGGTGCTAAAAGGTAATAACAATTAACAGGTTTGAAATGCATATCCGGTCCTGGAGGTACCTCAGAGGCAGAAACTTCTCTCTTTAATGAAAAGTCTTTAAAAATGTTCTGTTCTCGTAGCTTTGTTGTACAAAGATCCAGCCTGTGCCCTTCTGCCTCTCCCCATTATCCAGGCTGCTGGAGCTGAGGTTAATGTGAATTAAGCTCTTGGCTTTGTCTAATTAGAAGTGCTCTCAGAGGAAGGTTATTTCAGAGAAGCCCTAATAAATGGTAATAATAATATGCATTTCCTGGAAAAGAAGCTTCTCTTAGTGCTCCATTAGGACTTGTCTAAATACAAAAGTTCTGCATTGGAACATTAGGTCTCATCAGGTCTTCTGAGTATTGTACCTGCTTTCCATTTCCACTTTCAAAAGCTGCATTACAAAACCATAGCCCTGCTTAAAATAATAATGGAAAATCAGGTGCAATGGTGATGCTCTTCAAAGAATAATCCAGAAGTTCAGATTTTAAGAACAGTCAGAGTTTTACATTTCTGTCCTGGAGCGGAGGTTGAGTGAATGCAGCAGGGATGGTGCAGCAAGGGAATTCCTTATCTCACTTTTCCTGTCCTGTAAATAAAACTTGAAGATGGAGCCTCCCTGAACCTCACAGACATAAAACAAACACATGCAACACCTTTGAAATCGATTCATGCCATGAAATATGCATATGTTGGAATTCCAGCAGGTGAGATGCATTCCAGCTTATAATGGCAAATACTTCCTATCTCAAGGAGCTGTCAATATAAATTATCACTGCATGAATTATGCTGCATTTAAATGAGATGTGCTACCAGTGTTTCCCCAAACTGCATCTTTTCAAAAGCTCTTGTAATCTACAGGAGCCAGACTGTAAATTAACCAAAAACAGCTTAGGAAAAGCAAATATTGGTGCAGGGCAAGGTACAGACTTTATTTTTGTTGGGTTTTAGCTTGATGTTGGACTAGTGCAGGGAAAACTGTTACACATGTAAAGAATCCATAGTGAGAAGGGTGTGATGTAGCCACAGTGGCTACTGATTTCTGCCACCTGATTTTTCTTTGCTTATATCATTATTTTTTTTTGCTTTGTTTTTTTCACTGCTTCATTGACTCTGAATACAACAGAGAATTTTTCTGCTCTGCCTATGCTGATTTCCTACTTGTTGATTTCTTAATTAGCAGTTTGATTTCACTCTCATCACAAAGCTGGTGTTGGAAAGAATGGATCCATTGGCACCTCCCAGACCTGGCACTAAGGAGGATGAAAACTGTTACATGCTGGTACAGGTACCACACATGTTAGAAGGAAAAGCAGGCAAAGATAGATTGTTGAAAGGGTTTTTTAAGATAGAAAAATCTATCAAAGCCTAATTTCCTCTAAGATGAGTAACTCCCTTGGCTGGTTGGCAACTTAGTGCAGGAAAAATATTTGGGTGTGGCTGCACATCACTAAATTGCTTTAAAAGCTGCAGCACATTGAAGAAATGCCTTTCCAGATCTCCTGCATGCTAAGGCAGCAGTTGTTCCCAATAAATCCCATTTCAAACCATGGATCTGCCCATGTCCAGGTGTTTACTGCACTGGATTGACCCAGTATTGACTTCCCAAGGCTTTGTTCTCTCTGCTTTGCTGTAGACAAGAAAGGGCACTTTAAAATTATTCAGGATCCTCAAAACACTCAAATTATAAAGAGCACTTATCTACTGGGTTTTTTTTGGCCATTATTATGAAAAATATTGAGGCATGAATTCCAAACATGATGTTTGAAAACTTAGAATCTAAAGAATGCAGACATTGCCCTGGCTAAGGAGAAGACTTGCAGTGCAGTTGTTCACTGGGAGACAAGGAATAAAAAGGGATCAATTGCTTTTGTGTCCTTGTCTATTTTCAAACTCTCAAAACAAATATCTTTGCCTTTTAGGATTGAAATTCAGGGAGGAAAACACCGAGGCTCAACACCAAGTATTGGCAGTGCTCTGGGATGGGAGAGAAATGCCTTTAGTGCCAGAGGCATTTGCTACCTCTCTCTGCGTTTTTTATTGTGTATTTATGGTATTTACTGGGTTTATGGAATAACTCCCAGCTGCTCCCAGGGATGGGAACTAAATTCTTCTGTTCACATGTGCCTGCACAGGAATTATGGCTCCTACATAGCCAAAACTCCCTCTGAACCTCTGGATCCATGATGTTTGCAGTGAACCAAGAATCATGTTCATTATTACAGAGAGCTGTGTCTAAACTTCACCTTAATCAAACTGTATCATCTAAATTCTTGTCTTGATTTCTTTTTTTTCCATTTTTTTTTGACTCCTAAAGTGAAGCCTTATTTGGCATTGTGAGTAGAATGTCAGTGATAATCTACAGACACCAAAAGAGTGTTACACTCTGTAAAATACTATTGTAGACAGACTAAATTCTGTTTGCATTCTGCACATGAAACAGGACTAAAGGCCTCTATTTTGGTGAAGATCAGGGTATTTTTCTTCCTACCAGGCTATTGAGCACTATCACTTTTCAGCTGGGATCACTTGACTGACTCACCCTTTTTTTCTCTCCCTAAAAGCAAATGGTGAAATTAAAGATAAGAGTTGTGTTACTGATTATTTCTGCTTCCTATTTCTATCAGGCAAAGTCTCATTAAATTCCCATTGGTGAAAAGGCAGACATCTGTTTTCCCTGATTGTAGCTGTGCCATGTCCACCTGTATCCTGTACAATCCTGCTATTGTGACTCCTCGGGGAGATATAAATTTTGCTGTCTGGTTCAGTTTGTCTCTTTCCAATCAATAGATAAACAGGAGGGGAAAGAATTTTATCACTGAAATGCTTCACTGGAGATTCCTTGGCTTTCATAGAATTCTCTGTAAGTGCTGACATCCTCCTGGGCATGGATCACTGGGAGAGCATCCACACCTCCTCAGGTGGGAAGATTTCTGTAGATCTGAGTTATTTTGAGGTCAAGGTGTCATTGTACTTTGTTGTTAATAGGCGTTATGAGATATTGATATGATTTTTGTATCTCTTTGAGTCCCTGTAGCCGTGATCTGATAAGAACATGCTGGGGGCCTGTTCAATGCTGGGTTTGCAGCAGTTCCTGCTTTACCTTTGATTTGTCAGCAGACAGCACTTTTGTGGCAGCTCTGTTCAGAATTCAGCTCAACCTATTAGAAATAATAATCGTGTTTAAGGCAGTGCAGATAAAACACTCCCGTGCAGCAGTAAGGTGTGACTGGATTAATTTGTTTGTGACTGGTTTATTTGTGCTTCTTTTACGAGGGTAATTACAGCCTTCCACCTGAATAATGGGAAGCAATTGTCTGCTCAGGCTGGAGGAGGGGAAGGGGGGTCAGGATCAGTGAGGTAGCCTGGGTGCTGCAGTTACAGGGAGCAGGATGTTCACTGCCCATGGAGCACTGGAATCTGTCCCTGTTGTCACACGAGGCTGGATCCATCCTGTGCTGCCAAGGGTGGGGCTGGCCAGGTGTGAGCAAAGCACAGAATCCCAGGACAGGTTGGGTTGGGAGAGACCTTAAAGCTCGTCCAGTGCCACCCCTGCCATGGTCAGGGACACCTCCCACTGTGCCAGGCTGCTCCAAGCCCCAATGTCCAGCCTGGCCTTGGGCACTGCCAGGGATCCAGGGGCAGCCACAGCTGCTCTGGGCACCCTGTGCCAGGGCCTGCCCACCCTCCCAGGGAACAATTCCTTCCTCATATTTAGCCTGAATCTAACTTCCTTTAGCTTAAAACCAATGCCCCCTGTCCTGCTGCCACAAGCCCTGATAATAATTTCCTCTCCAGCTCTCCTGGAGCCCCTTTAGACCCTGCAAGAGGCTCTGAACTCTCCCTGGAGCCTTCTCCTCTCCAGGCTGAACAATCCCAGCTCTCCCAGCATGGCTCCAGAGCAGAGCTGCTCCATCCCTCTGACCCCCCTGGTGCCTCCTCTGGGCTCTCTCCAGCAGCTCCAGGTCCTGCCTGAGCTGGGCCCCAGGGCTGGGGCAGCTCTGCAGGTGTGGTCTCACCTGAGCACAGGGGCAGAGGGGCAGAATCTCCCCTCTCCTGCTGCCCACACCCAGAGCTCAGCCCAGAGCAGGAGGGTTTGGGCTGCCAGGCCAGGTCACATCCAGGTTTTCATCCACCAACACTCCCAATCCCTCCACTCCCCAGCCCTGATCCTTGATCATTTGGAGTATCAAGGACAAATGTACATTGATATTGTGTTTGTACACTATGGACATGGTTTTTTTTTCCCAATATAAGCATTTTCTCCCCAGAGGTGTGTGGGATGTGTGTGATTTACAGAGCAGGGACTGAAAGGGACAGTTGGTGCCTATCACTGTGCAGCCATCAAAATTTTAGTGCAGCACATTGTGCGTGAAAGCCCAATGTACACACACAAAATTGAGAATGTTTGAGAGATGTAGTGCTTTGTGTAATCTTTCCTCCCCACCGATTTCCTCCTAAATGGGGGTGTTTTAGGTATCTCAGTCACCTCCTGGCTCAGCTGGGCTGTCTCCTCAGCAGCTCCTTGTAGCACAGACAGCAGGAGAAGCATTCCAGCCTTTCATTCAGATGCTTTGTGATTCTAAAGATTGCAAGTTCAGTATTTCCTAACAGAGTTGGCAATTACACAGGCACTGAGAGGAGCCACAGCCAAAGCTGCTGTCCTGACTTTAAGGAGGAAGGACTGAAGTCCTTGGAATCATCCTTTATTCCTGGCCCAACAGGGCAGTGGGAAATTGGACCCACGGTGGGAGCTGCTGGTGATGTACAGGATAGCAAAGCCTTTAAGGCTCATTACCCACTTCCTTAGAAAACTTTTAACAATATTTTAATAATCTTATCTTTATAAAAATCACATTTCCCTCCTCCTTTTTTTTTCTCAGTGACCAGCATTAGACCCATGCAGGTCTGCAAGTTCTGTTTGCCTTAAAAAGGGGAGCTCTCATACAACACATGTATATCATAAGAATTTATTTATTTTTTTCCGTAGTTTTGGCTCAAGATTGGCTGATTCATTTAAACTTCTTGTTGTTCAGTGCTAGGAACTGTAGTGGAAGAGCTGTTGGGAACAGCAGCCTGGAAATGCCAACCTTAAGCTGTGCTTCAATCCCCCAAAGCCTCTGCAAGCCAAACCAGGTGAGAAAAGAACTCATCCCAGAGATTTCATTGAGAAGCTGAGGTGTCTGCTGTGTTTTCCTGTGCCTATCATATCCTGGCTGCCACTAAATTACTGATAATTGAGTGCAGAGTGTGGGGGGGATTATTTATGACTTTGTCCTGTCAGAGTGACAAAAAGCAGCCTTGAGGTGCTGCTTGCTCTGCTCAGCTCCACACTTTCAATATTTCCTCAAGGCTTTTGCTCCTGTCTGCTGTCACAGACCTACATCAGCATTTCCATACCATTACCTTCAGCGAGGAGCATTCCCTTAATTCCTGCCTTGTTTAGTCCTAGACTATAAATAAACCTAACGGCTCAGGAAAGCGAGGCTCGCAGAGCCCTGCCCTGGAGGCTGCTCAAAACCTGAAAATTTCATTGGTTTGACAGTCTTTACAGACGAACATCTAATCTATGATAACCATAATGCTGGTTGGAAATCCATAATTAGGGCCCACTCTGAGCTGTGGCACAGCAGATGAGGAATAATGCCGAGCACTCCGCTGGAGGAAATGCGCTCCGAGCATTTGTCAGGACATTTTCTCTCTCTGATTCTTATTCTGGCTCTCTCTCCCCAGCTCCCCAGCCAGTCTGATGAGAAAATAAATACAGATATTTATGCCCATTTCTGGGAATGCAGTTGTCTCAGCACATACAGCACCCAGGAGGGCTATAAGAAATAAATTAGTGATCTACGGTGTGGATATGCCAGGCAGGATGCATGTCTGTTTGACTGCTGCTAAGGAGCTAAATATTTCAGATGAGGAAGGTTTATGGTGCTGTGAATGTCACTGATATGTCAAAGGAACAATAAGCTTATGGAGCTTTTAGGGGTTTATTCTTCACCCTGCTGCTGTGGGTTGGTGCAGAGGAATTGCCCATGCTGCAGGTCCTGCAGGCCCACAGAACCTCTCTGGAAGTCATGGATGCAACATTTGGGTGATAGAAGTTTGTAGAATCCCAGAATGTCAAAACTAAAACCAGGATGGGCAGCAGGAGAGGGGGAATGTGCCCCTGTGCTCAGGTGAGACCTCACCTGTAGAGCCACCCCAGCCCTGGGACTCAGCGCAGGCAGGACCTGGAGCTGCTGGAGAGAGCCCAGAGGAGGCACCAGGGGATCAGAGGGATGGAGCAGCTCTGCTGGGAGGAAAGGCTGCCAGAGCTGAGATTGTTCAGCCTGGAGAGGAGAAGGATTTGGGGTGAGCTCAGTGTGGCCTTGCAGTGCCTGAAGGAAAGATGGAAAAGGACAATTTACAAGGAGCTGGAGTGACAGGACCAGGGGGAATGGCTTCACATTGACAGAGAGGAGGTTTAGATGGGTTTTGGGAAGGAATTTTTCCCTGGGAGGGTGGGCAGGCCCTGGCACAGGGTGCCCAGAGCAGCTGTGGCTGCCCCTGGATCCCTGGCAGTGCCCAAGGCCAGGCTGGACATTGGGGCTGGGAGCAGCCTGGGACAGTGGGAGGTGTCCCTGCCCATGGCAGAGGTTGGCACTGGATGAGCTTTAAGGTCTCTCCCCACCCAAAGATTGTGATTCCATGAATATCCTGAGCTAGAATGCACCTACAGGGATCACCTCCAGCTCCTGGCTGTGCTTGTGACCCCAAGCATCCCATCATGTGCCTGGGAGGGTTTTCCAAACACCCCTCGGATTCTCCACCTTCAAAGGGATCTCCAAGGAGCAAGGCCAGTTTAGGGGAGCTGGGCCTGTAATTAGGCAACGCTTTGCTGTTTGTGTGGGGACAGCTCCTGGATGTTGTGGCTGGGATGTGGAAGGAGGATGGAAGGGATGTGGAAGAAGGGCCGAAGGGCCTGGAAGCCTCCCTGGCATCCATCTGCTGCCTCCTTGGTGGGGTTTGATCATCACTCAGTGAACGGTTCTGTGATCAATCTCTGGGATCTAACTCTCTTCAGCAGCCTGGAGGATGGCAGGACTCAGCTGGTTAAAACAAAACCATGAGGATGCACGAATTCTCCTCAAAAAGGGACTGGGATTCGTGAAGCAGCTCGGTACAAAAGCAGGGAAATGAGCTGTGGCTTTTTGTGCTGCCTATTTACAAACACAAGCTCCTTGATAAAAGCTGGGAGTATCTCTTGGAGATAAGTGGTGACTAAACCAGCCCCGTGCTTGTGCTTAAAGGACTTGTGGAAGGCACACAATGTGTGAAGATGATTTTAATGAGTGACACCAGTTTCAGGGAGCTGTTAGGAGGCTTTTCTTTCTAGATTGTGGCAGGAATATTTCAGTGACAGGTGTTTTAAAGTATTTCCTGTACAATGAGTCAGCTCAATTTGTCTATAATGAATAAAATGAAATTTAGGGATCATTTAGGGGTTATTAATGGTCTTGATTTATTAATTATGCAGCAAACTTTAATTGTCTCCCCCTAAAAAACAGTTCAATTAGAGTCCTTGGAGTTTTTAATAGTGTGTTGGAATAGTTTTTCAAACAACAAAGCATTAAGTCTCGTTACAGACCCATTTCTCTTTTTATGGGAAATGATTTGACCATAACTGATCCTGACAGGGAATTTAAATAGTCTAAACCCAGCCTGGCAACAAACATAGAATTCTAATATGTGCAGCCTCTAGCCCATGGAATTGTCCTAAAGTCACTGAGGTTGCCCAGGATAAATGTGACAGCACAGTTTGGGTTTGTGTGAGATCTCCAACTGATTTGTATCTGGAGAAAGCGAAATACATCCTCTGTTGTTTTTCCTGGCCATTCTTTGAACCTGCACCATATGTCTGTAAAACAATTTGAAAACATGCAGCTTTATTTACTGTGCTCAAAGAAATCTGTCCATTGGGCCGTTGATTTAAAGTTTTTCCCCCCTCTCCACCTACATTCAGTTTCACCAGGCACTTTCAGTCCTATAAAGAAAACTGTTTACAAAGCGAGATTTACTTTGGAGCACTGTGCTCATGAATAGGAAATAAAGGTACAGTTCTGAAAGAAGATGTTTTTCTGCTGTAGTTCCTTTCCATTTTGCACTGTGTAGGGAAATGAATCCTTCCAGCAGCCACTTGCAGGATGTGTTTCCCGTGGAGGGAATTGATTTGCAGGTTCGTCCCAGTCAGTGTTTAAGGAATGACTGGAACCAGGAGGTTGTGCACAGCAGAGGCTGCCTCAGGGCAGGATGGCTCAGCCCTCTCGGTGTTTGAGGAGGAGCCTGGAGCAAACTGTTCTCCTGTGGAAGCTGTGCAGTCCTGGGAGGAGGCTGAGGGCAGGGGAGGATGCTCAGGCTGGAGCTGGGTCCATCATGGTCACTCCTTGAGGGAGTCAGGATCTCCTGATAGATCAGGCAAGTGAAAGTATGGAAAATACAGGTAGAGTATCAGACTCTGAGACAATCAGACTACTTATTTTTGTTCCCTATAAGACAAGGGCAAATCAATCAGGTTTCACTTGTGGCTGTAGGTTTCGGTGGTGTTTGTTTGGTTTGGTCTCAGCAGAGGGAAAACTGGAGCAAAGCTTCAAACTCCAGGCCTGAGCTGTTGAGTGCAGCCCAGGGATCCTTTTCACTCTGATCACTGAATGCCCAGCAGGCAGCTCAACAAAACCATTTCCCACTCCCACCCAAATAAGATTAGGAGGAGGAGTATTTTCCTTATCAATCCTCCAGGTCCAGGATTACAAACAGCAAGTGATGGGCCTTGGGAAGCTTCCAAACTGCTCCTGGGTATTTTCTTTCCTGGAAATGTTCTTTTTCCACTGCTGGGTCCCAGTGAAAAGGTCTCAGCCTCACTCTCTGTACACATCTTGTGGAAGGCTGGAATATCTTAGGAACAACTTTTCCCTCTTCAGCAGTACTTGGGTAGAAAGATGAAATATAAATAAAAAGCAGCTGTGGTCTGGGAGTTATCCTGACTTCTAAAAACAACACTTTTAAGAACCTCATTGGTAGAAATAAATACTATGGCTCGGCAGATGTCTCAGGGGAGAGTTGTGCTCTCTTCCTCTCTTTTTTCTTCCAGGAAAAGGATGACAACTGATGTATTTATCTGTAGGAGAGTCTGCCGATTTTATTTGAAGAATATAAGAAATTATTCAAGCTTCAAGCAAACATTTCCTCAGTATTTTTTTTTGGAAGAAAATCAGCAAATTTTCTTTTCTTTTTCAAGCAAGTCTTGCCTGTCTTTCACAGGAAGGATGTTGCAAAAAACAAGTACAAGAACAAAGGCTGATGAGGATGAAAACAAGAAGAGATACAACTCCTTTTTTATTTTTTAAGAGGAATGTCTCCTAATTTTGGAGATAAACAGTTACTTTGCTTGTAACTTATACAAGAGGGGTTATGCAGGGCTATGCTTTGACATATCAAAATTGGATAAAAAGCCAAAAAAATAGGATGTTTCACACCAAATTTTTTTGAGGACAATGGTAGGTAAGATTTGATGTTGAAAGAAAGCATTTAAATTGCCTCCAATTTGAACCATTTGTCTGTTAACCTGACAGAAATTAGATTTTAAGTAGTTTCTTGCTTTCTCAAGTTTGCTTTCCCCATCTCCCAGTTAGGAACTGAACCATCAGGTGCTGGGCAAAGAGGAAATGGAATTTCCCTGTTCCATCATCTGAATCATCAAAATGAATTAAAATTGAAGGTGGTGTTGCTATGCAGGGTTAATTCTGGATGGGATATTTGAAGACTGAGCAGCAGTAAAAAGGACATGGGGGGAAAAGCACTTTGCATACACTTTCAATCTAGAATCCAATTCCAGAGCATTCTCCCTTGATTTCAGTCTCTAAAGCTGTCAGAAATCACACCTGAATTTGGCCCAGCGTTGTTAGTTTTATTATTCTGATATGAAAACAGAAAATGGCCAAATAGGTGTATTTTTCCAAGGAATTGTCATTTTTTTGCCTGTTCCCAGCCATGCCAGCCAGGAGCAGGGGTGTGGTCTCCTTCTCCCACCTCCCATCCCAGTGGGGGAGAAAGTTTCTTCTCCGAGTTTTCAGCATGCTTAGCAGAGAAATAGATGAACTTGTTCCACTTCTGGCACATTTTCACAAGCACACGAAGAAGGAGCTGCCTTTTGGGTGTTCTTGTAAATATTTTACTAGAAAGTGGCCTCGTGAGGGAGTCTCTCTTTTGTTGGAGCCAGATTCCTCAGAAATAGTGCTTTTAGTAAAAATTGCTTTGGGATCCCATCAACATGTCCTACTTTCCAGCACTGCAGCAATGTGAGGTGTTTCTTAGACTATGTGCTTTTTTTGGAGACATTTATGGTAATGCAGAAACCCCTAGACCAGTTACTAATTTTTACATAATTAAAATTTCATTAAAAAAAGATGATTAGAAGCCTTATTATGTAAGTTGGGTTTCTGGCTGACTTGCTAAACATCTCATATTTGTAGGAGTAGGTCCATGTCACATCTGATTTGCAGACAGCTCCTTATCTGATCTGAAGCCCTCCAAAAGAGTGAAGAAACTTTCTCTTGGATTTAAAGGGCTCTTGGTGTCACCTTAAATCCCTTCATCCTCCTGTGGAAGCAGAGGCTGTCTCTGAGGGGGGAAGCAGCTTTTTGCCCAGAAAAATCGTGGATGATCCATCCCTGGCAGTGTCCAAGGCCGGGCTGGACAGGGCTTGGAGCAGCCTGGGATAGTGGAAGGTGTCCCAATGAGATGAGTTCTGAAGTCCTTTCCAACCCAAACCATTCCGTGGCTCTCCTTAAACCCCAATAAACCTTTCATCCTACAGTCTTTCCTCAAGGTTTGCTCCAAGCTGTATTTCCACACCTACATAGCTGTATCAATATCTTAAATAAATATATAAACTGTGCAAATATGAAAGCTCTGGATCTCAGTTCTGCAGCTCAGGAGAACGCTGAAGGTGACACCAAGAGCAACTTTCAAGTGCAGACAAGGGCAGGCCCAAGGAGATAACTCCTGGATCCACCCCCACGGATCCTCCTCAGCCTGACCTGGAGGGAGCCACTTTTCCTTTTCCTGCCTTTGGGGACTCCATGAGGGATGTGACGGACAGGGAAGACAGATTTATTTCAGCTCCACAATTTATATCAACTCCACAACTGATTTCAGAGCCTCTTTGCTCCTGCTAGGGCCTCCAACTGAATCCCAGTTCATCGTTCCAAGTGACATCGAAATATCTCAGCAACAAATGATGTACTGCACCTGAATTTTTCTCAGGACAGACTTGTTTGCACAAAACCAAGTCGTAATTAACACTCTTAATTAGCTTGGAGAGCCTGGCCCAGTTTCCCAGCACTCACTGCACTCCCTGTGTTCATCACAGTTGGGAAGAATCCCACCAGGGCCTGCAGTCTGGGCTTCTTAACTGAAGTGCAAGCTGGTTTTAGGAAAGACCTGGAACATTTTATTTCCCCTAAAAGGTGGTTAGGAGGAAAAAAAAAACCCAAACAAACATGTTTTTTCTCCATTTAAAGGTTCTGGATGCTTTTTGCCTCTAACTACATTATCTGCCTGGGAGAGCAATATTATAAAGATGAGAGGAGAAAAGTGAACTTGAAGAAGCACAATTCCATTTGGTTTTCCAGTGAACCTGGATTTGAAAGGTGTGTTTAGGTCACTGAGTATTGGAGCCCTCGAGGAGACCAATGGCACTAACGAGTCTGACTTTGCTCCTCTCCCTGAGAAACACTTTCGGGAAAAGACAGCAGAGCAGTGCTGGGAAAATCTGTGTCCTCCCAGGCTGCTGGCAAATAAAGAGACCTTCATTATATTCTCATTACTCCAGCTCGCAGCACAGAAAGACAAAAAAATATAAAGGTCACTAGCTTTTACCATCTGTGCTAAAATGGGATGAAGGTAATAGAGAACTCCAAGATTTATTGCTTAGCAGCTGATTTGAGGCTTCAAGGAAGTGGTAAGGCTCTTAATCCTATCTCAACACTTCCTTACTTTGCAAAGGCATGTTCCAGAACCCCCTGAGTCTGATGGAAACGTCAGAACTTCTTTCATCAGGCACTGGAGCAGACTTTACAGGTTAATTGAAAACATGAGCCTGGAACACTGACTTTTGAATGTGTTTGACTGAAGAGAAAGGATTTTAATTTGTGAAATACATGGGAGCATGAGAGGAAAATGATATTTGGGGATTGCACCAGGTGATTTCTGTTTAATAAGATGAGAGGCTTCCCTCGGTCCATTTAGAAAACTCCTGACAGGGTCTGTGCAGCTGCTTAATTGGATGCACTAAAGCAGCTGACTGCTGCATCCATCAGTGTCCTTTCATCCTCCAGGAGGCTTTCTGATGGCTTTGGAATTTTGCTTGGCACTTCCTATTCCTTAGGAAAGCTCCTCTCCAAACCTGACAGGTCCCAGCCTAGCCATGGTGGGAAGGATGAAGGACACGAGGCACATCCAACCCTGCAGGATGGAGGTGATCACATCCCCTGCAGGATCAGGGATTTGGAGGTGAGAATTTGGAGCTTTTCTCACGTTCACGTTGGCTGAGATGGATTTCAAAGGTTGATAACTCAGCTCCTGCAAAGAAATGAGGTGAAAGAACCTGATTGTGTTGGACACTTGGCAGCTGACTCAGCAGGGCCAAGTGTGCAACCTTTAAATTAAATACTTTGAAGCTGATTTAATCGTCCCGTGAGCTGTGAATTTTTTAATCAGGCACCTGTTTCTATCTGACCAAGGGATGTTATTTCTCTGTAAGGACTTCATCAGCAGCAACTCTCTCTCTGCTTTTCTGTGGAAGGCCAGGTGTAAACACTGTGTGATTTTTATACAATTCCAGCATTTCAGAGCTTCCCCACTAATTTCGTTTTAACTGTCCAAACCTCACCCTCATCAAGCAAAAGAAAAATCGGTCTGGCACTTCTATGAGTTGCTCGAAATGAGAGATAAATGAGGGATAAAGCCATTAAAATCATGTGGGCAGTGCAGTTTGAAAAGCCAAACTCGAGTGGAGTGTGATGGGTGGGTGTGAATATCCCCATGACCAAAGCACATAAGCCCAGCTGTTGGCAAATCTGTGTTTCAGTTCTCCATGGCCTTGGCTTCTCAGTGGCCACCACAGAGAGGGGACAGCTGGATTGTTCACACAAATCCCTGCCACGTCTGGCCAGTTTTTATTTTAATGCCTTGTGGCCCCAGTCCTGCCTCCAGCACGCTGATTATTGAGGTTTTTCCTGCTCTGGCTGTGCTGCAGACATGGGCACTGGGAGCTGATTTGAGGCTCTGAACCATCGCTCATTAAAGCCACTCTGCTGCCTTTAGGATCAGGGTAGCAGTAAATCTGTATCTGATTCTATTTTGCTGCTAGCTTTAACAGTTCCCAGACAAAAGTTTTCTCATTTAAGGGCGTGTTTAAATGGCTTTCTTGTATCTGAAATTAAGTATTAAGCCCTGGTAATGTATTAATTAGCTTTTTTTTTTTTTGAGTTTAATGTACCTTTAATTAACTAAAGCCAGAAACACAGTTTACACCTTTAAAACTCTAATCCTTTAAATCATTGCAAGTTTCATCCTGAATTTACAGAAATCAATAGATAAAGTCCTGTAGCTTTCCCAAGAGCTAAATGCCTGTAATTACAGCTGGAAGGTGAGATTCCAGAGCCTGGACCATAAGTTCTGTGGAATGTTTTGCTGGCTGTTCCTCCCCTCAGCACTCAGGGCATCGTTTCCTGCCTGCCCAGTAACGAGCAGGGCTCCAGGAGTGTGGTGGACTTTTGATTTTATTTTATTTCATGGTCTCTCCAGCGATAACAATCACTTGTGCATCAAATCCAGCCTTTGCCTGCTGCTTTCCTGGCTTGTTAAATGCGAGTGGGCTCTCAGCTGAAGTGGTTGTTGCAGCAATTTGGGATCTGTGCAGCTCCTGCCCGTTCTGCTCTCACCACGTTGGCAAAATCCGAGCGTGTGAAGTTCCCAGCAAAAGCTCCTCGGGCTCCTTTCCCGAGGAAAGCTGCACATCCCTCCCACCCACGCTGCTCCCGAGATACTATCAGGTGTCATAGTAACAGCTCAGTGAGTATCATTTCATTCTTATTCATGAATTAGTCTGGCTTGGGCAGGAGGGATTGATGCACACGAGGAGGAGAAGGAATCTTGTCTGGGACTGGAGGAATCCTTGGAGATCATCCTGCTGCACCTGTGTAAATAAATGGCTGCAGGCTAAACCTGCTCAGTCATGCAGCCTTCAGGGAACAGTTTTAGAGCTCTTGTTTCAGTAGAGGATAATTTGATTTTTTTTTTTTGAATCCTTAATGGCAGGATAGAAGTTCTAATAAATTAAAAGAATGGAAACTCGGAGGAGGAGGGGGAAAAAAAAAGCCAGTCCAGTCTCCCCAAGTTGAGTAGAGGATTAATTTGCCCCTGTGAAAAAGTCAAAAGCAAAGTTCTGCTTGGTACAGGGAAGGCTTTGGAAGGGGCAGCACATGCAGGGTGGGAGGCCTCTCCTGTTGGAGGTTTCAGGATTTCCAGCTCATTTTTGGTACCGAGGTTTAAGTGGGGAAGAAATAAAATGGAGGCAGCAGTTATGAAAGCACTGGTGAAGGCACATTTCCAGGGATTTCTCCCTCGAGATGGACTGGATGGATTTTGGTGCCCAAAAAGGTGCTGGCTCTGACTGAAAGTTGACCAGGAATGGGGGATCCCCCAAAAAAAGAGCTGTTTCATCCATCCAGTCTGTCTGCATTCCTGTTCTGCAGGAATTCTGCTCCCTGGCATCCTCACCCTTCCATGTTTAATGCTGAACATGGGGGTGGTTCTGTATTGACCACGATGACCTTAAATATCTTTTCCAACCTTAACAACTGATTGATTCAACAGATCATCAACAAATGATTCCATTCCCTCAGATTTGATAGAGCTGGCCAATGAACTCAGAGGGTGCAAGGCAGAGATGGGTGTATCGTGGTCCTTAGGGCTCAACTAGTCTCAGTTCCCTAACTGGGAGAAAAATCCCCAAAAACCAGAACCTCTCAGCAGAAGTGGAAGCAGAAAATCCAGAGTTACCCTTGGAGTAGGCCAGTGCTTGAGCTTTGCCTCTCTTATTTTTAAAAAATTCTTCCTGCAGTCTAATTTTCACAGTGCACCTCACCAAATGTTCCCCTGGTTTTGATGTGGAATTCACTCCTGTTTTGAAGCCTTGAAAGCGATATTTGATGAGAGGAGCCTGTTCCCAAAAGAAATTCATGATCCTGAACAAAAAAAAAAGCGAAGCAACTCTGTGAGCGAGTGTGGAGGCAAAATAAAAAGAAATAAGCAGCAAGCAAAGCTGGCAGAACAATAAAGCTCCTGTTGCAAAGGAAGGTGTGTACACAGAATGCAGATCCAGGGAAATTGTCTTTGCTCTGTGCCATTCGTTTTTTCCAATGTGCTTCCTTTTTTCCTAGGAGCAACATTTTCAGCCATTTCTTGGGATCTCATCCTTGCACAACCCTCGGGTCTGAAGCAGGTTCCTCTCTCTCCAGCTTGTCCCAGGTTTTTCACCAAAGGAACTAAAATCAGGGAGGTCACTTTTATACCTTTTTTTTCCTTCTGATTTGAGTAATTTCCCTGATTGAAATCCAGCTGAAGTTTCCGGGCATTTGGATGTTCTCAGAATGTTTTAAAACTGAGAGAGATCAAATCCTCATCTGATTTAAACCAGTTTGAGGGCAGTGAAGTTACTTGTCAGTTGTTCACTTCCAAATTTAAGGTTTGTTCTGAGCTTCCTATTCTAAGCCTAAAAAAGAAAGGCAAATGTGAGCCCAGGGAAGATCCTGGTGTTTGCAGGGATTTTCTTCCCAGGATTGTGCTGTCCCCAAGCTTTGAGGGTTGTTAATTCAGAGTAAGGAAGTGCTGACCCCCAACTTGATCTCCCACTTGTACCAACCCATCCCTGTGTATCAGGGAAGCCACATGCAAATGGAATTATCAGCTGAGCTGGATGCTTGATTGGATTAGGTGGTGTCAAAACATTAATCACGGCAATCAGGGATCTTTTCCTGTTCAGCTAAAAATAAAAAGGGGAAAAAAAATATTCCATGTGTCTTTGGATATGAAAAAAACCCCACTGTTCTGGCACAGTTTTACTCTAATTTCCTCTTTGAATCTGAAGGGCAAGAAATTTCTGTAGACAAGCTCATTTCCTCCATTTTCCAGCTTAATACCTGTTCTGGATAAATTTGGAGGAAGTAATTGAGGATTCAGTGCTTGCCCAAACTGACAGAAATGTTTTAAGAGGTACTTTCTCTAAAAACTCCAGCTCTAATTCTTTCTCTGCCAGGAACTTTGCTATTCATTAAGGAGCAAGGTCAGATTGTAGGAAGAAAACAATGAGCTGCTTGCCAGCCTCAGAGGCAGCTTTTGCTCAGGAGATGCTGCTCTCTGCAGTATCTGCTCGAGTGTTTGTCATCTCATTTCTCCTGGAAAATATTTTGTCACTAGAAAATGGGCTTTATTCAAAGCAATTTACATATCTTACTGCAATAATGTTACTATATTGGCTCATCCTCAAGTTTAAGTCAATCTGCAAAATATCCTCTTGTAGAATAATTTGCATGTGTAATTTGCCAGACCAAATCCTGCAGAGATTTGAGTCACACTGAATTCAGGAGGACTATTCAGGTTTACATATGCTTTCGAAAAAAGAAATCCTAAGTGCAGAGTTATTTACAAGGTCAAAGCCTGGTTTTTTTCCCAGTATCACATAAACTCCAAAGCAAATAAAATCTCCTCGTGTGAGAATATTTTTGCAGAGTGACGTGAAAATGGGTAATGTCAAATATGTGCTCATTAATTCAGAGGCATTTTAGCATCAGTGCCATGGATATAAGAGCCATGGAATCCTGGAATGGTCTGGATTGGAAAGGATCTCACTCCAAACCACCTTCCCCTATCCCAGGTTGCCCCAAGCCCCATCCAACCTGGCCTTGGACCCTTCCAGGCATGAGGAGCCAGTGGTTTATATGAAACAAAGCAAGCTGAGGACAGGTAATTAATTAAGCCAAAGAATTGAAGAATAGAACTTTAAAGTACTTTTGTTCCTTTTCCCAGAGCTGTATCTTATCTCTTCTGTCTGTGTTTTCTCTGATAATTTTTTACAGCTCTCCTGTGTTATTGCCTTAACGACTTCAGGACCTCAATTACACGCAGAGTAGATGCTTGATGCCTTCTAAGTGGTGAAAAATTATCCTTGCTCTGAGAAACTCTAACTCTGAGTCAGATAATTAAAATAATCCACCGGCACAGGGAAGTGAAAGGAGCAGTTCTCACCCCCCAGGTGTGTAATTGGGGTGGCAGAGATCAGCAGCAGGGGCTGAGCTGCAGGGTGGGAGCACAGGGGGTTGGGCTGAGCTCTGTGGGGTCACAGGGTGTGAGGAGGGGACAGAAAGATGCACCTGCCACTGCTGCAGGAGCTCAGGGACCTTCCCTTTTGACTGCCTGATGCTCGCATGGAACATTTTCTTCTTCGTATCAGTTGGACTTAATTTCAAACCTCAGGAGTTTCAGGCAGAGGACAATTTTTAAAAATTGATCTGCTGTGGCGATGACCTTTCGTGCCTCACAGGAGGGGAAAGCCATTGTTGCACATCTGCCCCAGATCAGCTGTGCAGGGCTGAGGTGCCAGTGGGACACAGCTTTGCTCGGCCCTGGGACTTAGGCCTGATTATTTCTGTCCTCAGGTCTCAAAATTAAACCTTTATACTCTTGAAGAAAGAAAATTCCGACCCTCCCACAACTTCTTGTCCGAGGAGAAGGCAATGCATTGGACTTTAAAGCAGTGCCACCTTTATGCAGAGAAAAGCTTTTTTGCTCAATTTCAAAAGTTCCTAATCCATTATTTATGGCATCCTCTTCCTTTAAGGCTTGACCAAGCTCGGATTTAAAACAGGCAGAGTGACAATGAATGCTTGTAAAAGGGCCACAAATAACATTTTTGTACAGAGCCAGCACACGCAGCCTGGGCCATCCATCACTGAGTCACACCGTGCTTGTCGTGCCTCCTGCGAGTGACAACAGCCTTATCTCCAACTCATCCAGATTAAAAGCTTTCTAGATGTCCTATCATATATTTCCAGTGCTTTTAATGTCACAATATTTCTCTGGTTTAGATTAGATTGCTTTTAGCCTAAAGCTGTTTTGTTCACATTCTCCTGTTCAGCCGGTGATGGAGTGAGAAATGGGTCTGCATTTGCAGGGTAAAGGCTGGGGTGAGCCACAGCCCTGTGCTGACTAAGAGGGATCTCACAGGCTGCTTCTGACTTCCTTTTCTATGGGAAGGAAGGAAAAGGGCACAGGACAGAGTAGTTCCTTGTGGGAGCCATGAAGGACAAGATTATCACGAACCCTATGCAAGGTATTAGTTACAAATGCAGAGCTCTGAACTCTGTTGCATTAGAGGTTGCGAGGTAAACAAAAATGTCAGGTAAATTGAGACAGAAATGAGCATTTCTTAAGGTCTCGTCATCCCATTAAACTGAAACCTTGTTCCCTCCATTAATTTCTTCCTGAGGCAGCCCTGACAGCCCAGCAAACGCTGCTCACCTGTTGTGGCCCTTGGTGCATTAATCAAATTGCTTTTCATGTTAGGCTTATCTGTGTCCTTGTTTCAGTCGTTATTTTTCAAGGCAAACCTGCTCCAACACAACCAGTGGGGAGGTGTGAGGCTGTTTCCCAGGTAGCTGAGTGTGTTAATCCTTCCCAAGGCTTTTGGGAACAGTTAATGTGTTAGTGATGGGGATTCACATGGGACAGCGTTGCAGCAGCAGCCAGAGACAGCCATTAAGAGAGGAAAGTTAAATATTTAAAGTGGTGTTTGGTATTCCCAGTGCCTAAATCTGGGTTACTTTTGCTTAAGCTTTAGGAGAACAGCAGAGCTGTGTGTGGGCCTCAGCTCTTTCCCACAAGACCAGCGAGTTCCTGATTGATCTTTGCAGAAACTTTGGAAAACTTGATTGAATTAAATTTATATTTATCTCTGAAACATAATGTGCTTGGGCACTGATCCAAAGTCCATTAAAGCAAATGGGAAGAGTCCCATTGGTTTTATTCCTTTTCAGAGAATGCCTTTAGGACAGTGCAGGTGATAAACAGCAGGATGGGTTTGGGGCACGATTCTCCCAAGAGCTGCTGAGATGCTTTTAAAATCTCCCTGATGTGATTGACGTTTATATTCTGGGTTAAGGCATCAGAGAGATCCTATTTCCTTGTATCCTGCTTGTCCAGCGATAAATAAGATCCCCATGAAAGAAAATAAATACGTTGTGGCAGCTCTTTGAATGGAGGAAAAGGGGGTGTGGGTGTTGGTGATCCTTTTGAAGTGGAACTCTAAGTCAATATCTGAAAGCATTTCTAAAGGAAAGTTTGACTTGGCTTTCCAAGGATCAGCAAAAAAAAAAATAAATTCCTTGTTCTTTAAATTTTTGCCAGGAAGTTTAGTCATCTCAGAAATCCTGAAGGGAGGACTACACAATTGTGAGTCCAGGTTTGTGTTTGTCATGAGAGCCACTCTCTACTTGCTTGAGTGCTTCTCAGTAATTAAAATAATGAATGGGCTTGGTTTTGTGTGTAAGAGTGATACAACATTTGTGGATATAACATTTGCTGCTCAGATCAGGGAAATGAGACAATCACTGAGCTTGCTTTGCAGGAGGAAAGAAACTCTCTTATTCATTGTGTCCATGAGTGGGGCATTTAAAGGAATGTGTTCCTTAAGCCAAGTATTACTGATAAAAAAGCCCTAAATAATAATTTTAACTTTACTTGACATGGATTTTTGTTGGATTAAATCTGGCACTCATTCAGATACAGAAGTTTCCATTAAAGGCTGATTTACATCCAGTCCTGCTCCAGGTCAGAGATAACTCTCCCAAAAGATGCGGGCAACTTCCGTAAAGACATGGAGCAATAAAACTTCAGAAAAGTCAGTAGTTTTATCTAATTTTCTCAGACAAGAGCAGTACTTTGAAGATAAATCACTTTCCTCGTTCCAATAATTTAATTGGTTTCAATCATCTGGCAGGGAAGATGTTCAATAAACAGTGTGATTATTTCAAGTGTGTGATAGCAGAGCTCTGCTCTCACTGTTACTGGGATGTACCTGCTGGACATTGGCTCTGTCCCTGTTAGACACTGGCTCTGTCCCCGTGCTGGACATTGGCTCTGTCCCTGTGCTGGACACTGCTGTGTCCCTGCTGGACACTGCTCTGTCCCCATGCTGGACACTGGCTCTGTCCCTGTGCTGGACACTGCTCTGTCCCCGTGCTGGACACTGCTCTGTCCCAGTGCTGGACACTGCTCTGTCCCAGTGCTGGACACTGCTGTGTCCCTGCTGGACACTGCTCTGTCCCTGTGCTGGACACTGCTCTGTCCCTGCTGGACACTGCTCTGTCCCCATGCTGGACCCTGGCTCTGTCCCCATGCTGGACATTGGCTCTGTCCCTGTGCTCCCTGTGCTGGACAGCTGGGGCTGCATCTCCTTGGGCCTCTTCCTCCTCCTTGGTGCTGCTCAAAATGTGACAGTGAGGACAAAGGACAAGCACTTAAAAGCAGCTTTGAGATGATGATGAGTATCTCCTGATCATCTGATCTCCTGATCTGTCCTGTGCGAGGGATTTCCTGCTACTACCATAAATTGCAGCAGATTTTATTTTGAAGTGTTTTTCGCATGGTAACAGTCACAAATCAATGTAGCAAATAACGCTAAAAAAGGAGCTTGGCTCTTCTCGCAGGCCACCAGTGATAGGATGAGAAGAAACAGCCTCAAGCACCAGAGGAGGATCAGGTTGAATTTCTGGTGGAATTTCAGGAATTTACCAGGAGGAGTTTCTGCCTGGGAAGGGTGGTCAGGCACTGGGAGGCATTAGTTCAACCCAGCTGACACAGGGAATCTGGAGCTCCCCTGAGCATCCCAAAGCAAGAACTTTGTCCCCATGGACCATGTTCTGTGGTCAGGCATGAGCAGGTAAGAGAGGATCTGAACCCAGATGTGTACAAACTGTACCCATGAGCTCCTCACTAAAATCCCTGGGAGGATGAAACACTTGTTCCTATCACAAGAGATTTCTGGTGTCAGGTTCTGGTCCTGTGTCAGAAATTGGCTGTAGCTCCATTCTCTTCTCAGCCTTCCCTAAGAAGTGTTCTCTACTGTCTTGTTTCAGCCAAGTAAGACAGGCAGTGAAAGATTAAAGAATTACTTCAGAAGGCAATCCTACAGGATTTGATAATACTTTTTCAATGTGTGCAACCTGTATGGAACAGATGAATTCATGTTTTAAAAGCAGGACTATTTCCATCTCAAAAGGGAATCTTAGAAAGGCAATAAATCTCTTTTAATTGGTTTTATCATTCTAATACAATCTTAACAGGCACAGTCACAGATTTGCACTTGGAATTAAAAGTACTCAGCACACTGAATGCTGCTTTGAACCACTGTTTTCTACCACAGCCCTTTCTAAACTCTCCCAAAAAAATTTACTTACCAAGGGACAACCTGGCTTTCGTCAAGTATTGATTGCACAAAGGTTTATGATGCGAATCTGGTCACTCTGGCAGGTGATTTGTAGCTGTTACAATTTGTTTCCCCCACGGTTAGAAATATCTAAACGAGCAAGTTGCAGGAAGCCCAGGGCTGTGCGTGCTGCCAGGTGTCCTGCAGCCAGGCCCTGGCACTGAGGGCTCTCCTCAGGCAGGTACAAGATGCTGTGAGCAGAGCACTCCCTGCAGGAGGCCACCAGGCTGAATGTACTCCCATCCTGCAAAGGCTGGAAAAACGACTCTCAGAAGAGCAGAGTAAGACGAGGGGGCAGCTGAAGAGAGGGGAAAATAAGCTGTAATTAACTGAACTGCTGATTGAGTGGCATAAGGCAGCTTTGCTGTAAATGCTGGGGACATCAGTGGGGGTGCTCTGGAACTGCAAGCTGGGTCAGGCTTCACAAATAAAAAATTAGAATCAAATAGTTGAAGGTTTCAAAAGAGGAATGTTCTCAATAAAAACAGCCAAACATGCAGGTGGTTTGAAAAAGCCACCTGTGTTTCCAGCATGCTGCCCACTCTGATCCTGCCCCTCTGTGAGACCCCACCTGCAGAGCTGCCCCCAGCTCTGGGTCCCAGCCCAGGAAGAAGGCACCAAGGGGGTCAGAGGGATGGAGCAGCTCTGCTCTAAGGCTGGGAAAATTGGGACTGTTCACCTGGCGAGGAGAAATCTTTGAGGTGACTTAATTGCAACCTTGCAGCCTTTCAACCTGAAAGGAGCTGACAGAAGAGATGGAAAAGAACAATTTACAAGGGCCTGGAGTGACAGGACACAGGGAATGGCTTCCCACTGACAGAGAGCAGGGTTAGATGGGATATTGGGGAAAAACTCCTCCCTGGGAGGGTGGGCAGGCCCTGGCACAGGGTGCCCAGAGCAGCTGTGGCTGCCCCTGGATCCCTGGCAGTGTCCAAGGCCAGGCTGGACATTGGGGCTGGGAGCAGCTTGGGACAGTGGGAGGTGTCCCTGCCCATGGCAGGGGTTAGAACTACATTTTCTTTAATGCCCCTTCCAACCCAAACCATTCTAGAATTCATTCAGCACCTGACATCAATTTATTAGAGAACCGAAAGATGTCACCGGTTCTATCTTTAAATTGCTTTTTTTCCATTTGTTGCTTTTGAAATTAATTTCATTGGGTATTACCCTTTGAAGAAACCCATCAGGTTAACAGACAGATTTGCCATGCTTACGCTGAGCTGCTTTTTAATTTTTTTGAGTAGACCTTGAGCCTGTTTGTGATGGTGAGCACATCGTAGGGGCGGGAGGAGCTCGCCCATAAATCACAGCACAAGTCTGAGTTGCAGGAGGATGGATTAGGTCTTAATGCTGAAGGGGTGGCTTCGTTTTGTTTTCCACTCTACACACGCAGGGTCAATAGCAGCCTCAGCAGCCATCAGGTTTGTAGTGTTGCCTTTTCCTGGTCTTAAAATTAAAAACAAACTACAGTTTATGGGATAAGGGGTTTTTACCTCAGTATTTATTTTAGGATCCTTGGGTACAGCACTTCATCCAGGTGGAATGCCCTGAAAATGCATGCACATACCCTCACACCAAAATACAATTATAGGCCTTGCAAAATTAACATATTAAAGATTCCCCAATGAGAGGTTTGAGTGAACCCTCCATTCTGAGGAAATTTTTCCTTGGATGGGTCTATCTTAGTTTACAAAAATCTGTTTTGGAGAGGCCCTTGGTGTCTGGGGCTTCCAGGATGTTTGCTCTCCTGGTTTAACAGTACAGTGGGTCTCAGCTGAGTTAGGAAAATTAGTATGTAGGCTAAAAGCACTAAGAATAGATAAAACTATAAAAGAGTGTGTAAGAGGGGCATAAAAGAAAAAGCAAAACATCATTCTGGCATCAGTAGGAGGGCTCTGAGTGGGGAGAAGGATATGAACACCACCATGTGTGTCTGTCTGTCTGTCTGCTCATCTTGAGGGTCACATGTGGGCACATTTCACTTGGGGGTTGCTGGGATGCAGTAAGAGAGAAAAAAACAAGTGGGAGGAGGGGAAAAGGGGAAAAAAAGAGAGGTTTTCTCTCATGTTCTTTTCACACACTCTTGTCTTTCATTCCTCTCTGTATCCCCCTGCTGAGGTTTGCCATGGAATGACAAGGCAGCCTCCGTGGTGTGAACCTGACAGGAATGTTGCCAGTTTTCACAGACATCTAATTTCCTTACCCATCACCTTCCCAAAGCTTGCTCTAAGGGGTTGTTTGGGAGGGGAGAGCATTATTGATCCCTCTCAACTTTGTGCTTCATTAAAACAGAGCTCTGGGCACGGAGCCAGCCCTCACACAGCCCTGCTCTCCACACAGCAGCCGTGCCATGAGCTCCAGGGGACTCTGGATGTGTCCTGCCCATGGATAATGACCCAAATCACGCAGCTGCTTCATGTTCCTCACATGCAGGTGATGATACCAGGAGTGGTTTTTGGGGGCGTGAGGAATTCTCCCTGCTCCAGCCGCTTTTGTCTGACACATTGTTAAAAAAAAACCCCAAAAAGTTTACATTTAGTCTTGCCAATTTCCTCCACTTTCAAGAAGGATTCATCGTGAAGGGATGGTATTTCCATAGCAACAAGGGATTTTTTTTTTCCAGAAAACTGGTGAATTTCCAAGGCACAAAAGCTTGTTCAGAGCCCAGAAGTACCTGGATGCAAAACAAAACAGATGGTAAATCCTCTACAGTTTTTTTTTCCTTTTTTCCTGAATAATTTTTTTGCCAGTTATTCTCCACTTTCCCCCATGTCCTCAATGTTTGCTTTGCAATGAATTTGTGATTCAGGATGAATTCGAGGTGCTGTCCAGTGGGATTGGAAGTCAGCAGCACTGTGGCCTCTTCTCAGGAACAGCTGATGTGGAAGGGACATCAGGGAATGGGGAAACATCAGGGATATTCTTTAGATTCCCAGCCCTAGGAAATATTTCTTAATATTGTCATGCAGAATGATATTTTATGAAGCCTGGGGAATTGGGATATTGGGAATTCACCAAGCAAAAAGTCCCTGTCTTGGAAAAGTGCTGTAAGGATGGACCCGGCCATCCTACAACCTGAATTTTTTTCTTCCTGAAATGCTGCACTTTTCCCAGAGAACAAGAACTGGTATTTTAATATAAATGGGAGTTCTCCACATTTATCAAATATCAGTTATTGCTTTCATCATCATCAATTACCAGGCAAAGCTTTTTGCCTCTTCAAGCCATTTTTCTCCCAATCATGGGAATCACCACATTTTGGAACAGGTGCAAAAGAGGAAGAGCCCAGTTTAGTCTGAACACTTCAGCTGTGGAAGTGGCAAGGCAAAGGAATTACAGTCCAGCTAACTTAAAGCTGGACTTTAAGTTACTGAAGTTCAGAAAGAAGAAGAGAAAAAAAGTCTTAAGTAATATATATTTTTTTAATTTTACTTCTTTCCATTATCTTTTGTTGCTTGCCACAGTGTTAAAATACAAGGCTTGGCAAAGAAATTGTGAGGATGTCCATGGCTGTTCTCATAATTTAATTAAAAACAAATTGGAAGAAGCTCCAACTCCAGGACAGCCAGGGCTACTGGGCTGCCCCCATTTTTCTATTACACCTTGGAAATGTAAATTTTGCCTTTAACTTAATTTCTGCTTTACTTTTCTGGTCCTTAATCTGCTTTTCAACTTGTTTTAAAGCTGAACAATGATTTATTACATCCAGCAAGGATGCTAGGAGGGAATTGGAGGTAACTTTATTTTTATGATGGAGTTTGCCAGTACCAAATTTTCATTTGTAACCAGCACATTTTCAGTTGTAAATCCCTTTTCTTGAGCATCTCCACTGTCACTTACATGTCCATTATTTTATGCCATTTTATGTTTTCCATTTGCAAAATAGGTGCTGAGAGGAGACAGGAGATTCCCCACACCCTTCCACACTACCATTATTGACAAAAATGCCTTTAATTAAAAAAAAATTCTGCTGTTTTCTGATGTGAAGAGTGGAGCTATTTCTCAAATTACGAGTTGGAATAAATGGCAGATCATTTGTAGGATATGTAAAAAGAACAGAAAAGAAATTCCTGGTTTAACTCATTACACAATTGCTGTTTTTATCAGGGTCTTCAGAGATGAATTATGGAAAGCCTTGGGTAAGGAAAAGCATTTAGGGAACTCTGTAGTAGTTGGGCTGTAACATCCATGATGTGTTTAGATTTTTCTTGTTCAAATAAATAATAAGTGCAGGCAAGGTCAGCTTAATTGATAAGAAAAATGGAATTGTTAATGTTCTGTGACATTACCTATCACCGTGGTATTTTCTAATGCCAAGACCATTTAGTAATTGATGAAAACCCAAAGTTCACAGTAATGATTAACATTAAATAAATTCGCCTTTCCTTTGAATATGTAGGCTCCACGCTTTTTTGGGAGTGCTGAAAAAAGATCTCTGGGTGTAAGAGATTTAAAGCTAACAGGGTCTAATTTCCGAAATTAAAATCTCATTATTAATAGTTAACTACAGTTTTTATTCATTAAGTGGTAAAAAAAGATGAGGAATTTAAATGTCAGGATAAGAATTCTGTTTCTGTAGCAGCTTGTTTTTGGCCATCCAATAATTGTCTGCTCCTCTTATTGCAGCTCTCACGGAGCTGCATTTGAAATCCATATTGATTAATTCATGCACGCTGTGACTTGGTATCTAATTCTTTCCTTTGTCGGCTTGCTGGAACGGGAAGAAAATATCTGATCTTATTCCTCTGCTGGAATGATTTTTACATGAATTTTTAACAGCAAGACCTTCACTTGTATTTACTTGCAGGAACAATGTTTTAGTCCCTAACTCTGGCATGCCAGCAGAGATGATTTATTTCTATTGCTTTTTGGGACAAAAAAAAGGGCTCCAGTGAAGCTCTTCTAAATTGGAAGCATTTTTTTTTTCCCTTGTGTTTTTGTTCCTAATCCAGCAGCTGGTTGGTATTTGCTTGTTTATTTGTTGATTTTTTTTGTAGTCACAAGGTGAATCCTTTCCTTCTTTATTTGCAGGATTGTCAGCAAATTCCTGATGGATATTTCTGCCTTTGCTTGGTAATGATCCAACAACCAGACTACAACATTTGCACTATAAAGGCATTTTTGTTCCTAGCCAAATACTGAACATATGTTTATTGCTCCCCTAAAATTCTGGTGGAATCATGGCCAAGGGTGTGATTTGAACTTCCCTTATGTAGTTGTGAGACAGGGACTACATTTTTTGGGGGGATTATATGTGGAAAGAGAGCTCACCTGTGGGGTACCTCTGTTTACAATGATTACATTCAATTATGGCATCCTGTCAGTGGTTTTCTGTGAAAAGCACAGCAGGAATTCCATCTGGGAAAGAGCTCTGGCATCTCCAGCAGAATTCAGGCAGAACTGAGACACCTTAAATCCAAAACCATAATGGAAAATCACAGAAACTCAGCTCTGCTGGGATGTCAGAAATGTTGGAGACCTCTTCCATTGAGATGATCCAGGGATAAAGTTTTCCCCTTTTTCGGAGGGATATGGAGCAGAGTGTGTGAGAAGTGGATATATTTATAATTATAGTTCTTAAAATGAAATCAAGAAAGGAATTCTTGCACAGAATGAAAGAATTTGTAGTCAATGCTTCAGATGAGCTTCCTGAAATGTTTTCCTCTCCCGTCCACCACTGCCTTTAAATGGCTTATCCAGAGCCATTATTAGCCATTATTAGAGCTCTGGGCTCCACTCAAGGAGCTCTGTGCCTACACGGAAATGAGCATTTATGTTATTAAATTAATGGAGGAGAGAAAGATTTTTTGAAGTTTGCAAACTTTTACAGAACTAATAAAAGTATTTTCTCCAGACATTCTGAATTCTGAAGGCCTGCAGCAAGAAATTCAAGAATTTCATAGAATCCCAGACTGGTTTGGGTTGGAAGAGACCTTAAAGATCATCTCACTCCATCCCCTACCATGGCAGGGACACCTCCCACTGTCCCAGGCTGCTCCAAGCCCCAATGTCCAGCCTGGCCTTGGGCACTGCCAGGGATCCAGGGGCAGCCACAGCTGCTCTGTGCCATTGCCTCTCCTCTCTCCCAGGGAACAATTTCTCCCCAATGTCCCATCTCAGCCTCCCCTCTTTATCACAGAGCTCGCAAAGATGTTTTATAATGGAAAGTTTCCCAGCAACTTAAACCCAGGAATGATGTGAGTTCCTCTTTTAACACCACAAAGGTTTTGAGGACGCACAAATCAATTTTGCTTGTGCCCCTTTTCTGTCCCAGCTGCATCCCAATGCCCCCAGTGAGGTTTGCCTGTTGATCATGATTATTCAGCAAATCAGAAATGATAGCAGTATCCCTGCCAGCCCAGAAAACAGGATCTGAGCTTTGATTTTTCATGTTTCAATAAGCCACTGCAGTGGTTTAGCTACAAAAGGAATTTAATACCAGCAGACCAAAGCATCCTTATCATGTTTTGTAACAGTCTACTAAAACTGCAAACTTTTGCTAGACAGAATGATTTTAATGATTATATTAAAGTTCTTCTCTAGGGAAGCATCTCTCTCTCCCCTACAAATGTGCTAAATAAGCAATATTTCCTCATATTTGTAAGCAATTCCAGTGAAAGTTCTTTAAAAGATGATCTGTTGGCGTTCTGGCTGTAAAACTGTGCTGTGATCTGCATTCCTTTTTGTGTTTTACACTCTTTTATAGATGTGGAATCATTGAACTATTTCCACCAGGGCTACGGGAAATGATCTGGTATTGCTGCTCAAGCTAATCATTATTCACATATAAACTGCCCATTTACTGTTTCTCATACCCATTTTTTGAAGAAAATATTGATGATGACACCTGAAATAACTTGGCAAGGCTTTGAAGAAGCTCTGCAGATCTATTACAGAGATAAATTGCAAAAGTGAGGTGCACTCACTAACCATGCCAAGTGAATGCCAATAGACAAAAGTTCAGTTGAGGATTTCTCAGTTTCACTCTTTCTAGGAAGTTTGTGCACGTTACTGTAAATGAATTCCTGATTCCTGGTTTTTCTCATTCCAGAATGGAAAGGAACTGAGGTGCTGCAGTTGTGAAAATGGAAAGAAAAGGTTATTAAACACATCAAAGAACTGAGTTCTCTGTTGATTTTAGGTAAAAGCTGCCCTAAACCAGCCAAGAGCTGTTTGAGAACTGTGTTAACAGCAAATCATGGAGAGGCAGCAAGAGTCTTCCAGTGGCTGTGTGAAAAGCAGCATTGAGAAATTTGGGATATCAGGAAAAACCAGCAGTGCTGTGAGTCTGAGCAGCACAAGAAAGGATGCAAGGTGAGTTCAGGCTCACATCTGTATAACCTTGGGCATTTCAAACTCTGTCATCATAGATCAGGCGAGGAGAAGCAAAGCAAATTCAGGCCAGCCTTCCATAAAAGCCCAGCTGCCCATTGCCTGCATGCCCAGGAAAAATCCATCTGTTGGGATTCGGGGCTGCCATGGTGAGACATCTCCTGATGGGCACACGTGGAGAAAGGCAGTGCTGCCTCTGATCCTGCCAGCAAAGCCCTCTCAGCTCTGGATATCCCTGCACTTACCCAGCTTCCTGCTCTTCACACCCATCCTCTACTGAAAACCTCCAGGAAAACGCTTTTCATATCCAGGCTCCTCTGAGGGTTGGGCATAAAACACCATTTTCGCTCATGACAGGGAAGCTTTTGGGTCCAAGGGAAGGATGATCCTGGGCAGAGGTGGAAATTTCAGTGCTAAAGTGTGGAATGCCTGCCAGGCAGTGCTTGTAACCCAGCTCAGCCTGTGATCAGCGAGGAACTCCCCTGCTGCTTCACTACAATGCCTGCACACAAACAAGAGTTATGTTCTCTCTTTCCTACAGTTTGGGGAGAAAATAACCAAGCCATTTCTATTTTTAAAACCTGAAAATGCCTCAATGCATTAACACTCTTTCGTATGAAAAGCAAAGACGGCCTAAAGATCCAGAAAAACAAATGATTAGACAAAGGTAAACAGTTGGGATGTGTTTGGCTACGAAACAGCAGCTAAATGGTTACGTTTTTATAATTTCCTAAGTTTTACCACATATAATTTCCATTTTCCCACATCTATAACTTAATTTGCCTTGGACAGCCATTAGCAAAGGCTTCCGTTTTCCTTCTCCTGATATTTTCTTTTATTTTCTTAGGGCTTTGCCATTAAAGCTTCTTTAATCTTTGTAGATAAATCTTCAGGTTCTCATTTTTTTTCCTCTCTGAAGACTTCAGCTGTCTTAAGTCTTTACATTTCATCACGTTTAAATATTTCAGACAATTTGAAGCCCTATTTATAAATGGATATCATTAAGATTAGGCTCTAATAAGTGCTAATCTTTCCCTCCAACCATGCAGATAAAGCCTGTCTTAAACCTGAATGGCTTAAAACAAGTTCATTTTTTTTTATCCTCATAAAGTGAACAAATAAAACACTACCCAGCAGCTGTATTCACTGGAAGCACTGGAGATAATCCTCCCATTTATTCCTGCAAAGTGCTTTTCTTTGTAGGTACCAACCTGCTTTACCTTCAGATGAGTAGGCTGCAGGTCACAGAGCCTGAAACATGGCAATGAAACCTGAAAATCACCTGGCCTCCCAAAAAACTTCCAGCTTGGCTGCAATTTTGGATCCTTTTGATTGAGTTTTGGGTCAAGCAGGGCCAATGAAGGCACTGTGTGTTTTTAGTTGGAGGCACAAATTAATGGCCTGGTCTGCACTGCACACCTCGAGGGGAGCAACATCTCTTTTAATCAGGGGAACTCTGATGCTTGGAGGTGTTGAGTTCATTTCTGCTCGTGCTTGGCTGAGCCCAAGGTTTGTGATCAAACCAGGAGCTCTGGCTGAGCAAGGAAATCTTTTTTTTTATGAAGAAGGCTAAAAAATTTCTGAACATGACAATTTCATGTGTTGTTTTGGGAAGTGTGAAGGAAAGTTTTGGCAGTAAATCAAAGCCTGCTTGGGATTTTCTCCCCAATGGACTTCACCAGCCCTCTCCTATCAAGCAAAGGGGATTAAGCCCTTAATTTAAATAGCTTTAATACTCCAGACCATCTTAAATGGGATCTGATGTGACTAAAGGTAAAACACCTTCACATCTAATTGGTAGCTTTTATTCTGTGTGTGCCTCTGCAGCCAAAAATGGGGGAGGGAGAGGGAAAACAAGGTCCTTGCTGTATTGACAAAATGGAAGAAAAAATTTACAATAAGTAGCACAATCTCCTCCTGAGGAATAAAAAGCCCTGCTTTTATTGAAAGTGTATTAGTGGCCATGGTGAGCCATCAGGTAGGTAAAATGATGTTACTCCTATTTCTTGACTGGTCATAAGAACAAGCAGTTCCAGAACAAATTTAAACTTCATTTCCTGCAGATCCTGGTTTATGAGGTTTTAAAACTGGCATTTGGTAAATGGTCATGAAAGCGGAATTTGAACTGCACTAAAGTTTGTGGAAAGTGATCAAAGGCAGCTTGCAAGAAAATGAAATTATATTTACTGATCATTCTTCATTTCTGGTATTAATGTAACTCATAGCCCTGCTACCTCAGAAATATTGATCTGGAACCTCATCTAAAGCCTGAAACAGATTTAAGGGATTGCAAATCAAAGTAGGAATGTGGGTTGGTACAAGCCCCTAAAAGTCACTCCTGGTCAGTCCCTTGGTCCCTCAGTCACCTCTGTGCTCAGTTCTTTCTAACAGTGGCTTTAAATACAGAGCCTCAAAAGCAGTAAAAAAAAGTATTTTAATAGGGATGACAAACCCCACAAAGTTGATAAATCTGGTCCATTTCTGTCAGGAGCAGTATGAGAACAAAGGAAGAGAATGGCAACAGGGACACAGAAGGTTTATAACTTATAGCACAACTCCACCAGATGGATTTGAGTTGAATTTCAGTTGTTATTTTCCTTATAAACTTTACGTTTACTTCCAATAAAAGTGACTCTGGGAGAAGTTAGGCAAGAACTGACTTCTTTGTGTGATCTACATTTGTGAAAGCTCATTGCAAAAATACGGAATTATGTCTATGAAAATCAGATGTAGGTGAATGAAACAAAAAATACAACTGAGCACTGGAGGAGACATAAAATGGCTGAAAGCTAAATAATCTAATTATAAATATGATGTAGAGAATGCAAGCATCAAATCCTGCATTACTTCACCTCCCATGCAGGTAAATCTAATGAGCCAAACCTCAACAAAACAGGCTCTTGATACTCTTCCAGCTGAAGTACTTGATCCAAAGCTCACCAAATCAGTGTGAATCATTGAAGTTTTGGAAGCTGAGCACCAATTTTTCTGCAGGATATTATCTTATATCTAAAACTGAATTTTTCTCAGTGGAAAATTTATAATTAAAAGTAGTCTTGAGTATTAGTGTATTGCTTCTACTTTCTCTGAAAAGAGCAGATAAGTATCCCAGGTACAGTGGGATGCCTTTCAGTAAAGCATTATTATAGAATATTAAAAACTGTATTCATCTGGCTACTAAGAACATGATTTTCCTGCAGGAAAGAACACATTTTAAGGCTACAAAACAATACTCCAAGTAAGGTCTAGAATACAGAATATTTTCAGGTTGAGTACACATTATGCAAACTACTCAAGTTCCTTCTCAAGATCAAAAAATCCATAAATCCATATGTGTTTCCACAGGCTCTCCACTCAAATTGCCTGGGAGGGTAAAAAAAAAAAATCTTGAAAACTGTGCTGTAACCAGGATGATGAAGGAAAATTACTGCCAGACAGATTATATAGTGAAGAAAAACAGTGTAAGTTATTGTGTGCCTCCTAGCTTGAATACTTATGGGACAAATGCAAATTTGCCAAATGAAATACAGCTTAGAGTGCATAAATTTCAAACAGATAATACTTTGTCCTTATTAAAGCCTGGCTTGGATCATGGAGTGCTTTTTCCTTCCAGCTTTTTTGTGAAGGCTGTTTATCCCCTAAAGGAGCATCAATTATAAATAATGGTCAAGCCACCAAAATTGGAAGAACGAGACTGAAAGCAAATAAACTGCAACAATATAACTGATAAAAACTTGAATCTTGCCATGCACTCCAGGCATCCTTTGAGGGGAAGGCATGGGAATTATCATTTATTGGCAGAGACATAAATACCTGGTCTGGAAGAGCTGAGGTGTGATGCATGGATGTACAACTGCACAAATCTACATCACAAATCTATGGTGGGCATAAACAGAGCTTTTGTGAAAAATTAAACATCACAAGGATGTTTAGCTCTGTGGATCCTGAGCACTAACTAAAGGTTAGTGTGGATAATGGGATAACTTACACCAAAAGCTATTTGAAACTTCCTTGCACTCAGTGAGGTTGATTAGATTTTAGCTACTTAAAGCACGGCACTAAATCAGCAGTAAGAGCACATGGGTTCCTCCAGAGCAGTGAATAAATATTAAGTTAAAGTGAAATCACAGAAGATCCTGGATTCAAAGACAATCGGGGGGATGTTTTGCAGATTTGGATATAAAGGTTGGAATGAAGTGGGAGGATGGAGAGGGACTTTTTATAAGGGTCTGGAGTGGCAGGATAAGGGGCAATGGTTTTAAACTGATGGAGGGCAGGTTGAGATTATGAAGGAATTGTTCCCTGTGAGGGAGACGAGGCCCTGGCACAGGGTGCCCAGAGCAGCTCCGGCCGCCCCTGGATCCCTGGCAGTGCCCAAGGCCAGGCTGGAAGGGGCTTGGAGCAACCAGTGGAAGGTGTCCCTCCGCATGGCAAGGGTGGCACGGGACGACCTTTAATGTCCTTCACAACCCAAACCATCACGCAGTTCTGTGACAAATTAAGCGCTGTCCGAGGGCGGCCTCTGCCCTCAGCCGAGCTCGGCGCGGAACTGCCTCTCCCCCGCGTCCTCCCCTCCCCGCCGCGCCCAATGGTCTCTCCTGCGGCCCGCGCTGCCATGGCAACGGCGCCGCGCTGAGGGACCGAGGGGCAGCGGGGCCGGGACCGGGACAGCCCCGGCGGGGTGAGCCCTCAGCACCGCCCGGGACCGGGACAGCCCCGGCGGGGTGAGCCCTCAGCGCTCCCTCAGCACCGCCCGGGACCGGGACAGCCCCGGCGGGGTGAGCCCTCAGCACCGCCCGGGACCGGGACAGCCCCGGCGGGGTGAGCCCTCAGCACCGCCCGGGACCGGGACAGCCCCGGCGGGGTGAGCCCTCAGCACCGCCCGGGACCGGGACAGCCCCGGCGGGGTGAGCCCTCAGCAACCCCTCAGCACCGCCCGGGGGCACCCTGGGACCTCCCCTCAGGAGCCTCCTCCCCACCCAAGGAGTGCTGAGAGTACCTGGGACGGGTGTAAGTTGTGTAAATGCCCCCACACCGTGCCAGGCTGTGCCCTGGCCGCTCACCCGCACAGCTGGAGTTGTGTTGGCCCTCGCACTGTTCCCTTTATTGCCCTTGCCCCCCTCACGCCGTTCTGGTTTTAGGTTACAGTTCCAGGCAGTTCATTCTTCGCTGCCCGGCCGACTTTTCATCGGACTTGAAAAGACACAGGTAATGAAAGAAAACAAGCAAACAACCAACCCCGCCGTGTCACTGCGGGGCTTTTTCTACCTTTATTTTCTGTCTGCCCTTGTGCTCTGCTCTGTTTCCCCAGAGCGGCCGTCGGGACCGAGTACAACCCGCAAACCCGGCCCACACTGGAGCTTGAGAGGAGTTTTAAAGGCAAGTACTGAGTCTGCTGCTGCCTTTATCCACCTGTTATTTATGATCCCACTTGTTATTTATCACCACATCTTTTATTTATTACCCTACCTGCTTTTTTCCCCCCCCTGCTCTGCCGCCTCTGGCCAGAGCAGCTTGCAGGGCAGGACTGTAGCTCTGTAACGTGGGTAAGAAGGTTTTTATCTTAAGAAACATGCTTTGTAATGTGCTTTTGTTGCTGTTTTTTGAGGTTTTTTGGTTTGTTTTTTTTTAAGTAGACTGCATGGAGAGGCCCAGACCATCCTGCTCATGACCTTTGTGTTTGAAGTTGTTTAAAATAGAGCTGAAGTTATGGTTCTTAGTTAAACAGTGAAGATGCACACTTGTAGAAACAGGTGTTGATTTTGCAGACTTACCAAGATAATGCATCTTTCCAAAGTGTGGTGAAATTACAAACTGTGGTAAAATGACTTAGAGAAAGTGGCATTTAGATGTTTTCATGTTGTTTTCCTGAACTTACTTTGAGTGTGTTGTATGGCATTACACATAGAAATGGATAATTGGCTGAAAAAGAGAAAGTGGAGTTTAAAATGCTTGGTGTCACAGGTGTTGGGGCATAGAGAATATGAATTTATTCTGATAAACTGGGATTCCTTTAGTAGACCTGACTGCTGTGTTTAGACTAGCAGATAAATCAGAGTTTGTGTGGTGTGATTTTTTTCATTCTTATATATTTAAATGTTATTTTTTCTCCTTAAAAAAAAACAAACAAACAAACTAGTTAGTGAAATGTTAAATGTTTGGAAGGACCAGAAGCATCAGTCATTGTAATTAACAGCAAATGGGTGGGGAGCAATGATAGACAAACTCTATATTGCACTTGGAATAATTCTTCAAAGGAAATAATTTGGTTTGAATTATTGGTAAGTGGATGGAACTTAGTGTTGCATGAAATCCATGTTCATGGTTAGGATAATTGGATCTGAGCTGTTGCATAGACAGCAGTATCCCTTTGGATTTTGTGGGTTTATTGATGTGAGGAAGCTGTTGGAATTTAGTCTGCCCTAGTTAAACTCTTGTAGTGTGAAATAAACTACACCCATCTTCAGCTGTCTGTAAGTTATAAGCCTGTCTTTAAATTGATTAGGAGGAGATTTGAGCTAAGCTTGGATTCAGGCTATGTGGAATTTGGGTTTATTTAGCTATACAGTCTTTAAAGTTGACTCAAATTTCATTGAGCCAAGCCAGCAGTTTTTGTTTTGTTACTTTTAACTGTATATCCATTATCAGCACAGAGGAACCTGCTGGAATGATGAAATTCGAGTAGCAGTGTGTGCCGAGGAGCAGGCAGAAAGGATGTGGCTAATTAGTGCTTGATTTATTTATGTTGATGAGTTGCTTAGCGTTTGCCTCACTGGCAAATTGTGTCGCCTATTAGAGAGAGAAAAGGGCTTCATTAAACAAAAAACAGACAGAAAGAGGGAACTCCTTTGTGTGTTTAAATTCTAAGGGTGTTTCTGAGGAGTTTGGGATTGCTTTTGCTGCATTCTCTGGCAGTCCTGAGGGCTCAGCTCAGGGATATTTAAGGATGCCATACAGGCTCAGGGT